>VZTD01002135.1:1005097-1171351 GCA_013397725.1 Rhagologus leucostigma
GGAAGTGCCCTTAAAGATCATCTAGCCCCAACCCTACTGCCATGGGTAGGGACACCTCCCGTTGGACCAAGTTGCTCAAAGCTCCATCCAGCCTGGCCTTGAACAATGCCACGGATGGGGCATCCACGATTTCTCTGGGTAATCTGTTCCTGTGTCTCACCGTCGTCGCAGTTAAGAATTTCTTCCTAATGTCTAACATAAATTTCCCCTCTTTCAGTTTGTACCCATTACTCCTTGGCCTATCACTACAGTTCCTGATGCAGAGTCCCTCTCTGGCTTCCCTGTAGGCCCCTTCAGGTACTGGAAGGTTGCCATGAGGTCTCCACGCAACCTTCTTCCTCCAGACTGAACAGCCCCAACTTGCTCAGCATTCGTAGCGGAGGTGCTCTAGCCTGGATTTGCACCAATACTTTCACGTCCTTACGCTGGGGACACCAGAACTCTCCACAGTACTCCAGGTGAGATCTCAGGAGAGTAGAGTAGAGGGGAAAAATCACCTCCCTCACTCTGCTGGCCACACTGCTTTTGATGCAGCCCAGGACTCCATTGGTTTTCTGGGCTGTGAGCGCACATTGCCAGCTCATGTTGAGTTTTTTATTAGCCATCACACCCAAGTCTTTCTCCACAGTGTGGCTCTCAGTCACTTCTCCACCCACCATGTAGGTGTGTCTGGGATTGCCACAATCTGG
The DNA here is from genome assembly GCA_013397725.1 of Rhagologus leucostigma. Taxonomy (NCBI): domain Eukaryota; kingdom Metazoa; phylum Chordata; class Aves; order Passeriformes; genus Rhagologus; species Rhagologus leucostigma. Next base: position 1,005,787 of record VZTD01002135.1, read on the forward strand.
GTGCAGGACCTTGCATTTGACTTCATTGATCTTCATGAGGTTCACATAGGCCCACCTCTCAAGCGTGTCAGGGTCCCTGTGGATGGCATCCCTTCCCTCCAAGGTGTTGCATTATTGCCTTGTTGTGGTTTGTGACTCAGGCCTGCTCTGCCTTGTGTCGTGTTACCTCTGCAGATACAAAGGCTGTGGTGAGGTGGGTGCCATGAGCTTAGCTGCCCGTGACGAGCCCCAGTTTGGTTTCTTCCAGAGCTTTTTACCAGGCAGCGTGTAAGTCTCACCCCAGCCTCAGCCCGATCGGGTTATGCTTTCAAAGTAATGTTTGAGTTCCCAGCACGTCATAATGGCAGCCCTGTTTTTAACTGATCTTAATGCTTGCTCCAGCACACTGCGGTGCCTCCTGGGTTCTTACCTGGCATATTGTAAAGGAAGTGTCAAGGTTTGTGTCCATATAATTTATGTGTCCAAGCACTTGTGCTTTCTCTCCCAGACACCCCTTCCAGTCAGAGCTTCTGCAATGATTGCCAAAATTGCTGTTACTACATCTGGTCTCCTCAGGTCTCCAGCAATGCTCCGTGTTAGATGGTACCTGGGACTGTTCGGTTACAGTAGAAAATAGAGTTGCTGATTTTTATTAGATGGTCAAATATAATTCTAAAAATCCAGAAAATATGCAAATGCTTGCTATCTAAGGTACTTTTTGTATAATGCTTTAATATAAATTCTATGCATTTATAATAAATTGCAGATATAGAAATCTATAAGTTTAGTATAGAGTACATCTCCGTTGTTAACTGCAGTGGCAGACAAGCCACCACACAACCCGGCTTTCCACAGGAGACGTGCCAGGATGACCAGCTTATGGGTGATTCGTACACCTGCATGCACCTGTGTGCACACATACAGAAATGCACATCTATACACACATGTTTTATGTGTCTCAGACACCACTGTACTATTTTAAAATAACAATTTAAGCCCCAAATTTTAAGGCACTGCTTCTATGGAAGAGGAAGCTAGACTCTTCAGGTTTCAGTGACAGCAGTGATGCCTTTTGGCATCACTTATCCTCACCTCAATCCTACAACTGGATGCAGGCTACAAGAGTATTTATAAAGGTGCTTTCAATAACCACCTTCCCAGGAAGTGTCCAACTCAAAGTTTGAATTTTCAAAATTAAAAAATTCAAAAAAATTAAATTGGAGACAAGACTATGAGTAAGTTTGGTGAGTCAGAAAATAGGTTAGGCATGAAGATGAATTTTTTGTAGTTTATTTTGTTTATGTTATCGTTTTCATTTTAGGTTTTGTACCTCTCATGCTATCCTCCCTTCTCAAATTAAATGAAGAGAGAGGGAATACTTCGAAGGCACAATTTATCTAATCCATTTAACTTCTATATTACCATTCAATCTATCACCTAAGAACAGGAACCCAAAAGTTTCTATTTCTGTCTATTGTCTGTTATAAAGAGAAAGCAAGCAAGAGATGTCCATACAGAGGTCTATGTTTGGCCAAATCATTCCTATCCTGTGTTTATTTTAATACTGTATGGAGGTTGAATTCTGTATCAGTGCAAAAAGTAGATGGATGTGAAAAGTTTTTCTCTCAGTCCACTCATCTGCCAGCTCACAGAGGCTGGAACAGACTGCTCTTAAAATTAGCATTGTAGAAGTTCTGTGTTTGGTCTAGTCTGCTGAGCTTATTCTATAAATCATGGGGAGACATGGATACCTCCAGGTGATCCAGCAAATCCCATTCACTCCTTTGGTAGGTGCCTACGGGGCACGGAAGGTGTCACTGTTTGGAGGTACATCTATCTTCACTTAACATAGACCATCCTCAAGCTTTCAGACAGCAAATAGGATGTGCTGTGTGTGAACACATCCTTAACATGCCAGAGAAATTAGAAAACCAACTCCATCATTATTCACAGAGGCTGCCTAATGGCATGTAGTATTTTAAAACTGCAGAGAGACTAGTATTTATTGAAGGGGATAGAGGACACTGGGTGACAGTGTCCTTTTTGTCTAGGCTGCTGTCTCAAAGTCACGCTATGTGCATTCAAGATGTGCTCCAAATTACTGTCAAATTGTCATTCCACAGCCTTTGCAAAAATCAATTGATGATCTGTTTTTATTCAACAGTTATCCACATCTGGAGCTGACAGATAATTTCCAGTGAGCTATGGCACATGAACACTTTATACATATTTCTATATCCACATCAGCAGTAAAACTAGGTATAGAATATGTCCCAGAAATAGTCCACTATGTTGAAAGGAAATATGCTGGTAGAGCAGTATAGGAAACCTTCTGTTTGTAAAATAAGGGTGAGACTTGGGTTCTGTGTGTTAATGAAACTTTGTAATCACCAAATTTATGTTACAACAGCATCCTGCTTCTCCTTCAGGTTTTGCTCATTATTACAAGCAGTGGTGTGTCTTGCTCATGAAGGGAAATCTTACTGAAGTCAGTAGGAATATTGTTATTTCAAAAATAGGTATAGAGCATGGAAAGGCCATGTAAGTGGCACAGATAAATGAGAGTAGGTTATGTCTGTGTCTATACCAAAGGCACATAAGGGAGTGATGTGGCGGGTGATATTTCAATTACTTTTGAATCCCAAGACAGGTGACTAGGTCTTGGATCCCTTGTCAGGTACTTTAACTCATCCCTAAGCACCATTGCGATGACCGATTAAAATGTCCAGAGGGAAACTTTTCACAGGAGGAGGTAAAGATCCCACACATCAGCTATTGGTCGTTGGAGGTCCAAGGTTCATTTATATTCTGCACTCACAAAAGATGTCCAGAACCGCTTTTCCAGGCAAAGCAGTTGTTGAAAATGCATATGTAGCAAAGGGATTTATAGTGAGAACAAAGAATCTGCTGATGAAGCAGTGAGGCTTACCTGAGCCTTGTGTAAAGCCTTAGGAGACAGCTCCTACTGCAGACAGGGTAACACCTTAGTTAAGTTTGCGAAGGAAGCCTGTGTTGCTATTTGTAACATATCGTTTGAGAAAATGTTTTGTAAGTAAACAATTCATGCAGGGAACTAGATGACTTTTAAGTCACCAGGTCCTGCTCCCAGCAGGAAACTGATCTGAATTTTGTTATCATTTCCCAAAACTTTGTATGTTAAAGTGTTAAACTGTACCCTAAAAATAATGAAATCATTTTAATCAGTGAGTTATTTTTAATACAACAAACTTAGCCAGGTGCTAACTGCAAAGCAGCACTGAGTGCGTATGCATAACACCATTGCCACTGGTGTGAGTTGTTCTTTCTGGCTTCCTCTGCGTCTCAGGATGTTAACCCAGCGTGGAAAACATCTCACTGCCTTTTGGACCGGCATTACTGCTTTTTGATATGTGAAATTACATATATTCTTTGAAATGGAAGAGAAAGTATACTAAGTCAATGAGACTGAGTAAGTGTGTAGGTGTTTCCATGAGCCAGGCCTAACAATTCTTTGGCTTTTATGTTAGCTTGAACTCTTTATTTAAAAGGAAATTTTTTATTCCCTGGAGGTTTTTTTCCCATGTAACAATATTTTGTGTAGCATTCTCTCTATCTCTGCTATGCTTTATGAAAATGCTGTATTGTGTAGTTGATCATATTTGCTGCATTTTATCTTTATTTTCTTTTATTTTTATCAAAAGATAGAAGAATGTGCCACAGTACAAGTATGTGCTTAAATGTTATGTGCTATTAAACAACTGCTGTGTTTCATCTGTGTCTCTGCTGCTTGTTTCTCGTTCTTGGTAGATCACATAGGATTTAGGCTACAGACTCATTGAGCAAGGGTGATGTCTTGCTTTGCCTTCTGCAAAATCCCTAGTATACATGATTTTATATATATATCATTTGTAAATTATATGAGAGTAACAGATTCAGCATTTGAATGGCTAAGCACTGCCCATACTGTGTAAACACTCCACATGATATGTAATTAAGCTTTAAGAAAAAATCATAAAGAGTGAGAAAATCCTGATTTATCAAAATACATTATTACCTGGACATATCACGGTTAAACATCTTTCTTCTTTCCTTTTTGTCTTTCTGCAGAAATATGAGAAGTAATCCCAAAGCCTGGAAAGGATGTGCTGACTGAAGTCTTTGTGAGATTTTTAATGAGGATTAGGGAATCTGAGATAGCAAAATCTGCTGTATACAAGGAGGTTGTTGTGCAAGAATCTTCAGACAAGTTTTAGAGCAGAATCCTTTGTCAGCAACAGTAGGATCCAGTAAGGAGAATGTGCTAATTTTAACCAGCAATAGGCTTCATATAGGGATCTAAGGAGACAGATAGATACAATCTTATTAAGTTTTTGTGTTGACACTGCACAGCTTGTTACTGCATTCAATGGAAATTTAAGAGCAGGGCTGTAAAACCTATATAACATTTTAGGAAGATATACAGTAACGTTGAAACCTGAATAACAATTGAAAGAATAAGTAGGAAGTTCCCTTAGCCCTTGGGCTACCACCAGTTTTCTGTTCCAGCAGAAAAGTAAATGCTCTAGGTGTCTCTGCCATAAAAATTTTCCCAGAGGCAATTCTGGCATAGCACCTACTTTCTTCAAACCAGACCTGCAGCTTTAACCTTCTGAATGTCAGATTTCTAAAACTAAGTGCTCTTGGTGCATTGCTTGGCTGTTTCTAGTCTAGGCTTTCCTTGCAGCCTGCTAGGAGTGCAGAGAGGTATTATCACACGCAGGTACACTCGAGGAACAGGGACAATTGATTCCTTCTTTATACAAGAGATCTGTAACGTGCATTTAAACAAGGTCTCATTGTAATTTCATGATGAAAAGAAAGTTCTAACAATTAGAAGGACAATTAATGTTTTATCAGACTTATGATACTGGTTGGTAGTAATTGTTAATGGGCTCAACTATCATTTATCATGCCATTAGTTTTTCTTTAGAAATGTATCAGTGATTTAATATTTTAATATATAATGGCTGTATGAACTGTCTGGCAGCAAGGAGCAGAGGACAGGTAGTTTTGAGATAGCTGTGTATAATGTCCACACTGTACATTTTTTAGCACAAAAACCAGGGGAATAGATACAGCTGCAGTGCAATACTTCAGTGTTTGCACATCTGAGCCATATTGATCTCAATAGAGATATGTCATTTAGCCTCACAAAAAGACATTGTCATCCTCTCATCAAGCATCACATAACTATTTTAAACTCTCTACAATACCTTCATATGACCAGAGATATCTTTATAGGTCAGCTGTGTTCCATGGCTACAAAACAGACTGTGGCTCATATGCTGCTGCCACATTTGACAATGCCATGATCAGTCAAATCAGAACTCAGCAGAGCTGAAAAGTTACAGATGCAAAACAGTAAGATGATTCCACGCAGGGCTTAGAAACCTGGAAAGCATTGAAAAGTACTGTGAAGTTCATACTAATGTTCCAAATGGATCAATGTTACCATTGTTATCAGCAGCACTGAGTGGAGAAGCTGGCGGTGGTGCTTTGCAACTGATGTCTTAGGCTTCCAATAATGATAGATCAGATGGGCAAAAGTTTTCTTTCGGAAGTAGCAGGTGCATCCAAAGATGCAGAAAAGCTGCTTTCAGCCGTATAAATATACCAACACTAAAACCATATGCTTATTTAATACCTTTCTCCACTGCTAGAGATATCACACAAGAATGAAAAGTGAAATTGATGGATTAAAAGACAATATAATAAAATATCTATAAAAAGTTAAGGAGGTTATAGTGCTTGCTGTGTTTAATTAAAAAAAAAGAGGAGAGGAAATATACAAAGCACTTTGAAAAGCTTATTTTGTGATGGAACAGGTCAGGATATACATTAGAATTCAGCACCCTATTTTGTTGCCTTCTTCTAAAACAAAATTATTCCTTAATTTTAGTGAAGGAGAGTCTGGAAGCTCTAAATGTATGCAAGCTTTAAAAAGTCATGGGAAATCTATCACAACTGGGGCAGTTAATGACCTAATGACCTCTTAGTTAACCTAATGAGTCCTCTTCAGCAAGCAAGGGCACAAAAAAGGAAGCTATCGTCTCAAAGAGATAAGGTCAATTTGCCAGCAGAAATTCAGTCCTCTCAGAGCCGAGGGTAAATGGTTTCTGGTTGTCCATCTGAGCTTGTCATTCAAGCATTTTTCCAGACTGTAGAGCAAACTAGGAAAATGGATTGAGAAAGGGGGCTCATCTTGCTAGGGCGGGTGTGTAAAGCTGGAAAGACGTCTCTAGTTTTAATCTTTGTCCTTTTTGTTTCGAGCAGATAATGTGTAAGTAAAGAAACTGACACTTCTCTAAATATATAAGCTTTTAGCAGCCAATTTCAGGAAAGACTTAATGAGCTTCAGCTTCTAACTAGAAGCTTGTATCCACCTTCCTTTTCCTGCTATGCCAACAGCCAAGAGGTACACTGTGTAAATTCCGTATATGTAGACACACACATCCAGGAAACACTTTTGATCTCCTTAATTTGTGAAAGTCCCTTCAGTGTGGGTATGGTACAAATATAAAATAGCACAGTCAGATGTCTGACCCAAGAATTCTCTGCTTAGTAATGAACTTGCTACAGCAATAGAAACAGCTGGACTAAGTCACTTCTGAAGTATGTATGGGTACCATGCTGGTGTTCAAATTACCAGAATAGAAAAGCTATGGGTCTGGGGTTTTTTCATTCTTAGCTAATAATTACACTGGAATTTTCTACCTTAGTGAGCTGGATGCTCTATTTCTGTCTTACAGCTAGTCAGGAACAGGCAAGCTGTTAGTTACAAGTAAATTGGGTCTTAGTTTATTTACCTATCTCCTTCTATTTTGCAACATTTTAGCTTTTGAAATTGTCATATTTTCTTGCAAGAATTTGGCTGATTTCCCTAACTGATAAAGTAGGTTCCTGACCTAGGTAACATTTATAAATAGAGGGTTAATGGGAGGCAATATCAAGCAACATGGTGTCATATTAGTACACAGAGGAATCGTAATGGGCAGAACATCTACATATAAGTTCTCTGTTCAGCATTTCCAGGGAGAAATACTGGAAAGTGGGTGTAAATGCCAGCTGATCCCAAACAAGAAAAACTAGGCATCATTTTAAAATAATTCCTTTTCTACATCCACATGTCATTATTGCTTTGGAGAGGTCTTACAGCATTATGGGAGGTGATGGTTCCTAGCTATGAAATTACCAGCACCGAGAAACTTTAAGGACACAGGTATGTTCAGGCAAACACATGTTTAATGTCACAGGTATGTTGAGTCAGACGCAACAGAGTCACACACTGTTAAACCTGCATGGTCTCTGATTTTATCAGCTGTGGGTTAATTCCTGGTGTGTTAGTAAGGAGCTAGGTACAGTTTTCTTGATCGACATAAGGCTTATATGTTGTTACTTAGGCACTAAACAAGATTTAGTTTTCTGAGCTGTTGCATCTGATACCTCAATTATTCATCCTAGGAATTAATACAAAATCAGCATTAATTCATGCTTTCATGGAAATCGATGGTTGTGTTAATTTGGATGCAACTGTTGAAGGAATTCTGAATAATGAAAAGACTGATATTAATATCTTTCTATTGGACATAGCTCAGACTGTGTAAGGAATAATTTTTTTAATGTAGAAATATCTTCACAGTTTGTTTTATTTGTTCCATTGTCCCTTCAGTTTCAGGCTATTAGGCACATGTGCCAGTGATTTCACCTAATTATGACTGTTCTATGGTTTTTGACTACAAGTGTATATAAGAGAGTTGGCCTGCTTCTCTGCTGATTTTTATGCTTTGAAGTGACTGGAATTAACCCATTATAAAGTAGCATAAGGAAGATCGTAGGTAGGTCAGTTCTTCCTGGAGGTTTTTCCTCCAGCACATCAGGAGATTTGTCAGTGAGTTACTGGTAATGCAATTAATTAGTTTATCCAAAAACAAGGTAACAGTGTGCAGTTGCTAAGAGCACTGGAATATGTTTTTCAGGGCAGAGTGATTTTATTTGTAGTTTTTAAATACAGCAGTTTCACCAGAAGAGTGCTGTTTGGTATGAATCTGTTGCTTTGGAGTTTTTTTTAATCTGTTGATTTCTCCGTTCCTGCATCAAAAGCTTTCCTTACTGTTTGGAGGACATAGCTAGGGATCATCAGTCCAAGCCTGAAGCTGCAATGACAGCTGCAGCTCCTGCACGGGTTTGGGATGCACAGAAAACTGCTTATGTGCAAAGCAGCCCACTCACCTCCACACAGGGGACAAGAAGTTACTTGGAATAACCAGCAAAATTAAACAGGTTTTTTTTGCTGCCTGCTGTTAGTTTCCAGTACTCATTAATGAAACATATTTAGCATTGTTTATGAAATTTTTTCCTCTTCTATTATTATGACCCTTTAGACTGAGTGTTGTCCTGTCCCTGGCTTCCTGATGATCACTTATTCTGGTCACATAGTTAGTCCTGAAGGTGGCATTGTTATTGACTGAACCTGCTAACTGCTTGAGAAAATGTTGATTACTTCACATTCCTGAAAATTAATCCTGAAACCTTACTGAACTATATTAATCAACTCCTCTAACTTTTTCTCCAGTGGAGGAGGTGGAGGCCAGCAATGTCATCGAAGAGCAGGTGCTCCTCCCTGCCTCATTAGCACCTTGCCTTCTTCGGCTGCAAAATCCTCAAACCCAAGAAGGCTATTTATAGCTTTTGCAAAGCTCCCTTGGCCTGTCCTGTGTCTGCAGCTAACCATTTGTCTGCCTCTTGCCCCGTGTTAAATCAGCCCCTTGTGACAGCACCCTCAAGATACGCAGAAGCAATGACTGTGTTATGACATGGCAGGTCTGAAAGAGATGGATGACAGCTGGAATGGGGGACCAATGGGAGCATTTAAACACACCAGCTTCTGAGAGACTGAGTCAGAAATCAGGAAAATGAGGATGATCAAAGGGGAACATGAAGGGATAGGAGGGAGGAGGAGCAGAGACTCCCGTGAATAAGAGCTGGATGTATCCCAAGACAGGAGGGTGATGTCAAAATGCCTACAAAGCAGATGCTGGTAACAAATTACTTTTAATATTTTAATATGTGTGTCCAGAATGTGTTATGATCAGAGCAAGAGAGAGCACTTAGCCCTAATAATAGAAGCCATGTTAGAAAAAAATGGGAGTATTTTCTTCTCTGTATTTGCAATAATTATCTTCTGACAGTCGTCCTTCCACAATGTCTCAAAATCAAATGCTACTGTTGGATTGTGACAGCAAGAATCTTTGTAGTCCTCTGTCTGCAAGGTATATCTCAACAGATGTCCTTGTGGTTTCAGGATATCAGTGGATGATTTTTCCTTCCATATGCAAGGCAGCACAGCCTGACTAGCCAAGGGTATTACTCTCAAGCACCAGGCCAACCTAATTCTACACACACTGGACACTGGGAATAAGAATCAGCATATCAGGTTGGAATGAAAAATCCTGTGTTTCTAATGACAGTAGTAATAACCATGATGACAAGTGCTTTTTTTTATGATGTTAAAAAGCAGAAACCTTTAAATGTTGATAGCAGAGGTGTGCAGTGCAAGTTAATGCTGTGGTGACCCATTTTCAGCATGTAGGAAATGTACCTGCACAGACTCCTGCTTACAGTAATAGCTATGCACACAAGTGGAAATCAAATGCTCTAGGTAGCAACACCCAGGTCGGCCACAGCCAGCTGAGTGACCTTAAATATCTATCACCTATCTATGTATGCAGATGCTCTCGTTTCACAAAGGAGGATGAATGACGTTACTTTGCAGAGCTAATGAGAGAATGAATCAGTTAATGTTTGATTCACAAGAGCTGTAAAGCATTATATAGACACTGTTTGTTTTTAATTCCTCCCTCTATCGTTCTGGCTAATAGGTAGTATTTTTCATATTCATACCATTATTAAAATCACATTATATTTCCCAGATAACCCAAAGCATCTTTCTGATACCCTTTTTCTTGCTTCTTTTCCACTTAGCATTTCTCTTTCAGGCTACCTCGGTTGCAGAATCTCAGTTCAACAATATGCATTGGTTAGAAGATACAGGCAGGTGGGATCATGTGTGTGTCCCCATCCCCCCGTCCCCCAAGAGTCACAATCAAAGAGCTCTATTCTCATCTTACAACGATCTTACCTAATGATCTCTGATTTTTCTTCAGTTTCAGGATCTCATTCTTGAGATCCAGTTTACTCTTCTGGGTGGAAAGTGTTTAAAGGATCTGGCTCAGAATTTGTCCTCTCACTTCTATAAAGCTGAAAGAGGTCATTCTCAAACAGTGTACCTCCACATTTGGCTAGAGCATCCATGCTTCTCCATCTGGTCCTTGCACCAGCTAACAAACGTGAAAAGACATCATCAGCAAATGATATGAAGCATCATGGGTCATTTCTTTCTTGTTTAACACCAGGGGACTTAACGATTTTGTAAATATTTTTACAGTGCATTAGAACCACCTGTATAAAAATTGGTTCGTATTCAATAATGGCAGATCCCCTGTGCAAGCCAGTGCTTGTAAAAATAAAAGGTAGCAGCAATTACACGCTCGTAATACAATTAAGAATTCTGATCTATGTTTGTCTGCTTCTTTCTGGTTTGTTTTTATTTTTTTCCAGTAAAATTTCTGGTTGTCAAACCCCTAAATTCAGGCTATATCCTGTCCTATTACAAGCGGAAGTGTTCTAAGAACACAGTTTGAGGATGAGGCAGGTCCTGTTTAGAACTCTCAAATGGCTCTTGTATTTCCTTTAAGAAACAAACAATAAATCACTTTTTTATTTCCTTCTGTTACATGCTATTAGCCTTGCCAATGTGAGATGCTTTCTTGAAGCAGCTGAGACAGCAGTTCATTTGAAGCCTGTGTGAAAAACATCTATCCACACTACTCTCTTTCCAGTCCACCCAGTTAGAGAGTTTCTTTTTACTTCTAACTTTCCATCTGGATTCAGAGCATTCTGAAAAATCAGTTCTCTCTCTTCCAGGGGTTAAATTTCTGCTAACAAATATGGACTATTTGATATGAAAACCATTATTGTTTGATATGTCAAATAAAACATTTGTCAATCAAAAGTCTTTAAGCAGTGGGCTATGTGACATTTACTCTTTTATAAACCGACAAAGTCCCTGGTGGCATGCCTTTCTTCCTCTCATTTAAATAGTGGTAGGAGAACAAATCACACTGCAGGGCAAGTTGATAACTGCCAGTCACGATTTCTGCCTTGTTTACTATAATGAGCAGGGTAATAAATGCATCTGACCATTTCAGCTGGCATTTGCATAGATGAATGATTTGTCCAGTCAGTCGCTCTCCAGTGATTTGGGCCTTTTTGTCAGCACAAAGAGCATTCAGTCTCCCTGGAATTTACAGCAGCCAAGCTCTCATTAGCAAACATCCTTTACCATGAATGATTCAAATAATTACCACTGAAATAATAAACTGTTTCACAAAAACATTTTATTTGATGGCACCAAACATCAACTTTTCTGAATTGTTGACATTCAAATAAGCCAGAGAGCTTTATTGTTGAGCAACAATGATCCCCTTGTAAAAGGGTGGGCATTGTTTTACCTCCAGCAGACCTTTAAACTTGGCCAGATATCAAATGTGTCCCTCAAACAGCCAGCCAACGTGCTGGGTAATTGGAGGGCACGTACCAGATGGAGCTATAGTAAAACTGTATGTTCAGGCTCCCAACTAATTTTCACTAGATTTACTTAGGATATTGTGAGCGTAAAATTCCAGACTAATTAGCAGCAAGTTATCTCTTTGCTTCTGCAGGAGTTGTGTAATTATTAAATGCTTCTGCTTGCACTGAGCCCTCAGTTCTGAGTTCTCTTCCGTAATGGTATTCTAGTGCATAATTAAGTGTTATTTGATATAGTTTCGGAGTTCAATCAAATGAGCAAGCAACAATTATATCCCATTATGATCTCCTCTAGTGCCTGGCAATAGGAATGATGTCACTGCATTTCCAAACCCATAGCATGAGGCAAAAGGAATTTCCTGCTATCATTCTCCTTTACCCTTTTACCATGCATAATTAGGAAAGTTTTATTAGTTAATTTAGAGTAAGGCCATTTACTACAGGTTTTCATAGGCTGCAGGAATGTATTCAGTTTTCATTGCAGCATTGTTTGTATGGGTATCTGCATGAAATTATTGTCTTAATATCAAGCAAACGGGATTCAATTGCACATTTTATGCTTCTTTTAACTGTAAGGAAACAAAATAGAACAACAGAAGGGGGAAATATTTTACTGATCCTAGCACATTCTTCATTGCATGATTTCACTTTCACATTATGGTCGGGTAGGTAACAATAATCTCAAACAGCCTAATATCTGAGACCTTGATGTTCAGAAATAGAATAACTGAGCCCTGATTTTCATTTACAGGCCCTTTATATTCCTCTGGCAAGATAAATTTCTTCTGCTGCCAAGGAGAGGTAGAGAGCTCTTAAAATATGTGAAAGTCAGGCCAATAAAATTAAATACATTAAAACACATGACTGTTATTTTCAAGCCATAAAGCATACTCCCTAAGATATAATGTCTAATAATTGTCCTGAGTCAGGAAGGCAAATATTTAGAACTCAACTTTTCATACTTAGGTATTTACAGTAGGATGAACAAAATCTGCCTCATTTTTATTCACCCAAGGGTAATTGCCCATTACAACATCCAAATTTGGGACTATATATCCTTTTTAAGCACCAAGCTTTGTGAGCTGAATCCAAGTGAACAAAGTTACTTAGATAAATTGAACACCATCTCTGAGCTTTCCAAGTTCATCCATGGACATTTCTTCTTCTTCCAGCCGAGACCATTCAAGTTCAGTCTAGTTCAGTTATTTATTTCCTCCTGCTGTTTCTCTAATCTGTAGTCAGTACCTAGATGAAATAGACTATTTCTCATCCTCCTTTTTGACTTTTCAGGTGCAGCATCAGAAGGAAATTAAGGAATCCCTTAAATAATTCACTTTTGACAGACATATAGGGTTTGGTTTTTTTAAATTTCTAGTGTATTTTGGTGTTGATGGAGCTAAGGAACAAAGAGAATTGGCTGGAGCTATTTACTGATGACCAAGTGCAAAGAAAATTTCTACACCTTCTGGCAGTCCTATGTTCTTTTAGACTGAGAAGAGCTTGCTCTCTTGCAATGAAGAACAGTAAACTCTCGGTTAAAAGCAATGCTGCTCTCCAGAGCAGTCCCCTGAACACGTCAGCAGGAAAAGAACCTGCGTGCTCGTATTTAACTCACAGTTTGCTCTCTGTAGTCTTCTGTAGTAAATTGTTCACACTGTTACCATCCTGCCAGTGTGGCACACGTGCATGTGCTGCTTCTGTCATCACCAAGCTAGACTTTAAAGTTGACTTAATTAATGTAACCTGTTCAATCTCAAACTGCAGACATCTTAGACATTACCACAATTTAAACAGCAGTAAAAGAATGTCCAGTTTCAATGAGAACACAAAACCCCAGAATTTAAACCAAAATTTAGAGTGGGATTGAGCTCCAAATATAGGTGAGTAGGAGGCAGGTATGTAAGCTCTCATCTCAGTAAGTTGAGACCTTGTCAATACTGTCAGAGGACCATGGAGAACAAAGTCAGGTCTCTGTTGACTGTAAAGAGTAGAACTCCACAGGTTACTGTTGCCGTTTTCCCCACAGACAAGTAGAGAAAGGACACAGTCCAGGCACAGGGTTACAAGGAAACAAGGCAAAAGCCCCCTTTAATGATTTCTCAGAAGGCTTTTTATATGTTAGTTCACAAAAGTGTATGAAATGGCATAAGGTAATTGGTTTTTAACCCCTCAAGGGGATTGGTCAAGTTCTAAGACACCCATCTCTGGATGTTTTCCTAGTTAGAACCATAACAATTCTGCAAAACAACCTGCAGCTGCAAGAAGTTTATAAAACGGTAACATTGTTTTGAGTTACTTGCATGGGAAATACAGAACTTTCACAGAAGTGCTGCAGAGAGCTAAAGAAATTCTCTGCTGAAGCTTTTTCAGCATCCATAGTTACGAAGGAAGATGAGATATCTTGTTCACCTGTAGAGATCTCCATGTGGACACCTAAGTCTCAGTTTAGTTACCTAGGTATAGACACTTTGTGTTATTTGAAATATTCTGTGGAATCTAGGGCATCTGCACAGGGCTGTGAGCAATTTCCACACCTCTGGAACAGCAGCTGGAGGCTTAGGGCAAGCAAAATACCACTAAAACTCATGTTTGCAACTCTAAAAAAAAGTATTTTAATCCTTCCTCAAGTCTACAAATCCATAAATGCTGAAAATTCTAGCTGTGACTAAACTAGAGCACCCTGAGTAGAGTCGGTTTTAGACACAGGCAGAATAGGTGCCTGCCTAATGCTGCACGCTGCTGCTGACAGGAAAAGGACCATTTATGTATTCCTCAGCTTCTTGGGAATGTGGCACCTTCCTCACATCTCCCCAGTCAACCTCCACTGCTGCTCCCTTTTCTACCTGGTAGTAGAGTACAAGATCTGGTCCCAGTACAAGAACTATTTACAGAAAGAGGTTGTATTTTATTTTTCCAGCTCACCTTGTTGTGCTTAGACAAGCTACATGATTTATCTCATCAAGGCATTATGATACCTTGTAATTGTAAAATGCAGCTGCAGTTCATTAGTAAAATATTTTTCGAATTTCTTACATATGGTTTTCTTTCTAATTAAGAGACTTCCTACACTGTCTGACTGTTGCTTGCTTTTAACATAAGCATAAAACAACAACATTCGCTTTTAATAGATAAACATAGTAATATTAAGCAAGACTAGTGAAATGAGTAAATCAGGCCAGTAGTAGTAGTGAAAGTGCCATTTGTAAGCACTGGGATGATGTATTATAAGAAAATTCTTCTGATCCCCTTCTGTATAACCCTTCATTGTAACAAGGAAACCCCAATTAATATCTATGTAACAGAAAAAGGCCACTTTTTTTTTTTTTTTTTTAAATCCACTGCTGTGGCAAGGTTTTAACTGGTAGATTTAAAATTCTAAACACAAAAAGCTTTCTGTAAATGTGTTTTGTTTGCAGTTACATTATCTATAGCAAAATTGGTCAATCAAAAATGGACTTGCAAAGTACCCAAAAGCTGTCAATCTGGAACTGTTGATTTAGAGTTTAATTCAGACTTCCAAGTCATATTTTAGTGAAGCAGACCCTAATTTTATCATGAGAAGGTATCAAATAATTGTCTGTCACATGTAAGAGTGATTGTTCTGAAGATGAAAATGTTACATAACAAAATGCCTACCAAAATTTTTATATGACTTCTCAAATGGAAATAAATATCAATTTATTTTAAGCCATTTCCTATCCTTTTAATTCACTGGTGAGGTTCTTCTTGAGAATTGTATAGTATAATCACTTCCAGTTATTATGGCAAAAGTAAACTTTTCATTAGAACTATCACATATTATAGTATTCCCTGCTTCAGACAGGCAAACAAACTTAATTAACAAAATTAGTTTTCATTGATATCCAGAGTAAGTTGGGAGTTCAATGTGACATACATAGTTTATACTGCAATAAATGCTAGTACGACTTAAGGTACAGAATGTGCGTACTAGGTACGACTCTAGTACAGAATGTGAAGAATTTCAATGTAAAGCAACTTTGGAGTTATGCTGCAGAGAGTCCATTGTATTACACCTTAGTCTGTGTCTGGCTGTTTGTACTGGATGTTCATGCTTTTATCAGCGTGGTCTTTTCCTGAACACCCTGGCCCTTCTTTGGTTGTATATTTAGAAACTGTCAGAGTAAGGAATACACTAAAGTACGTTAGGTGACTCTCAGTTTTGTGAGACCGCTCTCTACTTGAGCTCTTTGGCAAAGCTTCAATGAGACCTGAGGGTAAAAAAGAGAGAGTTCTCATAAGAAGCAAACTTCTATCTTTCAGGATGGATGCTTTCACAAATGATGTGTTTATAACCAGAGGCAAATGCTCAGCTTGCCATCTTCACATAAACAAGCATCAGTCTTATGATCTGGGCAACAATAAGATGCTAAAAACATGCTTTCTCTGCCTTTGTGGGTGAGTCACAACAAGTGACCATTTATGAAGTCTGTCCTCAAACCTCATGACTCTGAAGTCTGTGTTCTTTGTGTATGCAGATTTACTGTTTAAGAGCTAAAAAAAGCTCAACAGGCCCTGAAAAATAAATAAATCTCAGCTACTTAATTTCCTTGTAAGTCGTGTCCTCTGAAAAACTGTCTAACTCCTCCAGAGGTGAGTCATTTGGCCTGAAATCTCTTTGTCAGTGAGCCAGATCCTGCCTTCTTTTATGTCCCTCCTGTAGAGATCTCTGGCAATTCCCCAGGTGCAGAAAGAGTAAATCAGCCCCATGGCTGTGCCTTTGTCACAAGGCAAGTGTTCTCAGAGGCCCTGCTAGAGAGTTTTATGGCTTCCCTGCTTCTGTGCAGTCCAGACCTTGGTGGGGTGCTAAACCAGTTTTCTCGTGCTGCAGAATCAACATTTCCTACATTTGTACTGCTCTTATGCCTGTGCCGTATAGCCTCAGATGAACAAATACAGTGAAGAGAGGGAGATGGTGGCTCGCGACTGGGAGAAAATGTATTTAATGTGCAAAGTGTGCATAGTGGCACAGACCACAGCCAGTGCACAAGGTTGTCAAAGCAGAACAGCTACAGATGGCAGGGAGTGGAGGAGCCCCTGTGGCACCCAGATCAACCACAATTAAGGTAACAAAATCACAATATTGTTTATTTTCGTTCCAGTCCAAATACTCAATACTTTCACAGTAGTTTCTACAGCTTTTAACCTGTCTCTGGAGTCAGAGAAATACTGGAAAATAAAAGAGGACCTGTGCAAAACGCTTAACATGGAGATATTATGCCTTATCCTTTAGACCTATAACGACTGAAAATGCAGCCTATTAAGCCTGCAGAGCCCTCCAGCCTCAGAAAGCTAAGTGTTTCCAGGCAGTCCTTCCTATCCAGCAGCAACCAAAATTATAGCTGCTGTACAGCTGTTTTGCAGTGGTAAGTGTGGTGCTCTGCCTTTCTGGAGCACAGTACCGTGAGCACAAATAGAGCTTCTTCCCTTCCCCTCTCATCTGCCCTCTATCCAGGAGACCAACAGCTGCTGGGCTTTCCCTTGACACCTTCCCCCTGCACTGAACATCTACACTGCAAGTTCCCTAAGCTTGACTTCATTTTAACAGAGACAGCAAGGAGTTAAACTCCCACCGTACTAAATGAAACTGTACAAAAAGGATGTGACTCCCACGTATCCCAAACTTTCAGATGCCAAGCATATTTTCTTGAATGAAAGCTCTTTTGGTATTTTTCATTGGAGGGGGAAAATGCATTTCAGAGGAATCAAAAGCAACAAAGAGATTACAGATAGCAAATATAACACTGCACATATTATGATGGATAACTACAGTAAACATGGATGGCTAATTAAGGGAATTCTTGAGAATGTCTTGAAACAGGATTGCTATATACATTTCTGATGAGCCATCCTTTAAAGGCATCGCATTCAGGAAGTATAATGGAAAATCTTGTTCCTTCCCACCAGAACTACTTTATCAAAAAGCTAGCCTCATTTTTATTATTTACTAAGCTTACAGTAGTGCTTAGAGTTTCCAGGTATTAATCTAGCTGCTTAACAAATCTTGTTAAAGACGACTGCTGACTCAGATTTCTCAGGGAGAAATACTCCTTTCATCTCTCTCCAGATCATCCACACAGCACCTGGGTGTCTTTAGGACCAAGTAGCATCTTTGCAGATCTTAGATTTAGTCATGACTTCCTCTGTGTATTTCTTCAGTTTGAACTGCTAGATTAATGTGAAACTTGTGCTGCAGCTCGCTAGAGCAGTGTTTTTACAAAACTGAGTGTAAAATCCTCCATCCTGCTTTTCAGAAACAGACCTGAGGGTGAATCCAACCAGGAAGCTCTGCCTTGCCTGTGAATGACTTGCCTGCAGTGATCCCAAGCAAAGCCAGCAGTGGGAAGGCAATATAGAGGATGCATAACTGGGGCCCAGAGTGCACTTCTTTGCTCTTCATTCATTTAGTAGTACAGATTGACTCCTACAGAAATGCAAGAAGTTGCTGGGACAGAGTAGAAACTGAAGCTGCATGTCCTGAATCTCAGTTCTGTTACACATCCACTGGAGAATCTCTTCCTCGCTTCATCTACTGTGAAAAGCCACCATACATTATATATATATATAAAGAAAAAGACCGTTCTAATTTCTTGTTTAGTATTTAGTCCTCTTGAAGGACTAAAACTCTTTCCCCCTTGCTGCTGTCACCACTTTAAGCTCCCCACTTCTGTCTTCCAGATTTACGGCAGAAAATCTGTACACAGAATGGATTCACGAAAGGTAAATTATGCTTGACCAACCTGGTCATTAGAAAAGAGCAAAATGTCATCATCAGAATCTAAAGCACTCTGAGAATCAGCAAGCATTCCTACTTACCGGACAACTTTGAGAATTTTAGCTGGTCTACTTCTAGCTTCTTTGAAGCTAATGAATATGAGGGCCATCTAGCCCAAGACACTTTTTCAGCAGATTGGAGGGCAGATGGCTACAGAAAAGTATGATAATATAGAAAACACATAGTGATACTTCCCAAAAATACTCTCCTAGCAACCACAAATTGTCATCTCAGAGACTTTCTGAAACAGAGAGAGTGTTTGGTTTTTAACAGCCATTGGTGGATTTCTCTTCCATGAATGGCTCTGAAGTAGAAGCAAGGAACAAGCCAGAGACACTACTACATTTGCCTATCTGAATGCAGGAGTCAATGGACTAAAAATGTCATGAAACAAAATTCAGCCTTTTTTTCCTGATGCAAAATGCTCTGTTTTTCGTGCTGATGGTACCACAGTACGTAGTCAGCTGAAACTTCAGGTATCTTGTTAATCTCCATAATGTGGATACACCAGAGGAGTCATGCTCTAGTAGTATAAGTCACAAGAGTCTTCATGAGGTCAGTGAGTTTCCCCATGTAAACCACAGGAAAATTTGGCTCACCATAGCTTCCTCTGCTTGAGATTCTCTTGATAAACAAGGCTGTAAAGGAATATTGCATGTATTCTTGAGTTGCAGATAAAAATGATGGAGGTTTTTGAAGAGAAATTGCTCAAAAAATGTCAAAGAAAAAGAACTGTATGCTCTATGTTGTATTTAAAGGAGTTAAAGAGTATCTTGGATAGCCTTGTATGATGTTAGATAGTACAATTTTATTCTGTTTAGGAAAGTTTGCTATCCAACTTTATCAGGCTCCATAAAATTTCAGTATGATATTTTAAAATCTATCTAAAACAGCAAGAACACAGATATGTGCAACACCATGAATATAAATGCAAGCCATTTAAAATATATCTAAGCGAGCAATCCAGTAACAGTCTGATCATGCAGGAGAAAAACAGATAATCTGAATTTGTCTATATCCATGTCTTTCTCTGTAAATATCTATCTATGCATACTCATAAATATTTCATCTGGATCTAGTTCGAATTTGGATTCAGGTCCTAACCTAGATGGGCAGAGTTCACAAATTGCCTGTTCAGTGATCCTGCTTTGTTTTGTAAGTGTGTAAGGATGTGATTCTCACAACCAATAGAGAATCAAAAATCCTCAAAGAAGAAAAACTCCTGAAGGACAATACCTTTGGTTCTGATTAGTCAAACACCCTAGATTGTCGCTGCAAAGTGCATTATGGAGGGTAGTCAATTCACTGCTCAATTTCATATTAGAGGGACTGAAGTGAGGGCCTGGTTTCTAAATAGCTTTTTCCATTGACTTTTGCAGATGACCACCCAGGGCACTCAGTTGTAATGCTGTTGAGCACCTCCTGTGGCATGTTTGTTCTGTGCTTGGGAAGATTTTTCTTAACTCAGCAGCAGTGTGCATAAGATATTTTTATCCCCAGAGAGGTTTTGGGGTTTTTAAATACCTGAAAATTAAGTACACCTGTGACATTTTTTATTTGCTTATATAAAATTAGTTTTCATGGGTATGAAATATGAAAGAAAGAACTATCTTTAACTATCTTTAGCTCATCTTTTCTATAAGATTTTTCTTAAAAAAATTATCTGGTGCAACATGTATGTTCACACATCTGGATCCAGGGTATACAGTGGTTTTGCTTGTGAGAAGAATTTTAGAGTGCAAATCACTGGTTTTCCATATTCTGTCCATTCTAAACTGGCTTAGGCTGAGAAGAAATGCTTGAATTTCTTTCTAAAAGGTAAGTTTTCAGGTAGGTGTTAGATCTTGAAAGCAAGAACTTAGCAATACCTGTCTGCTCAAACATAGTTACAGCATTGCTACTGCAACATCAAAGAAAACCTTTCAGCCCCACATGACCAGCCTGACTTGGACTGTCAGCACCTGCAGTGCTGCCCCCCAACACATTGCCTTGGCTGAGCTAACAATTTTTTCTGAAGACTTCCACCAGATCTATTTTTATACATCACCTAGAAGTGTAACACTAAGCGGAAGTATAAATATCTGGAAAAACCATTTCAAACCTTAATTGTGTCCTCATAGAGCTTCACAGAGAAAAGCACTTGAAAAAAAAATTGCCCAGTTGTCTTTTTATAGACCAATTTTTAATGAACTTTTTTCTCTTTTTACACTTTAAATCAGTTGAAAACAGACTGTGTGAAATGTACCTCCTGTTACATAGTACTACCAAGCTCTGAAGTAGCTGAAACGGCAGCATGCATGGGTAGCTGCAGCACAGAAGACTCCAGGCAAATGTGCACACAACACAAATTTCACAAATTCGGGTCCCAATTCAGCGAAGTCCCTAAAACATGAGCATAATATTAAGGATACGAATAGTCCCAGTGAAGCTAGTGGAATTATGCTCCTTCTAGTTCAGCGCCGTATTCTGAGGCACACGTGCACAAACAAAGCCATATAAACCCCCATCTATCTTTCAAATAGCTGCCGCTGACAGCTGCTGAATGCGGACAAGTATGCCCAGTGCCACTCTGGCTTCTGCCGACATTATTGCTTGTGTCACCCCGGCTTGAGGCCAAGGGAGCACTGGCAGCTGCTCTCGAGGGCCAAAGGAGACTGTAATGAACAGGAGGGAAGCAGGCAGAAGGGCCACATGGAGCTGTAAGGAGCAAGGGAGAGAGATGTGTTGGCTGCAATAAATCCCCTCGCTGGAGCCATAAAACTTGGATTTTTCTGTTAATAGGGCTCTGAGTTCCTCTGTAATGTCATCAGAAAAAAATTACAGCATTAAAGATGAAGAAAACGGAGCTTCTTGAAGGTCTAGGCTGATTCAAACTAATTTGGCCAGACTGTTTCTTCATTAAGACAACATACTCTTAAATACTCTTAAATCCTGATTCCAGTATTCTGTTCCTTTAAAAGCATACAATCTCTTCCTAAGCTCATCTATATACACCAAGAGAGGAGGACTGGAACAAAGATCTATCATAGTAATCTCTGAGGAGATACTTGCTGTAGGGTTGTAATTCACCACAGCATGGAGCAGTTACCCATGTGCCTCCAGCATCCCTGTCCCCTCAGGGAAGAATTAGATAAGGCTGCCAGGGCCTCTACAGTCAGACTCAGTCTAATCTGAAGACTGTAGATATATGTCTTGAATGTATAGTGTGAAGAAACTCCGCCTTTGCTGTATTACCCTTGTTTTCAAAGGAAATGAGGTCAATATTGTCACATTCTGTAATTGCACGTGCATCCACACCGTCTCTCCACATCCCAGCACCATCTGAACCTAAACCTTTGGCAGTTCTGACCAAATTAGACAGAGGGGCAATAGGCCCAAAGACGCAATCTCCTGCGGTTCTGTGAAGGAAGGCACCTGCCCAAGGAAGGTAGATCCACCTGAAAAAAAGGCAGGAATGTGTGTTCAGCCCTTCTTCAACATGGAGAATCCATGCGACAGAGAGAGGCTCAGAGTGCTCAGCTGTGACAGAGGCTTGCTCAGTGCAAGTCCCTCAGTAGACACTTGAGAATCCAACCAGAGACGCCCACCAGTGCATAGGAAACCGAGCTGCTTCAGTCCTACTGGCCAGGGAGCCACCCTGCTTCCAAAAATGAGAGCAAGGCACTGGCTGGAAGAGAATGATATTTGTTAATTGGTTTCATTTATTTTTACTGGTAAAATCTTAGCACTTGTCACAGTTTTAACTTTCTAAGGTAAGTCCTGGGCTCCACCTGACAGTGCTGCTCAGCCTGCCCACTGTACAGCCGGGGGAAGATAAAAGCAAGCATATTCTGCACATCAAGCTGGTTCAGTTCCAGTGCCGAGCGTGGACCTGCCTGAGTGCAAGTGGAGCTGTCAGCTCATACAGGCTTCACTGTCAAGGGCTGTGTCATCTGTCAGTGTCGGTTCCAGCTCACTGTACCACATAGAGGCGATGCACTGGTGCCTCCCAATTGATAACACGCTGCCAGAAGCATGTTACTTTCTCATCTGTCTTCTTGTAGCTGTCAAAACTGGAATCCATTAATTAGTTTGTTGTTGTGAATTTTATTTGTTCTGAAGACATGTAAATTTCAAAGTAAGACACGGAAAAAAAGAAAAAAAAAGCAGCCAACAAACCACGAGGAAGGTGCCAATGGGGGGTTCACAAACCCTAAGTGGCAGCTATTATGAACGGTAAGTGCTGGCTACAAGAGCCCCGTCTAAGTGAATATAATGATGTGGCTAGTTTCACCACATTGCTTTTAATGAGACTGAGCTGCATACAGGGGGCGAGATGTAGTGACAGCTAAGGAAAGGCAAGAAAACAAGGCACAAACTAGGCAAGTCAGCTGGATTAAGAAGACTCTGCTTATTGTTTGTGTAGGGGGATTTTCCTAATTTACATTGTTACTTAGTGGAGGGAAGGTTTGACTGAGCTTCATTTCCCCGTATTTTACATCTCGTGAAAGACAAACTGTGATTTCAGAATGAGATTTTTCCAGCTCTGTACATTAAAAATGAGATGCCTCTCAATCTAGCACTTGAGTGGACAGTGCTATCTCTAAGCAGAACAGCAGTTGCATTGAAATTTCAAATGTTAAATAAGTTTGTTTTTATTTCACACGGATGCTTTTGTCCACTCTCTCACTTTTTCATGGTGTCAGCAGAGACTTAAGGTAGAAGTTTCAGAAGCTCCCTAACTGAGTCTTCAAAAGTGAGTAAGGGACTGGAGAGCCTGCACAACTTGAGAATCAGTGGGACCTTAGTGCAGCTAAGTGTGATGTAGCAGTCCCCGAAATGGCACCACATGCGCACAGCCTTGGAACCAGCCTCACCACAGGCATCAGAAGAGCTTTCTAGCTCCGTCACAGGCACGCAGACACCACCAGGCAGAGGCAGACACAGGCAGACGCTGCTGCAGCCTGAGCTGAAGCAGCCATCAGGATTTTCCAAGCCATTGCTGCCGCATGCTCTCTTGGTTCTAAGCTCAGTCACTTTCAAATTTGAAATTAAGCTCATGCACTGCTTAGTATTTCTGAAGTTCCCATCATAAGGAATATCACACACCAGCTAACTTCAACTTGGCTGTCTCTCTTTCTACAAAACCCTACGAGGTAAACTACCTATAGGAAACCATGTCCTAAAAGTTTTGGTACTCTAATTCCTTCTACTAGAAGGGCAATTTGCTAATGCTGTGATTAGACATGATTTGTTTTAACATTTTCTTTAAAGAAATGACAAAATACTTTGCTAGATTCTGTCCTCAAGATAGCTGCTTCTCTCTGAAAAATCAAGATATCTCCTCTTTTTTGTCCCAAATTATGCCAACCAAGGGCATATAAATATATTCACCCAATGTAAAAGGTGGGACTATATATTAACAGATAAGACAAACCTGTTTCCAGGAAATCAGATCCTTTCTTTGCTTTTGCACTGGTTACAGAAAAGGAAATGAAGTCCAAATTTGCAATTCAACAAGGTTACTTCGGTGTCAATAAAATACCTTTCATCAAAGCTTTATGGCCATTGTACTTGGATATCTTCATTTGCATGCATTTGCCTCATGTGGCAATGCTCACTTTCCTAGGTATGTGTTCATCTTTTTTAATATCCATTGAAAATTTGGCTCAGAATCATCTCTTTAATGGTTTAAGTTCATCCACTCACATAGGTAATCCATGAAAGAACAGGTATTTTAAATGCTCCTCAGAGAAATAAATAGCTGCTTTATGTGTGGTTTGGGTGTTTTAGGTACTCTCATAAAGAAAAATAAATACTGTTTATGATCACTGGTTATATACTTGTAGTAACCCATATCTGAAGTCCCGAAATCTCACAGCCTGGATGAGGATCTAAATGCTATATGCAGGAACGGAGATCTATGTTGTTTTGCAGTGCTTGAACTCTGTCAGAGCTGTTGCTGTTCCCTGTGACTTCAAAGCTACCCAAATCTGGCCGGAGCAGCAGATTGCACGCAGTCAGACACGGAGCTGGAAGAAGAAGGCTAAAAACCAAATATTTGCAGTGTGCCAGGAGAAAAGGGACAGCCAAATGCAGCCTCCTTGGTTCTGCTCTTTGCCTCTGCACTCAGGGCTATCAGTGCTCCCCTTCTCCTCACCTGCACACTTGGAAGACAAGGAAAGTGCCTGCCTGCCAGTCTCCAGCAGATCAGCTCCAGCAGGCTGGCAGGCAGGGTTCTTCCCAGGCTATTCATCTGTTTGGAAAAGGGACTTAGAAAAAGCAGCAAGATGCATCCTGCTGGCTGGGGGACAAGGGGTTACCCCGCTAGGTGGGAAGAAAGCACCAAGCATAGCTATGAGGGCATGAGCACCAAAATGCCTTTCTACAGGGCTGCCTAGACTTGGCCTGTTATAAGCATCTGCATTTTTATGCACTGCAGTGATGATGTGGGGCCCCCGTATTGCAGGTGCTCATAAAAATAAGCTACAGCTACTGTGGATATTTATTGCCTTATTTTGGGAATCTTATCTCTCAAGTAGCAGCAAACAGAGTCATTTGAATACAGTTGCTGGCTGAGATGCACATGAAATCAGAAGTGCTTGTTGGACAGAGTCTTTTTAATGCTCATAGCACAACAGGACTTTCTGGAGACGGATGGGACAGAGGTGCACTTGGGGAGTGGTTGGCGAGCAGTGGTCACCTGGCAGGGTGCTGTGGTGGGAGTCCCCAGTGCTGGCAGACAAGACCCAGAGCTGTGGGGCTGCCTCTTCATGCCTAATGCCCTGTAGGCACAAGGGCAGGACATCTTACCTACGGGTCTTGTAGGGATCCTGAAGTCTGTGACCATCTTTGTCCGGAGTCAGTGTCAAGCTTTGCCTCTGTGTGCAGTGGAAGATTTTAAAGAGAAATTTTTCAGTGGGAATTGTCCTGGGACATTCTGCAACATGGAAATGATAACATTTACAGCTAGATTAGAGATAATCTCTTCACGGTCAAATTGTCTTGCATAGGTCAGCTATCAGTGATGTAACCGATTGTTTTATTGTAGAAGGTGGAAACTCGATTGCCCTAAAACAACTTCACCTCGCTTCCCCCAGGAATGGAGAGGGATATGCACCCAGCTGGTAGTTTATAATAAAGTCCTTCAGGACTACATTTGCCTATGAATACTTAAAGAAAGCTTCTGCTTTCTACGGTGGATAGAAATTCATACTTTTATTCACACTTTTTTCTTAATGACCTTCTGCCATGAGAGCAATTTGCTTAGTCCACTCCAGGTGATTTTGCATGATTTGCAAATCTAATTTTTATCTCCACGTCTCACATTTGAAAATTTTTTGCCACCATATTAATTTAACATTTTTATCTTTTACCTACCCAGACAGCTCATCGTGACCTTTAAATTCACTTACAAAGGATAACCCATTGGTTAATCTGGACCAATTGGCCTCAGTTACACACTTGGTGACAAACCATTATTTCTACTCCAGTTCTTTAATTGGCCAGAATGCTCTTTTTTATCAGATATATTAGCTGTCAGAAGTGTCTGCTAGCCTTTGCGTACTTCCTGGATGGTGTCCAGGTCATTAAAGCAACATCTTCTGTTCAAGTCTGGAATATTTATCCTGTGCCAAAATCCTAACTTTCTCCCTGCTTTTAATTAATTAAAGCCTGAAGAATGCTGGATGGGTCATTCTACAGGCAAGCCTTTTGAAATGGGAAAACTGATACGAAATGTTTCATGCTCCTTTTTCTTTTACTCATTCAGCAGTTTTGCTTCACAAATCACAATTTTATACTATTTAAATTTCATCTGGTTGAAGTATTTTACTTTTATTTCTGCTGAATTATTTTGCATTACAATAAGGCAGGCACAGTTTCATGGGCAAAGAGGGAACAGCAGGAGCCGAAGGGGCTGTAACCCCCAGCATATGATGGGAGAGCAGCATCCCTCTCCATAGTCATTCCCCCGTCCATAAAGGGATGAAGTCACATCAGGAATGAATCCTCTGAAAATCAGAACCAGCTTTTGAGAAAAGAGAACACCCCACAACTCTGGCCAGTTCTCACAAGGCTCTCCACACCTGCCAGCAGGAAACAGCCAGGCAGCTGAATCTCACCTCCCATGTGGAGCAGCACCTGGTACACCTCTTCAAGGTGCTCAGGCACTACTTGTACAACCAGAATACATGACCCACTGCCTTTCTGTATTTAATGTCTAACAGAGATCCTGGTAACATTAATAGTCCTTCATCCTTTGCACTCCCAGACCAGACACTTCAAGATTTTGACTGCCTTGGTGCCATAAGTATTGTATTCACCAGCCAAGAAGAACTGGTTAAAATAAATTTTTACAATGAAAATTTATTTATTATTTTATACCGCTGTGTTTATTGCCATTCATAATCTGTATTCTTTGTCAGTGACTCACAACAGAACAAAGGACTTCTTGAAAGGAGATATGGTTAAGTGTGGTGATTTCTTCATACCTATGTCGTAAAATATTGTTCATTAAAGACACATCTTGTGATATCTCTTGATATTTCCTTTGTATAGCCAGTCTTCAACATAAAATTCCAAAGTCATCCTATGATAAAAAAGGATTGGCAGTCTTCAAAATGCCATAAGTTTATTCCGGTTTTGTCATGTGAATTTGTTTGTTGAATTTGAAAACAGACCTACCTTGGTGAAAATCTGTTTTGTTACAAATATTTCTTGCAGCTTCATGTTCTTCCAGCTGTAATATTAACACTCTGTGAAATGTAAGACTGGTGTATAAAGGTATGCCAAATGAAGATATTGTTTGAATGGCAAATGATGAAAAATTAATGTAATACTTCTATTTTTGCTTCATGTTTTTGGCTTATGGAGCAAAATCCATGTATTTTAAAAGTAATATTTTTTTTCCGTTTCTCTGCTTTCTGTGTATTTTCCTTTTTACATTAATTTCTTATTTGGATTTGGATAATCTTTTAATAGTTGAAGAACATTTCTGGGAGAGCAATGTTCCTCCTTTGCTGTTTGATCAGGGATCAAACTTCATATTATTTGGATTTTTTCCACAAGAAAAATGTTTTTCAGGCGAAACAACAACCCTTAAGTAAAGTCATGGAGGCCACATGACCTGAATGAGGCAGAAGGGCTCTACTAGATGTGCTCCCTGTTGAAACCTGCAGTGTCACCTATCAGCAAGCTCTTCAATCTCCAGCATACAGTATGTTTAAATGCTGTGTAAATACAGCTTCTGCACTTCCATTTATCTTTGTCTCGCTTCTGCCGTGGCGCTGCCAAACAATGCTGGGAGCAACGGCGGGGGTGAGCACGAGGCTGGTACGGGAGCACATCTGCCAGCGGCTGATTGAAACGTTCGAGAGGTGAGCACCGGCCTCGCTGATGAAAAGCAAGTCCTGCGGTTCACAGAGGCTGTCTCACACCAGCTGGGATAGGCTGCTCGGATTTTCAAGCCTACTGTATTTTCTGTAAGGTGAGGGCTCATGTTTGCAAAGGGTCAGAAGATGCAGTTGCACAGATCCCATTCAGGAGGAGGCCCTTTACGTGCATTTATTCTTAAGGAATGATTTTGCTGTAGCTCAAAAGAAATTGTATCTTCATCATGTTTTTGATTTTTCTCCCATACGTTATAGTAAATGTAAGTCTCTCAGAATTTCCTTTCATTTTGGCATCTAAACCCGATGCAGACATTTTTTCTGAAACCTTGAATTCTATGTCTGTTCTGTTTTCTGATTTTTTTAATGGATGAACAGTTTACTTAATGAGACTATTTCAAAGGTGACAAGATCAGACTTTAAAAATTAGTATTGCAAAAATTAAGCTTTTTTTTGAAATATGAAGATGCACTCCTGAGGAGCATCTTGCAAGCTAGGAAAAATCAGAAAATTTGGCTTTGGACCAAAATGTAAACAACATTTAGAAAATACAACAACATATAGAAAATAAAGCATGCCAAACCCAGGAAAAAAAAATTAAAATGCACATAGTTGCGATAGTACTTGGTTTGCTTCACACAGTTTCTTATGTACATTGGGTGGGCAAGGAGAAATTAAACTTGGGCTATTGTTTAAGTTTTAAATTCGTAGCTTAATACTCCTTCATATATTCTCTTTGGAAGTAAAATAGGTATAACATGAATTCTCTAGCTCAGTGGTACTCAAAATCCAAATAGAGAATGAATAAAAAAGAAAATTAAGAAGTCACAAGGAAATCCCCATGTCAACATACTTAACAATTCGGTTTCATAAAACCAGACTTGTATATTAGAGGGCATGTATTAATTACACTTTTAAAAGTCTTTCATGAGAATATTCAGAATAACTGCAAAAAGCAAATCTTGCGCAGAAAAGTCACTCATCCTGCCAAATTTGAAGGCACCACTCCAGAGCATTTGCATTAGAGTTCCTCAAATAAATTATTTTTTTAACATAGTTAGACATTCTACTAACCTGTCCTCAGAATTAGCTGAGTCATTTTTAATTGACTTCTTTCAGATCAGCCATCCTGAAATGAGCCACTGAATGAAAAAATTTCCACTCACATGGTTGGAGCTTGTCAGCTGGAAACAGAACGTCCATAGAGAGGATCAGCATACCCTAAGCATAGCAGGGGCTTATCCTGTTATGTTCCTACAGGTGGTGAGCACGTGGGACCCACCACCGTTCAGGCATCATCTCCAAAAAGGCTTTCTTCCAGAAGCTGAGGAACAGCACTTCCAATGGCAGCACCTTTGCTTTCCATGGAGCTGAACACAGTGATCTATCTCTGAAACAAGACAGGTGGAGGACTATGACTCAAAATGCCCATTTTAGCACCAAATCTAGAACTCACGTTTGGCTCAAACTGAATTATTCATTATTTTCACTACACAAGCTGATCAGAAACTGAATTGAGGAGACTCTCATAGGCAGTTATGAACTATCTTGTATCGTATCTGCTTGCAAGGAAGGGGAATAAACCTCCTTCGGTGAAAGCAAGATAAAACTAGGTTTAATTTTATGCCATCTGAGTCCACAATAGTTTACTCTTCTGCTTGTCAGCTGAGCTGCTGTGTTATATGTAAAGTACTAGTCCTGCAACCTCTCAGGATATGTAGAGGCATTGTGCTGGGTATTCCAGCCCTGCGTTTGGTATAAAACAGTCTCTGGATAAAACCAACACTAAAGGTAGGAATGGCAGCAGTGTTTGTCAGTGCCAAGCTCAGTGTCTACAGCCTCCTCAACACTGTTAGCTGTTGAGCTCTTGGCTTGTTTGGCTGCTTTTTAAACATGTTCAGCCTATGAACTCCTCTGGATGTCAAACTGCAGCCAACGATCTGCTCCCTGGAACTGGAAACATTTGGTGGGATTTTACAGGGACCTGATGTAAGTAAAGTACCACGGAAATCAGGTGCAAGCCACTGCCTTTGCCAAGAAAACAGCTTTAAAGCTTATTGTAAGGCAGAAGCGGGGGATGTAATCCGAGGGCAATCTTTGTCCATTTCTCTGTTTGTCGTTTCTGATCTGTATTAATATTCATCCTAGCCCGACCCCAGTGGGAAATTACTATGCATTTGTTCTAAATCGGTCAAAACTCCTGAACCAGCCATATGGTGTGAATCCCTGTTTGTCTGGTAGCGCAGAGTCTATCTTTCACAGCCCTGATGCACATACAAAACTGTCTGCTTTCACTGCTTCATAGCAGTGTTGTAAATATAACTGAACTTGTGAAAGAAACAAGGTGTTAATTGATGGTGTACATATTCGTCCTCATAAACGTCTGCTCCTAAACTACTCGTCACGGTTTCTAAGGAAACCCTTATTCCTTAAAATGGCCAAGGTTCTTGCTCATAATACAGTTTAAAATCTTAATTATCTAAAGCACTTTTTGCTGCAAGGGGAAAGGTGTAGATATGGCCCATCTGTATATTCAGCAGTTACTTTGAACTTGGAGGAAGGGAAGATTTTTGTCAGCACTGACTGTAGGAAACCATCAATTCACACATTATGGGAAATGTGATACCGTATTTTCAACTCCAGCTCCTGACTTTCTCAATTAAGACTGTGCGAGACATGCCAGAAGAAAGGGACTGTGTGTCTGATCATGTGCAGGCAGTTAGAAACAGTTGTCTTTGGTTGCTCCACTCGTCATACCTGTTCATTTTCTCTGGCTGTGCCGAGATGTGCTGGCATCCCACGATGGTCATTGCCAATAACCGCAGTGCCTTCCCTTCCATCATGGTTCTTGTTGCTTTGCTTCCGCACTGCGTCCCACCAGCCAGGTTGCAGCACAGGTATCAAACCCAAGGGACCAAAGCTGGAGACCAGCTCTCTGTTGATACATCCCTAGGCAATGGATCCTCCTGGGTTTTTTGCCCAGCCTACACCACACTAATTTATTAAATTCCCTGAGATCATGTTCTTTTTCTACAAGAGCGACTGCTGTGTTGGTCAAAACAAGATTAAGGTTTCTAAATCAGAGCACATGTCTATTATGCTGTTTGATTTGCATTTAAAATGTATGCAGGTACCTCTGTAACTCAGAGAATGTAACCACTGTAGCAAAAGCCACATAAGAAAATCCCCAGATCTGAACAGACCTGGTAGGATACCTGAGCATCAGGTGTGAGTCATGTGCCTGCTGACTTACACTCTGCAGTGCAGCAATCTGCCCCACCGCATATCCTCCAGCTGCGTGGACATGTGCTGATCCCTCCCGTTAACAGAGGCAAAGAAAGGGATGTTCAGAAAAGCTCAAAAGTGACCATTCCTGTCGTATCGATCCTTCTTACAAAACTGTATGACACAGCCTAAGAATAATCTCTTTATTATCACAAGCAAAGCTTCAGAAAAAAAAATTGAAGATCTGTGATTTTGTATTTCCAAATCATTACTGAAAAAACAAACTTGTAGGTCTGCCAAATCTTTGGCTCTGCTAATACCCTAAAGCTTCCCTGGGCCGTACAAGGATGAGCAATGTTCTCTGGCCTTCAAAATCCTCACAGTTTCAAGGCATAAAATGAGGTGCCCTATATTTCTGAGGCACAGAATCCAACTGGCACTGTTTTATTATTCCCATGCACTGCTAGTCCTTCCCAATTCACTTTTAGATGGAATTGTATTTTCCCCCAGAAAGAAAAGGGAATTGTCCAAACTGTATTGTAATGTTTGAGTCACTGCCAAAGAAGATTACAAAACCATGTGGATAAACCTGCCCAATTGCAGGTGGACAACTTGCTGTTGTTATCAAATAACTCTCCATCAGTCCTGTCTTTCATCCACTCAACAACTGCCTTGGTAGAAATTACTGAACACATTTTCCCTGCCATAAAAATTGGCCAGAGCTATATTTCTAGATTCCAAGAAAGCTTCTGACAGCCAACCATGATACTTTATGTAATAAGTTGTCAGCACACTGTGTATCACCTAACGCTGTCACTTGGCTTAGGTCAAAGCTGTCAAATTGCCAACAAAATATTGTTGCTAGAAGCACTAAATCTTCTTTTCAGCCTAGTCCTGTTGGGGTCCATCAGACATAGTCCTTGGCCTGTTATTGTTTATGCTGTGTTTAAATGACCTACCACATGAATATGCATGAAAAACAGAGCTTACATATATGTGGACAACATTGCCAGCAGATGCTGCAGTCACATTTCAGAAAGATCTGTGAACCACTAGGGAAGGACCACTTCCCTATGGTCTGCTTATGGTTTTAAAAACATACATATAAAATGTTCCAGATCACCATCATCATCAAAGTTTAGACTTAGAGCTTCTCTGTTATACATGCAGTTTACATTTATGTTGTACATTAAATTGACATCTGAGTTCTAGGTTTTACTCTTTGACTACAAAAAAAGATGAGTTTGGAAAACTCATGCAGCCCTGGGGTGAGAGGCCAAGAAACAAGACAGACACCTGAGAGGGGGATTTGGGAGCTCTCCTGCCTGGGATGTAGATGTGAACTGCCCCAGTGCAGCTGACCTCTGAAGCCTTTTTCTCCTTTCATGTCTTCTGGGCTGTGGTGTAACAACTGCTCAGCTGATCCTAGAGGTGGAGAAAGGATGGAATGAGAAGAAAAAGCCCATAGTTGGGACAAGATCTCAGTTGAGAGTGTGAGACCATAAAGCCCGAATTGTGGGTGCAGTGCTTACACTGCAAGGATGGCTTTGGAGAACGGAAACAATTTTGTCTCTGTTATATAAAAAGAAGACTTGAAGGAACCAAAGCAATTGTCTTCTGTTTTCTCAAACATCTTTAGTCAGCCTTGTAGAAACACAGCCTTCCTAAAGCACTCCACACAAACAAGTAGTCTCAAAAGCATGGAGGTGTTTTAAGGATGTGCACATGTCCCTCACAGCTAATGCATGCTGCAGAGTGCAAAGCAATATTAGGCTGTCTCGTCTGTTTGGCAGCAAGTAGAGAGAGGTGAGTACCAGTGTCAGTGTGATTTCTTCTTGACCCCTGAAACATCTGTGCATTGGTGCTGAGACTTTACATTGATGAAACTCTTTTACCGTTAGTGGGAGTAATTCCCCTTATACTGGAATGAGCAAGAACTGAGTCGGGCTCTTGGAGAAAGTACAGCAGTGAGATATTCTTACATATCATAATGAGGTATAGTATAGATAGAGAGGACTGAGGAGACCTCAGTGAGGCATTACAGTACTTAAAGGGAGTTTATAAAAAAGAGAGAGCAATTTTTTACATGGACAGATAGTGATAGGACGACAGGGAACAGTTAAACCAAAAGAGCAGAGATTTAGGTTAAATGATGTAAAGAAATTCTTCCAGTGAGGCACTTGAAAAGGTTGTCCAGATGAGTTGTAAATGCCCCGTCCCTGGAAGGGTTCAAGGCCAGGCTGGATGAGGTTTTGAGCAACCAGGTCTAGTGGGTGGCATCCCTGCCCATGGTGGCAGGGGTTGGAATGAGATGAACTTTAAGGTCCTTTCAAACCCAAGACATTCTATGATTCGGTGAACCACTCAGAAATTCAGACCAGGAATTTCAAAAGTAGCCTATGAGTTGAGGTTCCTCAGTTCCTAAATGCGTGGTGTAAGTGTCTAGAAAAGGTCTTAGATTCCATAATGCTGAGAATTAACAATGTCTAAAACTTAAGACATCAACATTCCATGCTGAAAGGCTGCTCTAGCCTAAAAAAACACCTTTGCAAATGGGATTAGAGGGCTCAGTACATCACCTTACACCAGCCCTTGCAGAAGTACCTCCACTTGAGATGTTTGCACTCCTTGTCGCAGCAGCTCTATCTGTACTGCTAAATTAAATGGAGGACCTGTTCTTTGGCTCTCTGGCTCAAGCACGCACGCCTTACCAGCTGCATATCACTAGGCTCTGGCTCTCCCCTGGGCCCTGCAGGATACTCCCATAGGCCTGGGATATAAATGTGACATTCTGGCTTTGTCATTGCTGTATTTGGCGCTGAATCACAAGGGTTGCAGACCATGACAGTGATGTTTTCCTAGCAGGAACCCCAGGCATGGTGCTGCAACCACATGGGATGAGGCGTTGAAGAGAGCATCCTGGATGCCTGCGGGACAGAGGCAGCAAAACCTGGTGTGCCCTTGCTGACTGCGCCAGCTGCATCCCGGTGTTCCCTGAGGGAGGGAAGTCGGCACGTCTCAAAACCACTCCGACGTGTGAGCTCACAGCTAATCGTTAAGCAGCCCGGATGGCCGGCAGTCGGGCTTGCTCCCTAGCCCTGTGTAATTTAGCAGCATAGACACAGCCTGTGACAACTTGATTTTTGCTTTGAGAGCAAGTGCCAGGCTCATCCATGGGGTGTAATGTGTGACTGTGGCTCCTGGATCACTCTGCCAGTGCAATCCAGGCGTGACACAGCCTGCAGTCCCCTCCGCTGCTGCCCGTCGCTTTCTGGGAGCCCAGCCTGACACTTGTGGTAATTTGTGCCTAATCCCGTGTTGCTCAAAGGATGAACAAAAGGATGAAATCATTTTATTTGGCAGCTTTATATAGGACTGGGAGGAGAAAAAACCCCAAACTTGAGTCCCTTTTTTCCCTTTAAAGCAAATAAAGCAACTCTTAGGACTATTTACAGATCTATATATTTAGGTTCTTATTGCTTTGGTTATTGATTTGATTTAAATGGCAGCAAAGGTTCTACCAACTCTGCACTATTGATTATGTGGTTAATAACTGGATACAATTATTATGCCAAAATGCATTCTTATATTAATGCTGATGTGAAGACATTTCAAAATATAAAGCAGCAGTGGATATGTTGTGACTCAGAGCAGAGAATCAAAGTCACAGCATGGGATGGCAATAAAGAAAAGAACACAGTAATGAGGAGAAAAGTCTAAGAGAGAAAAAAAGGCAGCACTTGACAGACTCTTTGCAAGTTAGAAAACAAGCAGTTCTGAGAGCCGCATCATTAATGAAGCCTAGTTTACTATGAAACTGTGTCCTATATTCCTGTTCCACTCCTCCTCCTCACCAACCATCCCAAATCCTCACCATGTTCCCTATGGCCTCGATGGCCTCCCACAGCATCCTCCCCCCATCCCTTTGTCGTCTCCTAGCACTGTCACCTCTGTGCCATCCCCCACGTTGCCCGAGTGACAGCGTGTGCCCTGGCCTATCCCAAGGGATGAGGGTGCCGGCTGTCTGGCCAGTGAGCACCTCCTGCTTGGCCAGCTGGCAACCAAACCCCGCAGATAACTGGTGAGCTCAGGCTCCTGCTACTGAGCTCCTCCCCGAGGAAATCTCCAGCATGGCATTGCCTTGGATCCTTCTTCCTTTTGCAGATGCTGCTTTTCACAGTTTCTGATAAAATCACGTATCTGAGAGCTACAGTCTGTAAAACTTGTTTACATCAATCATCAGTGGATTAAAGAAGTTATGAGGAATGGGATGGGATAAAATGAGGGATGAAGTCTTAGGAAGTAGAGGTTTAAGTCTGTTTTTTTCCTTTCAAGCCAGAGAAACTTTATCAGAATTCCTGTCCTGTGTCTACTTTTCCAAATGAGAGCTACAACGAACGACTCTGATCAAAAGTCTCCGTTACAGCCTCTTTCAAAAGATCATTTTCCCTTTAAAGAGATATTCAGGTTAGCTACATTTTGGCGTAACATAAAGTCCGCGTAAATAAAGACCAACAGCTAAAACAGCCTCAGTTTTCCTCAGCCATCGGTGTGCCGTGGAAAAGTAATGCTGCCCTCTAAAAAAACTGCAGCTGCATGTACAGCTCAGTCTGAGCTTTGGCTCACAGCCATATTCCTCATTTTAACTGTGACTTGTGGAGTCATGAGGCTCCCACTCTTTCATCCCGGGGTGTCTGGGGATAACTGAGGCAGATATGACGCGAGAAGTAATCAAGAGGTTTCAGCGTTCACAGCAACCCAGGATTCTGCACAGGACTGCTTGATGGCATAACTAAAAGTCTAATTCAGAGACCAGAATAAAAGTTCATCTGCCACTTTTACACTTTTTCCCTGCTTTTGGTTCTTTAATTTTTTCTTCATTAATAGTATTCTAAGAGAATGCCTATGGATATTTTTTTATTTCTCTAAAATGACTGGAATAGATCTAGTCTGCCACATACATAGATCTTTTAGTGCCAGGAGGTACAACCTGGGATCAAACTTTCTGTCTCATTTAATGTAAAATTTCCTGAGTTATATGGATAAATTTCCTGAGCTGTATGGATAAAACTTGGACACTAGCAGTGACAAGCATCTTTCTGGCAGCTTATCGGGAAGATTCCCATACAACTCCAATAGCCATTGAGAAAAGCAAAGTGTGATTTATATACTCCTACACTAGGCATTCCCACAGAACCACTAGGCTGTGATCACAGCACATTATTAAATGCAGAGAACATGACAAAAACAGGACATTTTATAAAAACCCTTAAGATTTTTTCAAATCACAGCTAATTTCCACCAGCTGACAGGAAGCCCATTTTGCTCTTCTACACATCCTCTTTCTCAAAAATGTCCAGTTTATGTTTGTTTTGACAAGTTTGGTCTCATTTTAAAACGTGTTAGGTTTTTTAAACTTTAAAAAATGCCTAAGCCAACCACCTTTCCAAATAAATGGATAAATAAAAAAATCCCAAAACTGAGAAAATGCTGACAATCGCAAAGGAGGAGGTAAAGAGTAACAAATCAGAAGCAAGTGAGAAGGTGAAAATGGTTATATAGTCCTAACTGCAGGCACTGAATAGAACTGTGTTTATGAACAAGTTCAACACACACAAGTGTCACACGTTGAGGGTAATGACGGCCATATGGCAGAGCGTGGAACTGCCAGGAATGACAGTATGGCTAAACCATGCCTGTGTATTTGACCACCTCATTGACTCCCTGACCATCCATCCATCTCTGCTGAAGCTCTTGAGATGTTCCAAACCTCTAAACAGATAAAGGCTTTTCTTCTAAACTAATTTGCTAGATCATTTCTTTTGTATTTCCTGCTCAAGCATCAGGACAGATGCTTTATATCACTGGGAAGGAAACCTCTCCTTCCCAAAGATGTAGAGGTTACCAGAGTCACAGAGGAGGTTGAGGCTCCCTTTGAGCCTGGGAAGAATGTGAGAGAATGGACTTTCAATGCAGTACAATTCTATGGGTTAAAATCTATTGTAGGCCATTTCAAGAAGATTTTATGTCTTCCTCTGGATTGTGGATCCATATTATTTCCTTCCTGGCAAAAATATGGTTCAAGGTTATGGATCCACACTGAAGTTTAATAGTTATTTCAACATCAGAAATATTTGTTTGACTTGTATTTCCCAATGTCATAGAAGTTCAAATACTGCTGCAGCAATATTTTAAGGGAGAAAACCAAGTTAAAAATTTGAGGCCAACAGGTCAAGTATTCTATCATTTAAAAAAAAAAAAGGAAGGGAGCTGAGCGTCTATTTCTTAAAAGATGTTCAGAAGACCACCAGATCTTATGCAGAAATTTGCTTTTTAGAAAATGTGTGTTTTAAAAATGCAAAGAAGGATCTTAATCAAAGAAAGTTCACTTCATTCCCTTCCCCCCCTTTTGAAAGAAAATAAAATATGAAAATTTGAACTGAAGCATGTATCTGTGAGACACTGGAAGATGCTACCCAAGGGTGTTCACTGCAGAGAGGAGGATAGCTGTATTAAAATGAATAATTTTGTGGGGAAAGGATAGAGAGTTGTTGCTGTAAGAAAAAAATCTTTTTGATTGACATGAGAAATTGCTGCCACATGAAACAGTTCATCTTCTTTGAAGGGCGCTTTTGTCAGTGAGGTCAGGTCAAAGAGGTTTGAAAGGTCCTCATCAAAGGAAGTTGCCCTTCTAGGCCCAGTACATTCCCTTGCTGGAGTAGTCTTGGCTTCAGGAACTGTATGGAGATGTGGGAAGCCGGGGGATGGCAGCTGCATAGCTAAGCAACCAGGGCTGGCTGAGCCGTGAATCAACACTGTCACCTGCTGTGGGCAAGATAATCTCCTCCTCGTCCAGGCTGGTGGATAACTGCTGCACACGGGCGAGGGTTCCACAGCCGTGGCCTGACCACAGCACTGCCCTGCTCGGGTTGTGTTTGTAAATACGGAGCAGGAGAGGGTCCCTGTGCTCACCACCCTGCGCCCCAGAGCCAGAATTTGGGTTTGCAGCTGAAATAGCCGTGTGAGCCCCTTCCCACCTTTCCTGTCTCAGTGCTATTCCTTGGATACCCTCCCTCATCTGGGAGCAGGAGTGTCCAGGTTTTTCCACTCGGTGAAGGAGCATTGTCCCTGGGGAGGGCACAACACCTCTTTGCAATAAGAAGGAGCAACAAACATCAAATTCTAGCCCTAACCCTCTAGTCCAGCATGCCTGTGTCACCTCTCTGCCCTGATGTCACTAGCCACTAGTCACTAGTTTTGTAGGTGTCCCCCACCACCCCACTCGATGATGGAGATGCTGAATAACCAAACCCAGGACCAGGGTGTAGGGTCTCAGACCCAACCAGCTAGCCAGTTACTGTGCTGCACTGGGCTCAGCCAAACCAAGGCAGTGCTGCAGCCTGAGGGTTCCCTTCCTCACTTCCACCCTGCTCCCACAGCCTCCTGCTCCAGTGGGACCTAGTGTTGCCCTGCAGAAAGAGAGTATGGAAATTGGCATCTCACTGAGATGAGAGATGCAGCTCCCACCTCTGCCAGCAATGCAGAGCCCAGCCCTGGTAAGGGTTGGTTCATTTTTTAAATTTTTTTTTCAGGGTAATTTTTAGGAAGGCTCAAAAATTTGGGGGCTTCTGTTTGTTCTCTAAAAGGAAGTTGCCCTTCTGATATAATTGTGCAACTCCAGGCTCTGCTTCCTTGAATAGGAATTTCAGATGCTCAGTGCCTTAAAGCCTCACTCAGCTGATTGCAGGCAGTTTCCCCCACTGCTCGCTCAGCCACATCTCAAGCTATGTGAAAAATTACCTCTGTTGATTAGGACAGGGCTTTCCTTCCTGATTGCATTGCCCTGTTTACTGTCATTGAATTCTTGAATCAGGAGGATGTTTTGTTTGTTTCTCAAATTTTAATTGCTGTATGACTTTCCTCTTCTTCGCTAACCTGCTCTTAGGTTTTAGCAAACAGTTCTAGAGGTAATTGCTGAATTTATATATTCATGGAAATCCAGCAGATATGTACGATAATAGCACAATTTGATATTTATGAAGTGCCACTTTTCTATAAAGGTAGAATTTCAGTTAATTATCACCGGCCTGTTTATTAACACTTGGAAATGGAAAAATAATGAATGGGCACATCGTTTATTCATTAAAATGCTGATGATGAGTTGCCCCATTCATAAATTAGTCTTGCATTTCACTTCAGCGTAGCACTGCCTGTGCTAGTGGGTTTTGAAGGTCAATTGTACTTTAACCCATGGCTTCCTGCAAAGGGTGAACCTGTCACCTTGGACTGTGATCACAGTGACTCTTGTCAACCAAACAGTCATTCTGTGAGCAGTTTGGCTGGCAGGGTGTGTAGGCAAAGGGAGAGAGCTGCAGCAAGGACCACTGCTCGGGACATAATTCTCTTTCACTTGGAAGCAGTGCATCTGTCTCTATCAGACAGTGAAGATTGATAACACTGGGCTGGGAAGGCACTCCTGTGGACATTCTGATATGTCATCTGAAATCCATGCCCTTTCCCTCCCACAGACAAAATCCAAGCTGTTCTTGGGGAAAGTGCCACTTTGCTGTTGTCCCTCTGATGAGAAATCCCACCCCACTGACTGGCAGAGCTATGTGGGCAGGGCATTTTAATATAGGTGCGGGTGAAATCCAGAGCAAGTATCTGAATATTTTGGGCCAACTACCTTTTTATTTGGGAGACCCCTCTTCCATCTCTGGGAGGAGTGTGTGAGGGCATGCAGAGCCCCGTGGGAGAAGGGGGACAGCAGGCGTAGAGCTGAGACAGAGAGGCTGGGCAGAGGACACGTTCTCACTGCTCTTTGCTGTTCAGGGCAGCATTGAGAAGATGCCGCACTAGAATGAGATCTGACAGAGAGACTTCTTCCTGGATTGCTACAGTCATTAAAATTATCAAGGACTTCTTTCCAGTATAATGTTAGCCCTGGGGTCAGTGTAAAATTGTGCATTTCACCCTGCCCATCCTCAGCCTTCCTGCAGCACAGGCTGGATGTTGCCTGGTGCAGGTGAGGAACCACAGATAACTGCTGCCCTGGGGGCAGCTGGACACTTTCTGCGAAGTTCATTGGATGCCTTTGTGCAGGGGTGCCACTGAAACGTCAGCTGTTATGAGTGCAACCACTCTGCCAGATGTGCTAAACATGACAAAGATGAGAAAGTAGGTGCCAAAATATTCTATGATGGCTAAATGGAGAAAATGTTTTTGAAGCCATCTTGAGCTGATGCCCATTTCCAATACGTTTGGAGTAATCCACAACACAGCTGGAGCTTTAGAAAGACCTGAGGTGTGAAATGACACAATGAATAGCTAATAGTGGCTATTCATAGTTTCATAGTATTCATAGTGGCTATAGTGTTTCCTGGACAAAATACCTTCCAATATCCAAAGCAAAGCAAGGACTTCTGGCTGCGGGCTCTGCTACTGGCAGTAAGCAGCTCTCTTCTGAGAAAAAAACCTGTATTGCCAAGAGAAGGAAAGCTAATGCAGTCTAGCACAGTAGCTCCAGGTCTGGAGATGAGCCTCCCTTCCATCACATGTCTGGGTCAAGCTCTGCTAGCAGCCTCAAGATGTCCAGTTCCTCTGAGCGTGGTCAGCAGAGACGTTAGCTGGGTGCTCCTGTGCCACTAAGGCATTTTCAGAGGATGGTCTTCCTTTCTGATAGCATGATCACTACTTGCTCAGATAAGGAGGAGTAAAAGACTTGTTTTAGGAATGATGGCAAGGTAGAAGAATGATCCTGAAGGGCCACAGAAGGACAGATGTAGTTATCTAAACATGAAGCCACCTATAAGCAAGATGGGTTTTCTGAAAAACAGGTCTACAGAGACCTTGGATGGGACTAATATCTCTCAAGTATTCGTGCTGCACAAAGCTGTTCAGAGATAAGTCCAGGCTGCTAACATTGGTTGCTAAGACTATATATTGGCTTATTTTTCCAGTGGCATGTTTGAAAACACGAATGCAAGAATCAAATTGAGGATGGGTTTTTTTTAGCTGTCTTTAAAAATGCATAAAGTTTTGCTTCAAGTGTCACTGTTGGAGTTTTACTATTATGCTAACAATCCAGGCTACCCGCTGAATGCAACGGGCTACAGGCTTCATTTGGGGATTTTGCCTACTGTGAGCATTTTTTCGTTTCTTTTAAAATAAAATACCATTCTCAAGTGCCCACCTTTCAGAGTTTCTTTCGTATTTTTTTAAATAAAAGAAAGTTTAGAGAAATTATCTCTGCATTCATACATGTTGCTTATAAAGTCAACGAAAAGTATTTCTCCATTGTTTTTTCCCTCATCAGCTACAACTAAAATGCAAAAAGCCACTGAACTTTTGCCCACTTTAAGGTACACTGCATTCTTTTAAGCACTGTGATTCTTCATGAAATAGCCAACTGAATTTTAAAATACATGTCAAATAAAATGACTAGCAAGGACAAACTAAATTTAACATTTGACTTTTTCTTTTGAAGTACAACTAATTTTCTTGCGAAACTACAGCATCAGTTCCTGCAAAGTACTTCTTTTGTTATTGATTGGAGAGATATAATATATAAAGCTGCTGCCTGTACCACTCTACAATAATTAAAAGTACTTAATCATGCAGCTTGGAGATTTATTTTAAATGCACAAAATATGTTCCTTATTGTGATTCACAGGAATTTACTGGTCTAATTTCTTTAGAGACCAGCAGGAATATATATTGACTCTGGTTTATTTATAAACCAGCTATTTAAATTACCAAGTTATTTACACTGTTATTGTCTCCATCATTTAGTCACCATTTGCAAAGATTTCACATTGCTCTTAATTTGGCACTCCCTAGCACTAGTAGTACTTATGGGAGAGGGTTATTTAGGAGGTAGTCAAGCAAGCCATCTTGGTGTGGGTGATCTCCTCCTTGCCCCAGACAAGGGGTGACCTAGGTTGTTCTGTTGGTGACCTCCTTTGGAAGGGGCCAACATGCCGAACTGCGCCCTGGAGGGTGTTGCAGCTAATTATCATCACGGTACGAAAAGGAAATAAGGCAAATTGCAAGGACCCATAGATCCAGGAGGTTCGGTTGCCCTCAAGGTCTGGATTTAAAAACCTCTGGCCAGATGTTTATAACATTACTCAGCCAAAAATTTTTCTCTTGGGGAAGACGGAGCACCAGGGGAGGAATATGGTGACTGAAGTCCCCTGAGATACTGATTTGATTCTGGGATTATGGGAAGGAAAGAACAGGCTTTGGGTGGACTTCGCTGACCCTGTTCCCTCTTGGTCCACCAAAAATATGTGTAAAACATCAAGACCAAAGGGCTCTGAAGTTGCTGTAAGACTACCTGAGGAAAACAGTGATTAAAGGAATATTTCATTCCTGATGGTGAGGACATCACCTGCTCTTTATTTTCATTTCGAGCAG
Organism: Rhagologus leucostigma; assembly: GCA_013397725.1. Taxonomy (NCBI): domain Eukaryota; kingdom Metazoa; phylum Chordata; class Aves; order Passeriformes; genus Rhagologus; species Rhagologus leucostigma. The sequence continues at coordinate 1,048,234 of VZTD01002135.1, forward strand.
CATTTTTTCATCAAAGTCTAAAGCACACAGAACGCTACTTATTTTCACAGCACTCACTCTCCCTTTCTTCTTTTCTTTCCTGCCTTAAAGTCTGTGTGTAGAGGATTGAGAATAACAGCTATTATTTAACGTGTGGCTTTTATACCACGGCTGGGTCTCGCGCTGAAGGACCTCCTTGAATGTCTCCAGTCAAGACACAACTGTTGAGCAGACCGTGTTGAAGAGCAACCCCAGCGGCCCCTGTGGGGAGGAGGGTGGCAGGTGCCTCCCACTTTCAGGGGCTGCAGGGGGAGAGGGTGAAGTGCCCTGGTGAGCCGGCCAGCCCCTGCATGACGGCAGAGCTGCCAGGCACTGGCGGGGCCGGGAGGTGCCATCTGACATCGCGCCAAAAGCCTTTCAGAGCAGATGAAAAGGACTGCAACTCAAGTGTTTGCACTGGGCTCTGTTTTCGGTCAGCTTTGGGATGATTGTCTGCAGGGTGAGATTGGAGAGGTAAGTTATGTTTTAGCTTGGGTTGACCTCAACACTGCAGGGACTGGGAGCTGTGTACAATTATACAACTCAGTTTTCATTTTCAATAGCAAAAAAGGAATGGATTCAAAACACTCACGGGGAAAAAAAAATCCCACAGATGTTTGCAAGCACTGAGGTTTATTTCCTTCTGGATGCTTCAAGAAGGACTATCAGACAGGGGGACAAGCACCACGAACACCACACCAGCCACATACAAGGGCAGCATGGGAGCCACCTGTGGCTTCAGGACAAAGTTGTCCAAACGTCACCTTAAAAACACTGCTCAGTGCGGTGCCGAAGCAAGGTGTTCGCCAGTCGTAGTACCTGCCATCACATGTTTTGTTGTGGCTGCTGCTGCGGTGAAAAAGCCAACAACAACAAATAAACTCTCTGAGACAATGTGGTCTCTTCTACAAGGAAATGATTCCTGCTTTCTTAAAGAGGAAATTACTGAAGTGCGCACTGCTTTGTTGCCTTGTATTTCTAAAGCCCATTCCACATAAGGGGTGAATCCCTTCTCTTACACAATGCTGGCAGATTCAGAGCACATTTTGGAATAAGGAGAATTTAAATTTTATTTCAGTGGTCTTTGGATCATAGCATTGGAGTTTTTAAATTCAGAACAGTTTTAAGGGAACTGAAAGAGTTTCAGAGGTATGGGTCTGTTCTCAAGCCAAGAGATGCTGATCCAGAAATTTTACAACACTGTACTTTCTCTCAAGATATCCAAAATGACATGAATTATGTATCCAACCTTGAAATGTTGTTAAAAATATAATAGAAAGTCACACATTGTGCATATTCAAGTTTTTTTCAATACTCATACTTCATAGTTTTGAGCCAGATTTCTTCTCCTCCGTGACATTTGTCCACACTGAGAACTGAGTCCAAAATATGCTTAAGGGCAATTGAAAGTTGTTTGGAATTTTTCTGATTCAAAGCATTTACTTACTGCACAAGCTGCCAAAAATCCAAACAGTTTAAAAACACTGGGCACCTCATTTTCAGTTTTTCTCAGCAGTCATCCCATTTATTTCTTTGGAGCTTTAATATTCTTACAGGTTTTATTTAATTTTCACATCGTGCATTTCAAGTTCATTTCTGTGGAGTGGCTTTAATAGATATTGTTTTAATTCCCAGCATACAGATCTTCATCGTTATTTATTGTTAATGTTTCCTCTTGGACTAAACCCAAGAAACTGAAGAACTTGGCTCCGGAATATGGCAGACACATAGAGGGAATGCTCTGACAAGTGAATTTGGGATTTAATTGGCTTGTACCACTAGATGCTGGGTTTGAAATGTATTGACAGAAAAGGACTGAAAGAGAAGCCTTGAACAGTACAAGCATTATTACCCTGATAAAATGGAGAGCAAAGTGAGTAGCAACATTCCTTTTTCTGGTTGTTATCAGCCATCCAGCCTCCCCCAAACCAGCAGAGAAGCTGCTCTTCAGTAAATCTTCAGTGTAAAGCAATTTCCTTTTCAAGTCAGGGCAGGTATGTCATTTTATACCATCCGTACATGTTCGCTGCCACCTTTGCAAGGCAAAAACACATAGTAAGATAAATATTAGGACTGCATCTGGCAACAAAAGAGAGTCCCCAAACCAAAATCTGACTGATCTGAAAAAGAAGTACATAGCAGCTTAATTTCAACCCACATAGACAGTAGATACAGGCATTCACTTACAGGTAGGACAGAGGATAATATCTCCCCACTCTCTGAACTCCATATACTGGACTCTGTGGAGAGATTCAAAAAAGGTTAAAAAAAGGTTAAAAAAAACCCCAAAACCCAAACAAAAAAAAGGTCTTTGACATGTCAGGGGAAATTCCAGAAAAGTCTCTGCTCAGAGCACCAGTTGCAGTCAAGGATTCTGATATTCATCCATCTTCCCTCTAAAAACCTCCATTATCAATAATAAAGATAATTCAAACATTGGTAGATCCTATTTTACACTGAGTAGAGCTAACTATGGTCAAGGGCAAGCCATGAAAAAAATCTATTCTGAATTTTCAAATCGTGAGAAAAGGAGACCTTGTATCACACTAAAAAGAAACCTTCATTCGCAGAGGTATTGAAATCCTGACCTTTCCTGCTCTGAACCGCATTACTCAGATGGGAGGATGGAAGGAGTGAGAGAGGGGCAGAAGACGAGAGGTACAGATTGCCTTATGTCATCAATTTGTGCACTGTAAATGAAATTAGAATACATACTTTTATGACACTAAGTGCTAATTCTTCAGATCTTAATTGATGCAGGGGGTGGGTTTGCTTGATTAAAGACAGTAAAACCCAAACCAGCAGAGATTTCTGCTTAAAAGGAGCATGCATGTTATGGTCTCTAAAGGAACCTGAGAACTGTAAAATTAAATATATTACTGTATTTCTTAGAAGAGATAAGCTTATTCCTACTTGGAATGTATTTAATTATTACCAAATCCATTTTCTCTGAAATTCTTGGTTTCAATAACCTTTCACAGTGAAACAATACCTACTTGAAGGAGTCCTAATGCAATGTGTGTTCTGGTGCAGCAAAAGGGAGTGCTACAAACCTCTCTCAGATTTAGCAAATGACTTATTTGTTCTCCCCCTTCTAAGTCAAATTACGTTCAGCATTTATGAGAAGGATATTTCATGTCACCTGGATTAGTACAGGTGTACACAGCAGACCGCCTTTGTCAAATATGAGGTAGCTGAAAAAGCAGCTTTTACTTCTGCTACAGGGAATATTTGTCAGTCTGCTTTGCAAGAGCATTCTAATTCACTTACTCGTGTTGCTAGAGGCATCCAGATCACCTGCTACTGCTGTTTATTGTTAGAGGGGGGTTTTTCAGCCTTTCTTCTGGCTCTCCATAATAGGTCATACAGTATGTATGCAATTCAGTTGTGCTTACACAACAAAATGGACTAAAACTTTGCAGATTTGGAGACATTTTGTTTGGTGGCTAGTGAGGCAAGTGAGGAGGGTACTGACTTGTAGTGCTTCTTTGTCCTGCAGGCATCAGCCAGTGCAGCAGATGGATCAGTCCTTAAGAAGAGACACTTGATAAATCCTAGCACTTGTCTAGGTGTCAGTGGGGACAAAACAGTGTCCTGTCATGCTTAGAGTTTAGGATTATATTAGAGAGGATCATAATAAATTTTTTCATCTGTTTGAAATCGCACATCTATAACTCTATATGTGAGCACAATAAATGCAAATCTGTTCCTGCAGAACCCTTCCCATAGGCTTTCACGTGTGCAATTTTTGCAGAAACCTGGGTCCATAAAATCACGTTCACTAATCACTGTTTCACTAATTACCTGCACATTGTATCGCGAATAAGATTAAGATCCTGATGCTCCTGCAGGACAAAGTAAAGGTGTAAGTGCACAGGCATAGTGCAAGTTTCCCTCTGTTTCCCACACCAGCAAAACTCACTTTCACAGCCAACAAGCAGCAGTGCTGATCCAGCCTTCAGCCTTTGTAATGAAGACATTTTCTCCTGAAACAGGAGTGAATTTATTTCAAGCAGAATTCTAAATAGTCTTTAACTTATAAAGTCATGTCATGCCAGGGACAGATTTGAACCAGTAACCTACACAGAAAAAGGCTTTATATCATGTGTTTTTTGCCTTAGCAAATAAGTCACCTACAGCCCAAACATTGGTCCTTGGATTTAAAAATACTTTGCTGCATATTTATAATCTGCTTTTTGTATATTTATGCCTCTAATATTTGTAAATTCTTATTATGCATCCCTCTCCCACTCTTAATCATCACCTAGCAAAGATAACTAGCTATCTTTCCCCTTGTAAATGAATTCACTCCATGCCCCTAATTATTTTTGTAGGTCTCGTTTCTCCTGTAAGACAGAATCTTATGATTAAGGAAGTGCCTCAAATGAATTCGTTTTTCCTGAATTATGTCTGTAACAAAATCCTTCTGAAAGGGTCTGAGACTTTACTTCAGGGGCTGCTCTACTGTATATTCAGTTTCAGCTTCTAGAGACATTTTAATTCTCATTTTCATAGCTAAGTTGCCTTTTGCCATTCCTGATAGTTCTGTTTTGTTGTCATTTCTTCCTACGTTTTCTGCTTTTCAGAATATACGTCTTATGGATAATTTTTCATTAGCAATTTTTTAAATCCAAGTTAAATATATGTCACAATTAGGGAAATATGTGTTTGTGCAGCTTACAGATTTTTAGACTGGGAGGGCTTTGAGCAACCTGGTCTGGTAAAAGGTGCCCCTGCCCATGGCAGGGAGTTGGAACCGAATGATCTTTAGGGTCCGTTCCAACCCAAACTATTCTATGCTTCTGTGATTATTCGTGTATTTGTGTCAGACAGAGAAAACCCTCTAGAAGAAAGAATCTGTTTGCCTTCTCACCTGCCTTTTGCATCTTGATGAGTTAAAGCTTACACAGGTGACAAGAATCACTCTTGTACCTGACTCAACTTTGGCCCCTCTAATGGCTGAAGTTTTGCAAAGGGTTTGCTCTCCCAGGCAGGCTAAATATTATTTTCCCTAAAACAAAGGCTTCACTTTGCCACTCACTGCTATTCATCCCAGTCTTCTTCCACAAAGCAACATGACATGTTTTTCAATTCATTTATAGATCCAGTAGCTCCAGTCCCATTTCCATCTGTTGCACTCTATTTGTTGCTTAAATGAAAGGCCCTACAGAGACCGCAGGCCTGAGGAATGACTGGCATTCAAAACCAAACATGTTTAGATAAAGACTGAAGGAAAAGTGGTGAAGGAAACACAGACAGGGGTAGGAAAGAACAAAAGATAAAAGATTACAACAAATGCGAAACATAGAGATGGCACCTGATTTCATGATTTAAATTTATTTTAAAGCTGTTCAATTGTCATTTACACAGATAATTACTGGCAACTGCAAGAGAAATATTTAGAGGAATTTCGATGCTCAACTGTTACAGTAATATGAAAGAGCATTGATCCAAACCTGCTATCCTGCTTCAACAGATTAGATCCAAACCTTTTATATCACATCAGCCAGGAAATTTAAATTGCGATAGGGTCAATTATATTCATCAGCTCTTGCTTTGGCTTCTCAGAGGGACTTGGGCTTTATGAGATACTGGGAACCCACATGAAGGGGAACAGCAGTCCTACGGTACCTTCTCTTTTATATGTTTGTTCAGAGTCATCTTTATTTCACTGTGCATTGTACTCTCCCATTCAAGTCTGTATTTCTTTTTTCTTGTAAAAGCATAATAAAAGGTTATGATTTTGTCAAAACATTTACCTCATCAAACATTCATATTGTTGATTCCCTCCTTGGTAGAGCATTTCCTGGAAAATACAAACAGAATCCCATCAACATTTTTAGATAAGTAAAAATGAAAACATAATAAGCTTCTAGAAGGCTTATGGTAGCTCTGCCTGTTCTTTGGTGCCACAGCAACAGCAAAAAATACTGACATCTGAACTGCAAATGGTGTGCTTCCTAATGCTTACCAAGGAGCCTGCTTTCACACCCTTAAAAATATACTATTCAATGGGTTTAAGCCATTTGAATACATGCCAGATTGATTCTTCCAAAACCAATGTGTTACCCTTGTGTATACATGTCCGAAACGAGTTAAAAAGTTCACTGAAAGACAACCTTTTTATTTACACTTCCTCACTGGTATAGACCTGAAGGAAAAGTAAGAGAACCATTACCCTGTGTAGTATTCAAATAAAAGAAGACATTTATTAATAAAAAACTGTTACAAATTAACATTTTTTTCAATTTTTTTCACTCAGTCTGTGAGCAGGGTGCATGCTCAGCTGCAGCATGTGTACATTGTAATCAGGTAAACGAACAGTCAACAAGAAGTCTGTAGCAAGGAATATTACATACAGAAGAGGTTTCAGTTAGAGTTTTAATGGGATGGAGAAGAGAATCAAAATTTGTTAATGAGAGAGGTATTAAACTATGTTAGCGACAATCTCTTGGTCCGCAGGGTGAGAAAACACAAGAAGAAGAGAGGGATTGGGCTGAGTGGTAACAGAAAGAAACTATGAGGAAATCAAGGCAATTACAATTACTGAATTTACTCAAAACACTTGCAAACACACAATTGAGACCAATCCTGCATATGCTATGGTTAGATGAGCAGAGATACATATTTCATCTTGGATACCTATCTGCCACACACCAAAACTAAAACAAGCATTTTTCAGAGACCCTGATAATCTCCACACTCAATTTACGTGGATTAGATGAAATTTCCTCTTTCTTTTCAGCAATTTTGGCAGACCACTGTACATTACCAAGGGCTACCATTATCTTCCTCTGAACACCAGCAAAATGGTTTGTAATTTCATTTCAGTATTACCAAAGAAACCTGTAATCTCTAGCTACGTTATTTTAAATAATGCAGCCCAGCAATCACATCAACAAGCAGAATCCTCACAAATTAGGAAGTTTTTATCTGAAAGAAAACAACGTTATTTATTTGCTGTCACTTGTCTTCAAAATAAAATCACCCAGGCATCTTAAGAATGTAAACAAGTGTAAATTCTATTCTTTTTCTTTTTCCCTACACGGGAAACACACTGGATAGATACAAAAAGCCCTGTACTAAAAGTGATGCATTTTGGTAGAACTGGTGAAACTGGCAGTGTGTTCAGCACAGTCAATATGCTGTAATCTGTCATTACATGCTGGACTGCTATCAAAATGCCTTCTGATAACTGGGCATCTAGATAGATATTTACTAGATTTAATCTCCTTCTCTAGCAGAGGTTTGGAATGCAACGGATTTGGTCGACATTTCTAAGCAAGGCTATTGACTGATATTTGTTTTAACAGAAAACCCTGCAACCTAGATATTTTTCATTTTTTCTGTAAGCATAAACTTTTTTACCAAAAAGTATTTCTGGTTTCCATTACAAAACAGTGTGGTAATTTGAATTAACCTCTTCTGATCACCTCCTGAGAGATTTTTCCAGGGTCCTAAATGAGCAAAGGATCACAGTGCCAAGCAGAGTAGGAATTTATGGGAAGATCAGTGTATTACATAGCAGTCCATCAGTATTAGCTACTCATATCAATATTTTTTTAAAAATAGTGAGTTAAAAAATTATTAGAAATGGGCTTTTTCAGATGTGAACATTTTGGCATCAACAGCAAACATAACACTTTAGTGGGTTATAGTAGTAAACCAAAAATAGGACTGAACTGTTATCTCATGATGTTGCATAATGAGCTCTGTGAACTAATGAATCCTAAATCAATTCAGGGCCAGTCTTATTTTCACTGACACAGAGAACTCCTGCCTCAGTGTGTGTATGTGTGTGTTCGTGTGCCCATGTCATTATAAATTGTGCTTATTATTTCTGCTCACCACCTTAATGATGGAGCCACTTCAGCATTTCAATACAGTCAGCAAGAACACTCACTCAGGAAACCAGAGGGAGGTTTCTTTACGGGCATTCATATTCCTCTTGCTAGAATTATACCTGTACAAATATATATTTCACTGACCTTTCCCTTACTTAACATTAGTGTGATGTTTCAGTTTCCACATGTGACCTGCAGGGGCTGGGGATAATTTTTCCTTTCCTCACCCTGCAGTTTGGCTTCTGGCAGGCTTTTTTTCTTCTTTACTCTGAATTGCCTATAGCTGGACAAAACACTGTGCTGGATGCATCCATTACCTTAGTGCTTTGGTGCTCCACATCACATTGGCAGGGACTCAAGAAAAGCAGGGAGCCAACTCATCCATGGCATGTGAGAGTGATCCACATCTTAGAGTTGCTGAGATGCTGCCATGTAATTCCCTCACTGTTGTGGGATTTCAGAAAAAGGCTCTGCCTTTCAACGTCACAGGTACTCTTCTGGTACTTTGCAGCTTTCTTGAATCTTGTATTAAATTGCTCGAAAGGGTTTCGTGACTGGCAGCTCTTGGGCCACATGAATTAGGTGCTCTGCTCACCCATCCTCCTGGGCACAAATTTTTCACCTTGCTGCTTGTCACCGGGCACAAGACTTGTTAACCAGTGCAGCCTTTCTTTGCAAGCAGTAAGTGGGAGCACGAGAGAATTGTTTGCAAATTCAAGATAATTACAGTGAAAGTATCTCAACTCTAGGTGTTTGCAGTCTCAAGCATTTTCTTCATAAGCTGCTTTGGGCTGGAAAATCCTATAAAATTATGAGGTCTTGTTAGTAAACTTTCCTGACTGTTCTTCTCTGAGTAGGAGCATAGATAACATGGTTTGGCTAATGATTTCCAAGGAAAGCAGCTGTACTAATAACGAGATGTATACACTCAGGCTGGGATCCTTCTCAGTCACTGTGATTGCTCCCCTCTACCCAAGGCATTTTATAAAATATGGTAATTAACGCAGCATCTTCAGACAGTCTAAATTTATTGCGATTTATATGTTCAGGAGTGTTGGTAAAAGGCCAGTGCTGGCATTTCTTTAACTAATAATTATTGTGTTTTATTGTTGTTGTTCTCTAACATATTAACGAGCAAGGACCCAGCTTTATTAGAATTCACTTGGCCCCACTGTTCCATGCATATTTATTATGCAAGAGAATAGGATTCTCTTCCTCTAGCCTTCACTAATTTAAAAGAAGATATCCTCAATGAAATGTATTCAAATATTTTGACATTTTGCTTCACCTCACTTACAGAGCAGAAATTGTTTCTGACAGTTATTATACAGTACGGGAATCCTGCTGTTTCACTCTGCTGAAGCGCAGGTTGAAAAGACACAGCAATTGCATTTTGTTCAAAGAGTGATTCTCTGGCCTAGAAATAGCAACACTGTCAGCTGTGATTCACTGGAAGTTTAGATAATATCCACTCTGTACCTCTCCACCAAGAACATGGAATTTTTTTTCTCCTCTTCTACTTCTTAAAACAGAAGAAAAATGAATCAAAGTGTTGGGTTGGAAGGGAAATTTAGCACCTCCAACTTTGGGATCTGAAGTAGAGGAATGTGTAGATTTTGAAATGTAAGTGGAAACTGGGAGAAATTGGAGTGGGCATTTTTTCTTTCTTTCAGATGCTTTCAGTTCTGTGTTGTAAACAGACCTACTTACAAGACAAATTAGAAGAGGTAACAAATATAAATACATGAGTATTTTCAAAGACTTAAAATTACCAAAATAATTATAGGCAGCACCTGCCTGATTATTCTTTTGTATCATGCTTCCACTCATGCTACATCTGTGGTAACATCATTTTAGGCACAATAACATCATATGTAAAGCACAATGGCAGATTTCTTAGCTTGTGCTCCCAAAATTGCCTTGTAGCGTTAAAACCTCAGCCTTTTTTCGTCTCATTTTAGAATGCATTTTGATGCTCTCTCCAATATATATATGGGCTGAAAAAGAAATTTTACCTTTACATCTATACAATCCACTCTGAGCAAAGTTAAGAACGGTGGTAGTAGCATATTTAACACTTTAATTGAGCCCAAAGTTTCACAAGGGTTGTTTATTTAATGGCAAGTAGAAGAGCACTTGGAGAATCTAAAGCAGGAGAAGGAGGAGGATGAAAAAATACAAGAAAAAAAACTGTGAAAGGCTGTCCCGCATGCTTTGCTGCTCCCCTTATTGTTCATGTTATGCAGATCCTGTATCAGAACCGAGAGTTCTCTTTTCAGAATAAGAAAGAGGAAGCCAAATTCACAGTGAAAAGAAATCACAATAGTGGTATTTAATACAGTTCTTTAAGATTTCAGAAACTGAGTTTCTGTCAAAACCACAGAATACTGCAGAAGGGGGTAGGAGACAGTGATAAAGGGCCTGTTCTTGTAAAAGGGGATTGTTCAGCTGTAATCTCTGTTCATGCTCCTGTCGCATCATAGGAGAATCTGACTATTACATTGACGAGAAAATAATGAATGTAATATCTGAGAAAATCCCTGGGCTTGAGTTGTTTCCTAACTTTTCCATGCAAAAAAAAAGCCTCCCACACAGACACAGACATTATTAACTGGAGTGAAATAATGAGAGCGGCTGCAGGATGTGGCCCTCCTAGTCCTGGAGGTGCAAGTCTGGACTGTCAGATGCGATGAGCAGCAAGGCGTGCGAGCTCGTATCACACCCTGGTCTATTAAGGCAAGCGAATGGAAGCTGTAAATCAGATTTCGGTTCCTGCCACTTTGTCAGGGGGCTGGAGGAAATAGGACGCGTGTGAAGGGTTCCCCAGAAGGCTTTGAATAGAGCGACATGCTGCAACTCTCTTCTGCCAGTCACTCAGGCATGAGGCACGCTCACCCTTGCAGAGCTGCACAGACACGGGGTGCTCACAGCCAGAGCACTGCCAGGGCAATCACCCAATAAGGGACAACCTCAGTTTAAGCATGGGCATCACTGTCCAGAGTGTCTGTTCTCCCCTCGTCAGAGCCACATCCAGCCCTCCTCCAGGCACAGAAGCTTTCTCAGCCTCCCTACCCCATGTTAGAGCTCTTCCTCACAAAACATGAGCCTGTCCATATTCCTAACCAGGTCCAGCTCCTGGCCCCCACCATCCCTCCAAGGAGTGATCTTCTTGAACACCTTGTCCCGCAGAAATAGTCATCACACACACAGACATAACAGGGTGTCAAAGCCTGGGATAAATGGGTTGATCTTAATTGCACAGCCTGCTCTGGGGACCTCTGCTTCCACATCGTATTCCTAGAGAATCACACCTTGTAGATGGCAATATCTCTCAGGGAACAGTAGCAGAACAGGGTGTCTTCTGGAATCATGATTTGCCTAATTTCATAAAAAACTTGTATTGCCTTTGATCACCCTACTTATGTGAAACGCCAGCTGATATTTATGTAACTATATGTGCCAGCTTGTGCAGTGGATGACACCATTGGAATGGATGATTTAAGTGGCACTGGCTGTGAGGGCTTAGAGAAAGATACAGTACATCTGTACAGTGTCTAGCATCATGCAGATATGTGATTAATCAACTGTATGTACCGCCTGGACTCAGCCCTCTTAGTGGGACATGCCACTATCTTGCTTTTCACAGTGCCTGGAAGTGTCCCTGTCTACTTCTTTGTGCTCTCTCAGCTGTTCTCCTATGCTCTCACTAAGCCTAGGACTGACAGAAACAGCAAGGTAAACTGTGTGCAGACAGGGTTTAATGAGTACTATCCACAGACTGTAGTTCTCCATAGGTCAAGAAAATAAGCAGCGGTAGAATTAAGATTCGTTCAATACCAGCACAATGCCAATATGATAGCAAAGATTGATTATGCAAAACGAAAATTCAATTCTAATAAATGCAAACTGATAGGCTTCATAATGAAAGTATATGGAAGCATAAGGAAAAAAACCCCAACAAAATAGAACAGCAGGATTGCATTAATAAATACACTTTTTGAAGCCCAAACAAAGAGTACACACAGAGAGTCCCAGCAGCTGGTGCAGCCTGTGCTCCATGGCATTACCTGCCACGGCAGCAGCGGCAGTGGCAGCGTGTGCTGGCTCCTGGCAAAATTCACAGGTAGTGATCACCAGGGCTGCTCTGCTCACCTGAGACGTCACTACCAAGAGAAAGCGTGTGCAACGACTGAGCTCAGGTCCCAGGGCCCCGAGCTGCCTCTGTCCCATGGGAGAAGAGGTGTCACAAGATTTCAGGGTGTCTCAGCACAGCAAGTCTGGTCACTTGACTCAGACTCATGATAGGATGTAAGAAAGCTAAGGAGAGTGGAAATGGAGCAATGCAGGCTGTGATCACAAGTCATAATATTTGTACCTTCTGTTCTGCTGATTTAAAAATCATGTTCGCTTCTGGTATCCACTGCAATAAGATTTCTAGCCAGTTTCTTTTGACCATCTGTTTCCACAGCTGACCTTTAGAGACAGGAACACTAGTGGGCTGTGCAATTCCTCCTCAAATCTCGAGCAAATTCTGCTGCACATATTTCAGCACTGATTTTCCCATAAATGACTGTGCTAACCATTCCAAGCTCATGATTGTTCGGGTGCAACCTTTTCCATTCATATTAATTGGCACTGGGTTTATTTAAACCCATTACGAGAGGTCTCAGAGATTACTCTTATTTTGTAAACTATTGGATAATAAAAGCAACTGAATGTACCAGAGAATTCTACTACCTAATTACAAAATCTGCAGTTTTTCTAATTTAAGCAGAGTAAAATCCAATAGTTCAGTTTTAGTCTTACACAGTAAGTTAGAACTATGGGCTTTTCTTATTTTAATTGTTCAGAGGGCAATTAAATCCCTCCCAATACCTTTACCAGCTGTTTCCCTAAGAGATCTATCTGGATATTTCTGTGATCCCAATCATCATAGTCTTTCTGCTAATCCCAAGGACTATATTCATGGATTTCTGTTCGCAAAATCCCTGTGGGATGTGGTAGTGTCGTTATCTCCACTGTACAAATAAGAAACAGACACAGAGAGAGATGAAGGGTTCCCAGCTGGGAGAGAAGGGCCAGATTCCCTTGGGATTAGCATAGTGAAAGGCTTAGTACCCCAGTGGTCCCTTCCACCGTGGAAGTCTGCAATGCAGATGCTCTGCCCATGTGCAGAGGAAGACTAGAGAAATCCAGCAGCAGAAAATAAGGGGCCTCTCTCAAGGTACCTGGGGGCTGAGGAAGGTATTCTTGGCCCAATGGGCCAGGCTCCCTCAGTACAGAACAAAAATGATCAGCAAAAGCAGAAAGAGTGCTGTTTTTCTTTGCCTGGAAAACCAGGTGGGATGGATCTTTCTTTCTGTGAGACAGAGATATCTTGCATAGAGCAGAAGCTGTTGCTTAGATGAGCCACGGCAAAGTGAGGCCAACTTCAACTGGGGTTAATGTACCCTTTTACAAATTTGGTCCTGTGATTATTCAGGGTCATATATGAAATCTGTAATGCTGGCAAGGCACCAGACTCAGATCTCCTAATCGATGTGCAGTTTCCTAATTGCTGAGCAGTCTATGTTTTTAAGCTTTCAGACTCCATATTAACATAAAGTCCTAGCATCAGTTGCAGCCCTTCTTAATGGAATAGCGCTTAGAGCAAAATTGATGCTTCTTTAAGAGCAAGTCAGTCCTGAAATGACATGTTTCTGCCAGATCTTGGGCATGTTCTTGGAAAGCAGTGCACTCACTGGGCGTCATAACCAGAGAACTGTTGAAATCATTGCAACAAATGCTGGTTTGTTCATTATTTCTTCTCAGAAGTACCCCAGACCAGGGTTTTGCCTACGTAAAGGCTTCAGGATTTAGCCCAAAAGTAATAAAGAAGAAAACCAAATCTCCTGTATACCTCATTTTCAAATGCTAAAGAGCATTTTTTCCCAGATTATCGAAACAGGCCTCACAAGTTTCCCGCTACCTTCTTGTTCTCCTCCAACCTAAGGGGGCATTGGCAGCACAGGAGCTGAGCTTTCTGCCTGGGTCATGAAGGTTAAGTCAGCAGCAGGATTTGGGCTGGACTCCAGACCTCTGCAGAATGGTGACTACCTGAATAAAAGCACATTGTTAATAAGACAAGACGGCAGCAAGACAGTCAACGAGTATATTAAAATCTAGGATATGCAAAGCAGCTCACTGGGCTTCTTCACCGAATGTTTTGAGTACATTTTGCTTGTACTTACATTAGTCACCAGTGCAGACCAGGGTGAAAACCTACAGACAGTACAGAGAAACAGCTGGTTCAGAGAACCTGATGCCAATCCCATGCAAGTTCTTGAACATTCATTTGTGGCTGAGGTGCTTCCCTGCTGCAGATACACTCCTAATGCCCATTTTAAGACTGGCTTTACACTGTTGCTATTTGTTCTTAATTTGTGTAAAGAAAGAAACTACTTCCAGGCTGGAGGTGTCATTTGGTTCGTAATTCTGCCATGGTTGCTTTGTCTTAAAAGTTTGGGACTGTGCTGTCCCACTGATTAGTGAGAGCAGAAGTTTTTTGGCACTGCGTACCTCAGACATTTAAAACGCCTATTCAGTCTTGTAGAGCATTAATTCTGTATGGCACATAGCCCTACATCAGTTTCAACTCTGATCTTGAGAAACCACGCAAAGCAGAGATTAGTATTTAAATCTAATGCCCTTATTAGTTCACTCTTGTTCATCTTCCAAATAGACTGTGTTGTAGACTTTCATACCAAATGTTGGGATGCCAGTGGTGTGGATACAGAGTGATGTGCACTATCATCCACAGCTAACAGAAAACACAATGACCTTGATTTGAACACAGGCACCTTAGGTGACAGACCTATGCTAAAGGGCAGTCAGATCTCACGCTGTCATTTCAAAGTGTGTGTTCAGTGTAACTTTTTAGAAAACAAGATGAAATATAATTCTTTAGCTTCAAAGGAGTCTTTTTGAAAGTTGTGATATTTCAACAAAAGATGACAACGTGCCACCACAGAATAACTCGTGAATGCAAATACGGCTCACCTCATTGTTCCTGGCTTTCTTCAGAAGTTGCACATCTTACTTTTCTAAAAAATGTAGGCTGGAGAACTAACAGAATTTAAAAGAACTTCCTTTCAATGTAAAGAGTTGTAAGAGTGTTAGTTCTACAAGTCTTTAAGGAAATCCAATTATAAGTTCCTTTATATTCAAACACCTTGCCAGAAGAGGAACTTTTTTCTCCATTGGTGTCATATTCTCAGTGGGGACTCCGCCGTGACATCGGTGCTGAGTTTCGGTGCCTTTCTCATTAGGAGACGACTGCCATCGATTCCCGAGAGACTGGGGTGGGACCCAGCCATGCTGTCCTAGCCAGCAGCACGTTGTAAAAGGGGCTTAATGTTCACAAGCTGTGCATAAAGGTTCTCTATGGCCACTGACTTCAAATTTTTAAATGTGTACTCTGCTGAGAAAGTCAAAGTCTAAAAGTAATTGTTCCCATATTGTACTGTGAGCCTCTAAGCAAAATGCCTTCCCCTCCATTTACAAGAGTACATAATCACAGGTGGTTACTATCATCATTACTATTATTATTATTATCATCATCATTGCTATTATTTTATCCCAAGCAGTTTAAAACAGGTTTCTCTTTGCCAGACTTTTAATGAAATAATAGCATCACACTGATGATATCTGATGTAATGCCTACAATTTTACAAGCAACATTGAATTTGGGGAAATCTGGAGTTACAAAAGATCAAGGGAGTAATAGAAGAAGTATTAATTCTATCTCCTGTATGTCAGTCTTATGAAAGACTCTTCTAACACTCACAAGTGTGGGAGCCAGCGAAAGGGACAGACCCCGAGAGAGCTCCCCAGGTTAAAGTGACAAAAAAAGCCTCCCCTAGGATGCCCTGTTCTGTTATGGAAATGTATCCCAGTTCTGCTTCCCCAGTTGGCCTCTCCGCCCCCTTGTACCTTGTCTGCTCCTTTGGAAAGTTCTCCCTTCCCCACTCTCCTGTTGGACCTTGTTCCCTGCCACTCACTCAGATTTTCCCATTGGCTCCTGTACCCTAATCCTGCCTATGTGCTGCCCCTGCTGCTTTCCCCACCCCTGTATATAGGCTGAGAATTTTCATCCCCCTTNAACACTTTCAAACAAAGAACCTCTCATCTCCTTTGCCAATCCCATTTGCTGCAACATTTCTGGTAACAATTCCTTCCTGGTAGGCCCTGGTGCTGTGACGACAAATTTCACTTCTCTTTATCAGTGAAGGCTCCTCCAGACCTTAGGGAATACTGAGCTGGAGGGGTGAAAAACATCACAGATGGGAGGATGCCTGCACCACCAATTTGTCAGAAGATGAGTCCATATCAGCCTCTCCATTCAGATCCAGAGGGTGGTTTCACCGTAAGCCTTCCCCCTGCACTCCACTCAGAGAGCTCTGGCTCTCACCACAGCACATGCCCAGAGCAGATTTGCTCTGTGGGAGGTGCACTTGATGAGCACACTTCATGTTCTCCAACGCTGTGGGCATTCAGCCCGTGGCACTAGACCTGTTAATGCCCTCTAAACCTGTGTAGAGTGAATGGAAGGGTTTGACACCACCTGAGTAACGTCACCTGCCTGCTCCTGCCAAACCGTGCTGCCTACTGGCCCAGACACAGCCATGTAGGGTGAACTGGGGTGAAATCTGTGACTGCTGCCACCAGTCATCAGCTCCACAAGCATTACATTTTAATGTAATTTACTTTAAATGTAATTTACTTTAAACCTCAGAAATGTGCAAAATGTTTCCTCTATGGCTGTTTCATACAAAGTGTCTGGACAATCCAGAGCTGTTCCATCAGATGACTTTCATGGTCTTCATGGATCCACCAAGCCAATGCTCTCCTTCAATGCATTTAAAAAAATCTATCATGCTGCCACTGCTCACTTAATCACAGATAGCAGGCTATTATTATTACAGATTTCCTTTTAAATAATTAAGGACATTTCCTGAGGCTTCTCTAAGATCTACAGTGGATAGCACTAAAGTTTAAGGCTTTTATATCAGTATATCAGAGACACACTACATGTGGCTGAGGCAGAAGGGAGAACATCACACTTAAACGGCAGAAAGGGAGTGGGAAACTCTAAAGAACTCTTCTGGATCAGCTGGAGCCATGGATAGCTTTGTTCTTCTCCCATCACAGCCCCTTGAAGCAGCTGGAAGCAGCTGTGCTGGACGGGAGCAGGCAGAACGCCCCGCCTGGAGGCTCTGCCACCTCCAGAGTGGTCCCCCTAGAAAATGAACACTTCAGAAACCATGTTTTGCCTCTTACATTTCCAAAGCGCCAGACAAACAATAGCTAATTACAATCCATACAAAAGGATTATATGTTTGGCAGCTTGTGGTAGTGCCTTTATGTAACTGCTCAGGAGTTTTAGAAATCTAATACTTTGTTGCTAAATCACGTAAGAAGAATTTCTGTGCTTGGACAATGGAGATTCATAGGAAGGATCAGTCCCCACTTATCACTTTCCTGTGGGTACAATTTTATGACAATTGCCAAAATATTCAGTCAAGTATCAGTGACCACTCTATTGCAAACAGCAGTCTTGGCCTCTGTAGCTCATGGAAACAAGACCTCTCTTCAGAACCTCGGTGTACCCACCTAGCACCCAATTCTTCGTTGCAGGCACCTCGTAAATGCATGGGACTGGAGTCTCACTGCTGGGAGCTAATCAAGGCCACTGATGGCAGCTTTAGATCTGGCCCATAGCCTATAGGCTGGCACAGAAAAGCACTATTCTTAAAAATGAAGTAAATGCTGCAAAGTTCAGGAAAAGAAACACATAGGCACCCACTAAAGACCTGCTACTATCTTTTAAATCTCATAGTTACATATACAGTAATTAGGATGGGAAGAGAGAGTACAGAGAAAATATCTTTGAATGGGAACAGGATATTTTCAAAGAATCATCAAAGTTTTGTGCTTAGGAAGGATACTGTAACTTTTCTGATAATCTTCCTCTGATGCACAAAAGGCTTAAACTGTGATGGCAATGAGTGCCATCTTCAGCAGCAATCGTTTCGGCCTCTGCAGTAAGTAAGGAGCATTTGCAGCTACAGCTCTATAGCCTTCCTGGGAAACCCCAGGGAGCTGACACAAACATACTGGAGGATGAGAGGTGGGACCCAGAGCCAGGAAAGCAGATATAGAGCAGCACACCCTGTCAGCAGGCGTTTCTCAGTCAGGCCCTAAATCAGCCACAGTTTTTTACGGTCAAACTGTGCCCAAACTGGACAAAGCCACCCCTGGTGTCCCCCAGCCACCAGCCAACCCAACCACATGGGAGCCACCAGTCCCTGCCCAGCACTGACCTAACAGGTATGCAAAACCAGGCAAACATTGCTAGAGAAAGTAGCGTGAACATCTGCTTCACTTTGGGAGCCAGCTGAAGCGTAGCCAATGAGTTTAATGGACAGTTTCACTTCTGAAGGTGAGAAGCTTTGTTAAAGCAGTTACGTGGTCAGATATATTGCTGCAGTCAATATCCAGCACTAGCAGAAACTGTACTGATGGTGATGAAATGTTTACTGTGCCATCTACCTTTGCTTAAAGGAGTAGGACTTATATTTTGTTTCAAAATCTTTCATCTGCCTGTTTCCAGCTTTTCAGGATTGCTGTTTTAGTGGAAACCTTTGGTCTTACACTGCAGGAATATAAAACAGACTGAAGAGTGCGAGCAGCGCTAGCAAAGCCCCATGTGGGGCAAGGTATGTGCTGCCCTCAGGAAGGAGGGCACGTTGCTCTGGGACAAAGAGTGGGGACTTCATATGCCAAGGAAATGCATTTAGAACTTCATCAGGCAGGTGTACACCAGCTGAGAACAGAAGCCTGTGTAAATTACAGCTTCTATATGTCTCAGTAGCTGAGACAGATACATTTCACACAGAGCAACAGAGCTGCTCTTCAGATGAAAACCAAAGGATCCTTGGGCTCTCTGTTCCTTGGCAGCGACCAGGATTACGGCCTATCAAGAAGAGTAAGAAAAGAGCTGATCAATGCCCTGCCCCAGTAGTTTCCCATTCCTCCCACCCCATTTTCCACATGTACTGTACTTGTCTCCATTCAGGAGAAAGTCACTGCATCACGCTTTCTGACGTTGTCAGTTATTCCAGCTGTTGAAATCTTCCTGTGTGGCAGAGGGATTTTACCAACAGCTGTTTCAGAGAACAATAGCTAAGCACAGTTCCTACTACACAGCAGTGTAATCTCTCCCTTTCCCTCAGTCACACTGGTGACCAGCATTGTGCCTGATAAGTGATGAGTGTATTACACTAAATTCAAAAACATGTTTAAGAAAGTCTAGTAAAAACTTGGTTTCTTCTTCCCTGCCTCCCTCTGGCATATACCCTAGAACATTCTGAATAATCACCAAATGTTAAGGAGATTGATTTTGATTCTTTTAACCATTACATGTGGCTTTTGCTTACCATGAAGATATTTTGGGGGAGAGAGGTTTTAGGGACATGTATCCTGCCTCAGCTTGGAATGACTTCAGTGGCTTATTTCTCATTGTTTTATGTGGACACTGAAAAGCTTTAGCAGAGGGGTTTTTCAGCTTTCTGCTGCATTCTGTGAGAACTTTATGTTTCTCACAGAAACTATGCAAAATGCTGTTAAGGGTTTTTGTAAACTATTTCTCCATCTTTGCACCTGCTGTTTTTCCAAAGGACTGTTATGATATCCTGAAAGAAATATTTTGAAATGGGTGTTGAGTGGACTGACCAATCACCCTGATGGGTGGTTGGTCAGAGGTCCAATAATCTTCTGCCATGCTGGCGACTCAATTTATAAAAACCGATTTATAATTAATTAAATTAGCCATTTTCTCCAGACTTTGGTCGTGTCATTTCTCATCATCCCGGGCACAACAGTGACAGTTTTACAACTGCATAATGAGCAACAAATCTTCACACCTGAATATTTAGCATTGCAGATGCACAGTAGCAATGTTTCTGCTTTGTTTAATGTTTGGTACAGTTTCAAAATATGTGCTTTTCCCTATGAATGTTGTGGCCAGATTTGGCCAGCTGATGTAAGCCTTGAGTATGCCCACTACTTGGGAGCAGAGCCCTGTCTACAGCATTTTCAGCAAGTTGCAGTCTTGCTGTGCTATTTTATATGATGGGTTTTGTGGGGTAATCTTAACAGATCGGTGCTAGGGTTAACAAGTTGAGGGAAACCATGTCAACACCTAGCCATGGACTTGCTGCCTGCTTGGGAATATGGTGAAATGGCAAAGGAAACACGATACCCAAATGGTCTTGGTTCCTCTATTTGAAGAACACTCAAAACAGCCTGTGCACTTGTGTCCTTCCCTTTGAAAGCCAGAAATTAAGGCATGATTGCACCGGCTTTGAGATATCATGCATTTGTAAGGGTCTGCTTTCTAGTTCTTCAGTTATTGTCCTAAAATGGCATTTTGTACTTTCGACTTTCTAATTTTCTTCCTCTCAAGTGCTCCTCCCTAGCACTCATTCATGTTTTTAGCTACTCCTCTGTGCCTATTAGCTTTGCATTGGTGCTATAGGCACCAGGTCTGCACGGGGGGTGACGAAGCCCTGAGTGCACTGCGCGGTGCTTTCATCCATCTGTAACATCAACAGTAGGAGAAGTGCTTTGGAAAAGGCTGGGGAAGGATGCCACTTATGGAAGAATACATCTCAGCTCTGCAAACTACTCTGTGTTTGTAAAACAGCTGTGGGAAAACTGTAGCGGAATCAGCAAAAGGGGAAAAAGAATAAGTGATATAAAGGGCTTAAGAAGAAATTGCCTGAATACTGTTTCTTCCTTGTTACTGTGCAAGAAAAGAATATGAGGAACAATTACCACCTGAGAAACAGAAATCAGCACAAACACAAGTGACAAAATGCCCTGTTTCTAATGATCGAGATTAACTTTCCCCTATAATCAAGACAGCATCGCCAAGTGTGTTGTGAATTCTATTTCAACAAAAATAGAGGATTTCCACCAAAAAAAAAAAATCCCTTAAAAGCCCTCATACGGAAACAGGAAATCAAAAGAGCTTTCTGGAATGCTTTCTGCACAGAGCCATCGCCTTAATTCTTAAATCACAGCTCTTCATTGAGACCCTTTCCTCAGAGAAAAAGAAGCTGGGACCAAAAAGTACCACAAAAGACAAACCTCTGGTGAATGGTAAGCTTTTAATGACTGATGAGAACAAGGAACAGAGACTCTGAATTAAATCATGAGCAAAATTTTGATGTCTATAGCACGAAACCAAGAATGGATTTAAAAGACAGCAGTCATGAGGCCTTCACAGAAAACACAAAAGATTTTAAAATATGAACTTGAATCAAGTCTAAATTTATCAGACAGGCTAAGTATCTGCTATAAACTGATAATAAAGGAGGAAAGATCAAGCACACTACTATTGCTAGGACAAACTCATAAATTCTTAAGGAAAGAAAGAGAGGTACTGTATTGGATTTGCACAGCCAGATTTTGGTTGTGGAGGGCTACAGGGGTGGTTTCTGTGAGAAGCTGCCAGAAGCTTCCCCCGTGTCCTACAGAGACAATGCCAGCTGGCTCCAGGACAGACCCACCACTGGCCCAGTCCAAGCCTGTCAGCAATGACGGTGGCACCTCTGGGATGACAGATTTAAGAAGCAGGGGGAGAGTTACTGTGCAACAGTGGCTGCAGCCAGAAGGGAGTGGGAGTATGTGTGAGAAACATCTCTGCAGGCACCAAGGTCAGTGGACAAAGAGGAGGAGGTGCTCCGGGCACCAGACCAGAGGTTGCCCTGCAGCCCCTGGTGCAGACCATGGTGAGGCAGCTGTGCCCCTGCAGCCCATGGAGGTCCTCAAAGGACCAGATTTCCGCTGCAGCCCATAGAGGATCCCTTGCCAGAGCAAGTGGATGCCCAAAGGAGACTGTGACCCTGTGGGATACCTGTGCTGGAGCAGGCTCCTGTCAGGACCTCTGGACCCATGGAGAGAGGAGTCCATGTTGGAAGAGGCTCCTGGAAGGAGCTGTGACCCCATAGGGAACCCATGTTGGAGCAGTGTGTTCCTGGAGGACCTACTCTGGAGCAGTTTGGGAAGAACTACAGCCAGTGAGAAGGACTCACAGTGAAGAAGTCTGTGGATGACTGTTTCTTGTGGGAGGGACCCCACTCTGGAGCAGGGAAAGAGTATGAGGAGTGAGGAGGAAGGAGTGGCAGAGACAACCTGTGATGAACTGACCTCAGCCTCCATTACCACTGAGAAGGAGAAGGTAGAAAATCTGGGAGTAAAGTTGAACCTGGGAAGAAGTCAGGGGTGTGGGGAAGGTGTAGTTTTATTTTCTCATTATCCTACTTTGATTTGTTTGTTAGTAAATTAAACTAATTTCCCCAAGTTGAGTCTGTTTTGCTCATGATGGTCATTGACAAGTGATCTCTCCTTGTCCTTATCCCAACCCACAAGCCATCCTTATGTTTTCTCTCTCTGTCCAGCTGCAGAGGGGGGTGATAGAGCAGCTTGTGTGGGCACCTGGTGTCCAGCCAGGGTCAAACCATGATGGTTAAAAAGAGATTTGAAAAAAAATTCCTCATTTATATGTGCTCATTTACCTTTCCTTTGTGTATTCTCACTCCCTGTGTCAGAGCAATGGGATCTTTAAATCCAGGCTCAGCATCCTCACCAGACACCGGTGCCTGCTTTCTGCCCCAGGGACCCCAGCCAGAAAAGTGGTAAGAGGTCTGTATCAGGCAGTGAAGTGCAGACAAGGGAGCATACCTTAAAGATGCTTATGCTGCCTTATTAAAAATGCAGGGAAGGAAGAGTGGACAGTAAGTAAATGCAGAGGCAGCCTCAATGAAAAAGGCTAGAACCTGCCTTTTCTTTTCTTTCTTTTTCTTTTGTGACTTTTTTTTTCTTGTTTTTGGTTGGTTCGTTGGTTTTGTTTGGTTGGGTTTTTTAGTGGGGGAGAACCACAGCCCTTTAAGCTTTGATGTTGTAAACCAGAAATGGGAAAGCAGGGGTGGAAGAGAAAAGTAAGGGCTGTTCCCTGTCAGAGAGGGAGGGAACGCAGGCACTTTGACATTGCCTGCAATTAAACAGGGAACATCTCCATTTTAAATGTGTTGCTCTGACTCAATTGTTTTAACTTTCAAGGCTCCTCAAGTATTTTTTTTTCTTTTCTTTTAGAGAAACTTGCAATCTGGTAATACAGAAAAAAGGTAAATGTAACAAATCTTCAGTGCCACTGCTCCTTGAGAGCTGCAGTTATCCCTCTCCAGGAGTGATGCAACACAATCACACCACACTCTCACCCCATCTACTAGATCCCCACTCTCACTCAGCAGGGCCCAGGTGCACTGAGGAGAAGTGAAGGGTATAGGCAAAAGGTTAAAAATGAGCTATCAGATATTAAGTTGTTTACCAACTTCTCTTGAATCTCAAGGATCTTTGTGGTGGCTGAGGCACAGGCGAAACAGAAATCCTTGCTTTAGGGGCAGCCTCAAGAGTTGAGACTAAACATTAAGAGCCCGCCCAGGGACCCAGCCCACCTCTCCTGCATCCTCCACCACCTCCCTTGCCACGTGAGGAAGAAGCTAACCGCTGTTTCCTTGACCCTCACCTGGTCTGCCCAAGGGAGGGAACAACATTTGTGTTGCCCTTTCCCACCTACTCCGGTGGAAGAGGGCTGGGAGCACTGATGTGATTTACATCACCCCCAGAAAGGTCTCAGCAGAACCCAGCCAGTGGCAAGGCATTGAATTGTTTCTGAGAGTGAAGGAGAGGAAAATGCTTGCATTGAGCTCTCCACTTTGCTTACACAGGACTGTCAGCAGTAGCATCTTGTGCTGTTCCCTGCCAACATCCTTTCCTGACTGACAGCAGAGTGCTCACTGCTGAACAGGACACAAAATGAAGACCCAAGTTTACAGCCCATGATAAAAAAGGAGGTCACACTGGACAGCACGCCTTGGAAGACAGCTACTGCCGTCCTCATATTTATTAAAGTGATGCTGAAAAATAAATCTGGGTGCGGTCACTTTGTCTGCTGAGAGCCTTCTGCACGACACTGAAAGGATTAGAGGGGAGATGAAGGGATCTATTGTGTTCACCCCACCTAAGTCTGTGCCTTTGGGAGCATACAGGATGAAACTGCTGTGCCAGGGATGGACTTCCACACAACTATTCATTCGGAGACCCAGTTAGAAATGGTAATGGACACCCAGGTGTTGTACTATCCCTAAGCCCAGGGCTAGGTTTCATCCAAAATGCTGTCAAAATAAGACAACTACAAACACAGAGTCTCTAGTCTTGTTTTTCCTCTGTGGCTTCATGAGCACATTTGTGTTATCCCTTGCTTGCTACTGCATGCCTACGTGAAGGAGGTCCTGCCCCAGAAGGCTCCAATCCTGCCCCTTGCTCCCAATGGGGCAGTGACAATGGCCCGGGCAGACCTGGGGCAGGACTATCGGTGTGGGGAATGCTGATACACCACCACACAAATGGGCCGGCTTGCAGGGGGACCAGTGCTGGAACCCACTCCTGCCAAGCAGCTCCTGCACTGCTGATGGAGGCACCCTGGCTCCTCTGAGGATGGTTTCCTGCAGCAGCAGTCTCTCCTCACTGAGACGAGCTGCACCCATGAGTAATGGTATGTGGATGCAGCAAGGAAAACCTGCTCCTCCAGGCAGGACGGCATTGCACTGCTCAGCAGCAATGACAGTGACAAAATCTGGCACTAAATTGTTTCTACTGAACACCGAATCCATAAAGGTAGCAGTCAGGGCCAGGCAGAAATTGTAACTGCATCATCTCTACCTCTTGGCTTTGTTTTTATCATTGAGACTTGAATTTTGAAAAAAGGGTTTACCCCAGAACTGAGTGGATTTGTGTTTGGTACGAGCCTCAATGTATAGGATGACGTTTACACACCCCTTGTTTCTTCACAGCTTGTGATCCCATTGGCCAGAGCAGAGAGATTTTGTGAAGACATGGTATTCTGACAAGCTTTGAGAAAATGCGTGGCTGGGTAAAGAGGAGAGACACAAATTGCTGCCACACACAGTGTGAGCTCTGCAGCCTGCAACTGGATGCAAGTCGCAGCAGCCGATGTCTGACCTGGCACGGAGGGGACTGTGGGACACAAGGAGGAGCAGTGGTAACACGACTCGGTGACACTGTGAGAGAGATACGAGGGAGTTGTAGTGGAGGGAAGCGAGATGGCCGTAGCAAATCCACCTTTGCTAGGGATAACTGCCTTTCCAGGGCGCATGATCATGGAAAAAAGCTGGAAACATGATCTCAGATCACCTTAAAACTGCAAAGTATTTGAAACTAAATGAATTCTTTATACGTGTTCCTTTTAAAATCTCAACATTCTTAAACTAACTTCGTTATTTTGGGTGCACAGATTGTAATTTCTGGGTACTTTACACCAAGCCAGGCTTTTACATGAATGTCAGTGCATGTGACAATTTTTTGATACCTGTCTCAGATGGCAGCTTAAACATTGTACCCTGGAAGTTCCCCTTCTTCTTCAGCAGCTCATGCTGGAGTGGCTGTCTTGGACACAGACATCTGAGGATATCTAAATCCAGGCAATAGCCCACCTCTCTGTCCTTTTCAAAGCCCCTCAGGTATTAGCATCTGTTTGGACACGGCCAAATTTCCAACCTACTGGCCACGTCACAGCAGTGGCTTCTTGTTTTATCTGAGTCCCATGCTGGAAGGGGTTCCCAAGGGGTGGTGCCCTGCAAGTTCAGGGGATCAGATGACGATTTGCAGAACTATAATTTCTGGGCTCAAATATGCATTCTGGCTCCACTGGAAGTGTAGGATCCCAGGGGTGAAATCTGTGGGGTGCCACAGCCATTCAGAGCTTCAACACGGCATGTCAAAACAGCCTCCATTGCTTTCTGAAAGCTTCAGGAAAACAAGAATGCAAAGCTGGGATCATTGACTGTTCCTATCAATTTATTGGCATTGCTTGTTTTCTTCACCTTCCCCCAAATTTTTAAATGTGAGGCAAGTGGCAGGAAAATCTAGAAGAGGTCATATGACATTTTCCCATTTGCTTCTGCACGAGATTGTTTAGAACAGTTACAGTTAAAGGAAAATACAAGTACAAGCAAATCAATATATATATGGGTATTACAGTAAGGAAAATAATACCTTGCTCCATCTTTTTTCCCTCAGCAAAGAACGTTTTACATCTGTCCTTTGCCTGGCTTTATTAGCTGCATCTTCAAGTACTCCAGTGAGTGCACACCAAAGAGGGAAGCGCCAGCATGGGACCCTGGTTTACACCAAAACCTCTGCCTTAGTCTTTGTACAGCTCATAAGGCAAGAAACCTTGCCTCTGATCAAACTGGAGTACATTTCATACACCACGTATGTCTATCCACTGTTCCCACCAGGCACAATTTTCATAGCACTGCCATAAGCTATTGAGGGTCTTTTTACCTTCCAGTAATCATTCCTGACACTTTTTTTCAACAACATAAAGACTATGAAGATAGCTAGGAGTGGGTGGTATTCCTGTTTTTAAGCTGAACAGAGGCAGAAGAGAGTTTATTTATTCTAGATTTCCAGTCTCAAGTGACACCAGTTGTTTTATTGTATTGGGTTTTTCTGACAAGTTGTTTTGAATAAACAGAACTGCTGTTACTGCTCTTTAAGGTGGCACTTGCTACATCCTCAGCTTACAGCCTCCTTAGGCTCCTTTGATGTCCCCTGTGGTTGTTTCTCAGTTCCTTCTTCCTTTAGAGATACCTCTGGGTCCTTGTTTCATTATGTTGAGTCACGCATAAGACAGACCGATGTGCTTGTGGTGCAGTGATGAGGCTGGTACTGAGCCTGCACTGTCTGTAGTAGTTTATTATTGCTGCCAGTGAAAAAGAAATCTAAACCTGGCAGCTCAGCCTGCTGTGAATCAATATTTTACAGGTAGTGTACTTTGAAGAGATGACACAAAGACAGACTTGAAGGAGGAGAGATGGGGGGAAGGGAAGAAAGAGAGGAAGAGAAGAATTTACCTTGACATCCGTTGACATACTTTTCCACCAAAAGTGAGGGAAAACGAGCACCTAAAACAAGCACTGGTGTTTAGGCTCTCTCACATAACAGGACTCTGCAGCCTTTACAGGAGCATTTACTCCCTGCTTGTCTTCCCTGCTATTTTTCTGCTGTAAACAGGATAAAACCCAGAAGAGATCAACTTAGCGGAGACAGAATCTGCACTTTGGGATGAGTACAGAGCCAGAGAACAGAGAGGTACCCCCTTGGGGAGATCCTCAGGGCCAGAGTTTCTGTGCAGCAAAGGATGAGGGAGGGAAGGGACCTCCTGTGATGCACCAGCCTGTGCTTTCTCCTACTTCTGTCTTCGAGCTCTTGGCAGAGTTTGATTTATTTTTTTACTTTTTTTCTCCTTTTTAGACTGATCTGATCAAGCAATTTTTAGTTTTTTGTCACTTTACAATGAAGGAGCTTTCTAAGTTACCGTATGGTAATAAAGCCTTTCATTACTTTGTACTGGCCACCCATTTTCTTCCCTGGTGAAAATCAAGATATCAGTTACAATCTGCTAAGGCCTAAATGGCCTGACTCCAGATTATCTGAGAAATGATCTCTCCCTACCCGCCTCATTTTTACATCTGCTTTTAAATAGGACACTTTGGCTGTTTAACTCAAAGGTAAAGCTGGCACGAGCCAGACTCAGGCAGCCCCTCAAACTCTGCAGTTCCCTGCCCCTGGGAAAAAAGCTTGAATCCTTTTTTTTTAAAGTACATCATACTGGCTTCTCTTATTTGCCCTCGTTGTTAGAACATGCATAAGGCTTAAATATCCTGTTGGCTGGCACCTAGGATTCAGCAGTCTGACCAGCTGCAGGCTTCAGCCTCCAGGGTCTGCTCATCCGCTATCAGAGGACTGCAAAATCCCAGGGGGGGACCCCACAGTAGAAGCCTTATCAAAAATATGCAAGGTATAATGTCACAGTGACAGATGCATCTCATAAACACATATGGGGATGTCAGTCTTGCATTGGAATGAATATAATGGTTAAAATTACAAAATGGTTTGTATTTTACAGGATTTGGATCAACATGTGAATGGAAGGGGGAGTGAAAAGTCTACACCTCAGTATTCATTAGCACAGGGCCAGTAAATTACAAAATTTTGACTAGCACACACCAATAGTTACTATGTTTTATGTTGAAATCTGAATAAAGTGAAGCTTTCTAGAAGAAACTAGAATCATATTTCTCCACCTGTGCAGAATGATGCCCCAAATGAGAAACATAGCTGGGAGATTTAATGCAGCATGAATTCCCTAGGGACAGAGACATAACTTTACAAAGATTAAGAAGTTTGCCCACAGTTTTACCAAGAAAAAAAGGACTAAAGCTTAACTTCACACCTCCCCACAGTAATTTAGGTATTCTGCATTCTTAATTCGGCACAACATGTATCAGAATTAAAAAGATAACGGTCAATTAAATACCAGATTATCTGTTGTTTCAAGTTGGTTATTATCCTTATCAAGAGAAGTCAGTAAGCCTAAGTCAAACCAGGTGAATATCTGCAGCAGAAGAAAGAGGCTAGGGGGTCATGGGGATACCACGACATCTTTCTGAACTTGAAGGCTGACTTGTAGTTTGCAAGAGATTCCAATAATGGACACACTTGTGTCCATTTTAGGAAAAGTGCTTGTGTTTCAGGGAATCCTTCTAAAAGAAACATCAGGTCTCTGGTTCTAACACCCTCATCATAAAAATGTGTATAACATAATGCCTAATAGTTCAAAGACACACTGTGATGATAATTATTAGCAATAGCACATGAACCCTACAAAGCAATTTTGGTCAGATATAAAAGGATTATTTGATCTGATCATAGAGAGTTACAAACCAAATTACTTCTGATACAAGAGATGTTATTAGTGATCTCCATGGCCTCCCCGACTCATCTAAAAATTATTTTACAAATTTGAATAATGGAAAGTGAAACAATATAGATTTCTGCTCTGCTTTCCCAAACTGTATGGATGAAAAGACCCTTAATCCACATGTGTGTACCTAGAATAATGACTGATCCAGGCTTACTTTTAAGTCTGCACTCCCTGATGAGGTTGATAATGAGCTGACATGAATTAAAGTAAATAAAACTCGTGAGACCTGGAACCTGGAACCTCTGTGTCTTGAAATTGAGGTCTTGATAATTGCTTAACTTACACCACCATATCATTTTAAATGCTGAATTACAAACAATTTGAGAGAATGCTGTGCTGTGCCCATGACATAAGAGCTGTGAAGTCTTACATGCAAAAATGAATACATCTCTGCTGCAGGTTACTTCGACTCAATTCTTCAAACAATGCGAACACACTTCCATATGAAATGCACCACTGGCATTATAAAGCCTTCAGGTTTCTCTTGCAGCAACCCTTGCCCCACAGACAATATGCTGTCCCACGTGCACCAGCATCTGCTGACGGAGGCTGCCCGCTCACACCCTCCAGCCCCCCTGCGCTGCGAACGGCCGGGGAGAGGACAAGGCTTCGGCCGCAGACATCTGATGCTGGAAAACAAACGGAGTTCACCAGTGTGTCGCTGACCCACAAGTGAAGCAGAGGCAGCTTCCTTTCAGTCCTTTGGGGTCATCATTAATAACAGATGGAATAAATCCAGGGCTGATGGAGAGCTGCTCACCAGCCGATCCCAGGGTGCTGGGCAGCAGTGTTGGCCCCAGGCTGCAGGCAGGGAGGCTGATGTGCCCAGGCTTGCTCAGCGAGCTGGTGGCAGGGCTGAAAGGAGCATTTGGGTTCCTGAACACGGTCGGTTTTTTGGTGCAGTGCCCTCTCCTTATGCCCCCAGCCAATGGGATAAAAGTTTGAATGGAAAGAGAGATGTTTAAAGAGATGGAGGAAAACAGAGGAGGAAAAACCAGAGAGTGAAATAAAATGTATATCTCTATACCTAGTTCTTACGTTACACAAAGGCTTTAGACAGAAAGACTTTATATCAAATAGTGGCCGAGCACGGCATATTGCACATTGTTACCCTTGTCCACAGTGCAGACATAAACAAAGCATTTTCCTTCATGCTCAAAAACTTTTCAGAGACAGGGCTGTCAGATCAACTTTCCCACCCTGTTTAACACACAAACCATCATCCTCACTAATTTTTAATCTTTGAGCAGTGTGAGAACATCTCACACATCAGCATCCTCTACCTTTTCCACTGCCCTTCTATGGCCTTCCTATTTATAGACTTCTAGTTTCCATCTCAGCAAACCTTGCAACCTTCTGTCTACTCATACACAGCAGCTATTTTCTACCCCAAAAACTCTCTTGGGTTTTGGAACTGAAGCCCACTGCTTACGGTTGCTTTTAGCTGACCATTAATCAGCTAGGTTTCCATTATAGTTATTTGTTTACCTAGTGTGAAAACCTAGTATCTCAGTGCAATTACCTGGCATACACTGGATACTTAATATGTTCTGTTCATAAATTATTGAGGAGAAAGTCTTTCCCTTCAGCCTGTCCTACTGAAACGATGGCTGTTTTTAAAAGCTACCTTTGAAACTTTGGCAGTATTATAATTAAATCTCAATTGTGGAAGTCAGAAGTTATATACCAAACTATGAAAAACACATTAAAGGGTTAATTTACAAGGTAATAGGAGGGATCTATTCCTCAGCTGAAGTTTCAACTTTCTGTTAATATTCTACTATTTTTTTCCTTATGTTTTCATCACTGTAATCAAATTCAAGTTTGTGGGTATTTTGGGTGCAGTGTTTTGGGCTTGAAAAGTTGAAACTGCTGTATTTTTTCATGTCAGCATAGAAAAAAATCCAGAGGGCTTTTTGTTTCTCTGTTTATCTGTATTTCTGCAAACTCACTGCTTCAGTTACCTTGACTGCTGCTTCCCTGTGTGAACTGAAGTGGGCATCAGAGCCCACACAAAGCCTTCCAGGTCTTGGCAGCCCACCTGGTGCCAGCAGGACAGGCAAGGGGCAGAGCACACACTGCACCTCTCTGGAAGCAGGTACCCATGAGCAGTCCTTCAACACACTTAGGCTTCCAACAGGACAGGGCAGTAGTCACATTTTTTCAAATATCTCACTGAAACACCTGGAGTTAACAATAAGAGTCAGGATAAGGCCTTAAGCCTATAATCACAATCTACTTTAAATGCTATTACACAGTATTTCCTCACTAAAACCAATGATAATTTTGGTGCAAAGAGAAAATTAGATGTACCAGAAAGCTCTAAAACCATGCTACCCCTCACCTCATATGTTTATGTGAAACAAAAGGAATAGGTGTTCCTTTTGGACTTGCTTGAATGGGCTGGCTTGTTGAAGCGCATTTTTGGCTATTGCTTTATGTAGTCCTTGTAGGTTTCAGGAAAAGTTTTGTTTACATCTGATTTCCCCTTTAAAATCGAAGCAAATTTGCTGGGAACAAAAAACTCATATCTTTATGAATAACATCGTTATGTTGCGTGATTTAGCTTTCACACTGAGAAAAACAACCATTTAAAAACAAGAGCAGAAATAATTGCATTTCACAAGGGTAACGTTATATTACACTGAGCTCTGAAGCTCACATCGCTGTTACACTTAACTCTACCCTTCACGGTGGTTGTAAACACATCAACGTATCTGTTCAGCTGTAAGATGCTGAATAGGGAAAGTGCTTTGGAATTTGAAAGGAACCAACTCGTAAAAAGCTGGGACAATTCTGTGACTCTCTTGGAGGTGCATAAGCCGTTCTCATTCCTGTGCCTGTATTCTCCAAATGTGAACAGGCAGTTCCTTTTCAACAGGCTGGCGACCTCTCACTAGTTTGGAATCTTCTAGGGGCAAAACAGGCAACTCAGCTGCAGTGCTGCTGTCAGACACGGGAAAGGCAGCTGTCAAAAGGATGCTTTTCCTGCTTTAAAGCCAATGACCAGTTTCAAAGCTTGCAAATATTGCAAAAGAGCAATTTACCCTATTCCTGCTTACAAACCCAACAAACTCAACCAAAAAAACCATGTCCAGGCACTCTGCCAATCCGTCTGAACCAGAGTCCCAGCTTCAGTGAAGCACTGTGATATAACAGTAGAACAGTCATTATGGACCAAGCACCAGCTATTTTTCAACCCCTCTGAAATCATCAGGCTTTCATCAGACAAAAATTGAAAATCTGATACATATAGATGTGGAAGAAAATCCTTCCCTTCCCCCACATGAAAGGTTTGCCCTGGATTTTGCTTCAGGAGGAGGACTGGGTGCATGGATGGGTGTTACTTTATATATTCCTTATGCTGTATTTATTGTGTTTATAGCAGCCAGGATAGTAGACAGCCAATGAATTAACATAACAGCTTGCAAAGCTGGTGTGAAATATGATTTTATATACAAAAATCTATCTGAGATCAAAGATACGGCATCAAGCCCTATGAGGCTGCCGGTTGGAAACTCAGTTGATAAAGGGCATAAGAAACAGCTAGCAATAGTGCATTTAAAGGGAAACTCAGCCTCCAAGTGAGCCAAGCAGGTATAAACTCCCTTGCTGAGAACTGCAGATCTAATCTAATCTGCCCACCCATTTATAGGATGCTACACTTGCAGCATTTAAGCACCTTACAAAGATAATCACAGTCATAAAACAGGCACATGCATGTGGTCTCCTAATCCACACAGCCCCTATTTCCTTTCATTCCAGCACCAAAATACCTGCAATAATATACGTATGCCATCAGGACACAAGGCTATATGCAGGCATTTTGGAAAAGAGGCTGTTTTTCTGCTATGATGAAAGTGAGAAATATCTACATTAATTTTGTATTTATGCCTGCTTCTGCCCTGCTGTTTGCTATCTGGTTTCAAAGTGTTGGCTGCTATCGGAGTTTGTCACACACTGCAGGAAAGCATTCAATGACTTTAGAGAGCTCAGCAGCTGATACTCACCCGAAAACTCACATATTAAGTTTGGTCCTGTTCAAACTGGGCACAACCACCCTTATCTGAAGGTAGGGTTGTGTCCCTTCAGTTGGGCGGCCTCAGAAAAATGACTGAGCAGGGAAGGACTTGGTGTTAGTAAAAGTAATGCCAGCTCCCAGAAATAGATCCATCAGTGACAAACCAGGCTAGCTCTCATCCCAATGGAAATGGCAGACTGCAAGCCGGGCATGGGCAATACAGGTTGTTTCTTTTTACAGTGGCTGCTGCATATAAAATGAATAATGCTGTGGTGTGACAATGCTGATTTGAGTCACTACAGCTCACTCTGGGCACTCTGCTGCGGCGGAGCAAACACAACAGACCTCTCAAGGCAGCACGTCTGCAAACAGGAGTGGGAGCCAGCCAGCAAGAGGGAGCTGTGTCAGGGCTCCTGGGTCTGTGAGGAAGGATGTAGGCTGCTGCCCAGAGCAGAAGCAAAGCACTCACAAGTGGTGGATAGAGGTTCAGCTCACTCTCCATTTGTGATCCCTTTCTCATCATCCATTCACTTTCTACTTCTCATCACCATAGCATCCGCAAAAGACAGTTAATTTTCTTCCCTGACATCTTTTAAATACAGATCAACTCTTCTGTTCTAGGGACATACACAGCTGCATCTTCGCAGGATGCAAAGGCAAAGAAAACACGTGCTGTATCTCCAATACAGAGTATTCTGATCTGGAAGCCACAAATCCCTAATGAAGAAGAAACCAATCCCTGTAAAGGAATATTGGAGGAAAGCAATCAGCCAGTGCTTGGCTGGCTATCCAGCTTCACTTGCCAACAGATGATATGTAGGTTGTCAGGAGTCAAATAATTCTTCTATTAAATTTAATGATAAAAACTACACAGATTGCAGGGCATTCACCTTGACCACACAAACCTCCCACAAGGAGCCAAAAACTAGGTTCCTTCACAATTTAGAACTCAGAAGTTAACGTTTAGGAAAATCCGTGCCAAACTGCCCCCTGACATCACTGAGGGATCCCAATCCTTACTCCCCAATCTCTGCTCAGGCCTCTCAGGTTTATTTTGCCTGTCATCCCCTGCAGTGCTACCTGCTCCCCAGCACATCCTTTTCTCCTTTGGGTGCCTTGTAGTTCATGGGGGATCTCAGTGAAGCCGGCAACACCAGCCAGTACTAAAACAGATTAAAAAGAACATTTAAATCACTTGTACAAAAGCAAGAACACAAGATACAGGTAAGATACACGGCTATGGTACCCCAGATATCAGTTTTCTGTAGCACTGTTTGTTCCTCATTAGTAAACATTTTCTTTAAATTATCTTGGATACTCATTAAATATTATCAGCTACTTAGAACCAAAGGATAATTATGAGTTTAATGAAGCGTGTACCAGCTTGCTGAAGTCTAACGTTTGTTTCTCTGCTGGGACTCCATTTTACTTTGCACTTATCCTTCAGCAAAGCTCCTCTACAAAGTCACTTTGGCAATAAGAAGTATTTAATTAGATTAATGAATTTTTATCACCTCTCCTAGGGATTAGGCTTGTTAAATCCTGGCGACTAAAGAACAACAGATTTTTTATTACTAAATGTTTAGGGATGCATTGGTTGTGTTGCCGTGGCAGTCCTCATAAGTCAGGCTGCTTTGGGCAGTTCTACCTTGTATATCCCTCGGTAGGCGAGGGATATTTGGCAGTGACAACCTGTGCCTTCAGTTAAATCACAGAAATCAAAATGCAAATTAGGGTGTGCAGACTCCAGACAGGGTTTCCAGCAGCTGACTTTATTTCAAAGTTTTCTAACTATCTCAGTGGGAGGATTAATGAAACCACTCATCACGGGGTCCTCTCAATAAGAAAAAAAAAAGGAAAAAAAAAAAGGGCTGACAATCTGTATTGGCTTTGCTCGCTAGCTAGAGAGCACTGCTACTGTCTGAGCTAATTGTTAGAGTATTTGCTCTTCTGGTTGCTTTTTGTCACAATCCTAGTTACAGCTTGGGAAAGTGGTTTTAGATGCTGTGCTGAGACAGAAAGGAGCATGGCCCCTGCATCTCAAGGAGTTTTCTGATAAAGGATTCATCGTGTCATGTCACACAGGATGACATTTCTTACACACCACCACTCAGTGATGAGCCAGTAAGCTCCTGAGATGCAGCCTGGAAAAAAATTGGGGCCCTCTCACCAGTGCAATGGATGCACTTGATATCCTGATCATTTGCACTTTCATCGCCCTGATCATTTGCACTATCAAAGCAGTTGCACTTTTACAGAGATGCGCCGAAGCAACCTCACAGCACAAGTAACCAAGCTCTTAGATCTGGATAGGCGAGTCCTCCTCAAGGCTGATGAATGTTTGAAGCTAATTATGAGACTTTGCAGTGGGTGACTCTAGTCACAAACACAGTGTGGGGAGAATTTGTGTGATTCATGTGACTCAAGCCTTGTTTCAGCTGCACACAAGTGATGGTTACCACTGTTGTTCTAGTAAGACACCATCCAGGAAGGTTATTCACAAAATCCCACAAATTTTAAGTGGTGGTAAATGGGCCAAGAAACATAAACCATACAGCTGTTGGAATTTCTGTTCCTAAACCATCATGACACCTTAAAATCTCCACCTTAATGATCTGCCAGACTTGAAGGACAAACTTCATATTAGTGTTGGGAACAGAACGGCAGACGTCCTGCCAGTCACGGCAGGGATCAGTATATAGTTATCATCATTCTGGATTTGTCCTTAAACATGGAACATTAGTATCACATTTCTTCACTCAGCACAGCCCAAAATCCACTTGCAAAAACTGAGCATCAAGCATCTAGATTCCTCTCCTCAGCTGGGCTCTGATGACAG
This sequence comes from Rhagologus leucostigma, assembly GCA_013397725.1. Lineage (NCBI taxonomy): Eukaryota > Metazoa > Chordata > Aves > Passeriformes > Rhagologus > Rhagologus leucostigma. Next base: position 1,083,912 of record VZTD01002135.1, read on the forward strand.
CCTTGCTGGCTTCCCTGTTCACAAGAAGGCAATGCCACTTCCCAGACAAGCGGCTTCGGAGGGTTTGCGGAAGGACAGGAACTAGTGGCAGCAAAAGAGACAGCAATAACATTAATTTTGAACGGCTTTCACAGAGCAACAGGGAGGGGAGAACATGAGGCTGATGCAGAGAGATGACTTTTTTAAGAAGTTGTGTCTGTGTGATTGCACCTCTGCACAGGTCTGATGGCTGTGGCCAAGCCCGCGGTGCCGTGCAGGATTTCGTGTGCACGTGCATGTACCACTGTGGGCCCCCAGCTGAAGGCGTCAGAGCAACGCGGGGTCACCAGCACTCCACACACGCTCCATAGGCTCAGGCAATTTCCCGGGTGTCTGGATGCGACCGTGCAGCTGTCGGCCTTCCCATCCACAGAACGGCTGCATCCAGCCTCACCCGCTAATGTATGCACACTTCTGTGCCCATCTGTCTTCAATAATCTGTCCCCCAGGACCAGGAGAAAGAAGGAATAATTAAGCTGTTCCATTAAGGAAAGAGGATGTTTTTGACCAGGGAAAGTAACTTGCCCGTTTAGCTCATCTCACAGACCAAGTAAAACGTGCACTCATTGACCACTGATGCTGCAAGTATGTAGTGATTTGAACTTGTTAATGAAGATAACTCTCTGTGCTGGGAGTGCTAGAAGAGGACAGAGGGTTAGAGGGGAGAATTGAAGTTTATCTGTATTCTGCAGAGTACATCTGAGTAATAAAAGTCACCTTCCTCAGAAACCTTTGCCCAAGAGTGAACTCAATTCCTCACAGCATGTTTAAAAGAGTCCTGTAAGACACCTGCATGAATAATACTGAGTAGGGCATGCTCACTGAACTTCCTGGGATGCTGGATTCAAAGGGGAAAGAAAAGATGGCGAGAAGCAGAAAGAATAGAAAGAAAGTGAAAAGGAGGGGGAGAAAACCAGGATATAGGTAAAAAATTGAAGCAGGATATGAATAAAAAACTGAAGCTGTAAACAAAGCTTACTGATGATTTACCAAGGGGACAAGGCAAAGGACAAACCTGGGGTACAAGAAATTAATGGCATTATCTCACATAATGAAAATACAATGGGTCTCTTTCTCTGAAAAATCTGACTTGAAATATATTGAGAGAAGCATCTTTCAATTACCAGCACATTAAACTCCAAACTCCATGGTGTCACAGCAAACAGAGAGGGGGAATGACTCTGAGGGGAAATGAATGATTAGGACTCCATCCACATCCCAGCTGCGACAGGATGTGTTTTCACAACACATCAACTGTTTAAATCATTTGATCTTCTTATTGTCTGACAGAGCAAATTAAATATGCGATCTGCTTTCATGAGGCTTCCTGGTTCAAATCCTGCAACTTTCCCTTCTTTTTTTTTCATATGCTTTTTAAGTTAATTAGAGCTCAGCTTACAAAATCCCACAGCAGTGATCAACGGGTGATCCTGGGTGAAAACCTATCAACTCATGGAGGAAAAGGCTTTTTATAGCTGTCTCTGCTTGGGAGGCTGAGGGCACAGAGCAGACCGTGGCTGCTGGAAGGCTCTGGGGGTTTGCTGTGACCCAGACGTTCAGTTGTGCTCATAGGCAAGGGAAAAGACGTGCTTGCTGCCTGCGGGGCTGCCTTCCCTGCACTCCCTGTCTCGGGAGGGATTGAGCTCTGTGGAGGTGATTGAAGAGGGCAGGGATATGAGGAATGGAATGAAAATTGCACAAGGGGTTAAGAGTAAAAAGGGGCAAAAAAGGAGTAAAGTCTCTGGCAGGCTGGGATCCTGGCCAGCTGCCACTGTGGAGGCTCTGGCAGATGCCAAGAAGCACTCAAACACCCAAAAATGCCTAGAAGGAGCAAAGGCATGCTAGCACAGACTTTGAACACAACGTACAGTTTGAAAAATTCAAACATGCCAGAAGTCAGCACATTTTTCTAGAGAAGTGACAGTGAGGGACACAACTCTCCTTGAAGGTAATGGACAGAGAGGTATAGGGCACTAAGCACCTCCAACAGGCCCAAGCTGCCCTTTACAGATGGAGAAACAATTCTGACTTGGAGGTAGTTTTGATTTCTCGATGCAGCACTGGAGAGGGAAGGTTTGTCTCTGTACTAATTGGTTTGTGTTGGAAATGAGATGGAGGGGCCAGGAATTCAGACCTAGGGCAAGAACCTGACTTCCATCCCAAGACCCTTTGACCCACCAGAGGGTTTTTCTGCGGCTGCTGGGAGATGAACAGAACAAAGGTAAAATCACTGAGACACTGTACACTGTGATACTGCACACGTGTATACTATATACACACACACACACACATATATATGCATGTGAATGAAAGAGATCATTTGACATATAGGTGAGGACCATAATTTTATTCAATGTTTGTAAAGTGAGTAGCATAAAGGTGTCTGCAGGTATTTGCTGCAGATCCATACTGCATCTTGCAGTTTAAACAATAATAATTAATGCATGATAATATAAACATTTCTATTAGGGAAGGTGCCTCAATCAGGTGACTTTTGTTTACATTTAATTCAAGACCAGTTTGGCACAGAGTATTCAAAGCTTCCAGCAATATTTTCTGTTCCTACCAGGATAAACATGGCAATTTTCAGGTCAAAGAAAGTGTCCTAGCCATTGTTACAGGGGACCGAAAAATGGTCGCTGCCATGGTTATGCAAGGATGTCTAGTTCTTCCTAGCAGACTGCAGTTTGCAGAATAATTACTTTCCAATAATTAAATGGAATTCACGAAGAGATCCTCAAGAACGCTACATGGCAGCACTGCTGAAGATACCTGCTGGCTAAAACAATGTAACTGGAGCGTGAGGCAGCTGAGTAGATCACACAATGATTCTGCTTTGTACCTTAAAGCAGGATCCACTGTGTTATGCTGCGTAACATGTTTCACTCCAGAGCTTGGCAGGAGGTACAAAACACTGTACTGTGCAGACCTTACTACTTTCAAAAAGCTTTCGAAAAATATGTGCAGCTTAATTCAATATTGCCAGCCTCCGGTACTGGCAGGAACTTATAAATCTCTTATAAATCTCTCTGTTTATCTGCAAGTGAAGAGATAGGGAGGCATGATGGATACATCTTAATACTATCTTTGTTGTTGCATATAGGTTTTAATTTAATTTTACATTATGTGGCATTTACTTTATCTGCTCCGATTAAACTAATTCTTCAAGGGACACAAGGAAGGTGACTGAAGGTGATACAGGCCGTCCCCTGTGGTCTGAATCTGCATGGGCAGCCCCTTCCAGCCAGCTATGACTGGAGCCACCAGAGAATGTGATTAGAGGGGGAGCAGCATCTTCAGTGCTGGGCATTGGGAGAGATTTAAAAACTAAGAGATTTGAAAACTAAGAGAAAGTGAAGGTAAGACTATAATCTAATTTTGAAAAATGAGGATTAAAGGTTCCATTACTCATGCTGTTTCCACTGTACATATGGAGGTAACAATATGTGATTTTGCTGGATAAAAATATTGGCCCCATGCAGCTAGTGTGGTGCAAGTAAATCCCTACTGTGTTTGTAATGAGGGAAGGTTAGGATCATGCAGATGTGTGACTGTAAGCCGGTTTAGTATTCGAGCTGGCATAATAGGAAGAGATTGTTCCTTGACTTACTGGCAAGTCTGGATATCCTCCACCATGTTGCGACAGCAACAACAAAACCACCAGGAGACCGGCATGGCTCCACACAGCATCTCCCCGCTTATCACCCTCTAATGCACAAATTGGGTGTCAGCAGGGAGGCTCCTTGCCTGGGGTGCTCCAGGCTTTCTTTCCCATGAGGCTGCTTTAATTTCATATATTTCATAAGCATCCGTTTTTACAAGGGTAGCATAATGTCCAGAAGCGTGGAAGAAAACACTGTTGCTGATATTTCTAAGTAGTCAGAGACTTCTGCCTTAGTAGTCCAGGGGTGCCTCAGGGGCAAGGCAGCCTGCCCATCTGGGCTTACAGTTTAACCTGGAGAATAACACAGTCAGAGATAACTGTGTGGGAAGGTGAGGAAAGAGGAGGGCTTCCCTGCTGAACAAGGAGGTCACTTCACATGTTTATCCACTGTCCATGCAGAACAGTGCAAAAAGAGTAGATGAAGGTAGCAGAAGGGAGCTATCACAACTTGGAATGCTTTGGACAAGTGGGAGAAAAAGCCACTTGCGGTTACCTGATGCACAGGAACATCACTTCTTCTCCATCACTGAGGAGGAATGGCAATTTTTGGCTAATGTAAGCAGAGACACAGGGAGGTGTGAGAGAAATTAGAGATGGATCAGTGGCTGTGAGAGGGACAGAAGAGAAGGAAGCTGGTAAGAAAAGAGAGCATAGTAGGTGATCATGCAGGGGAAGCAGAAAGCAAGAATTACAGATGAAGTGATGGGGAAAATGAGCATTTTTGAGACTGTATGTACTGAGGAGAGACAGCAGAGCCTGACTGAGCTCTGTGGAAGGTGAGGACCTACATGCTGGTATGTGGGGCTGGAGGCACTGGCAAAAGCAAAGGAAATTATATATCACTCTAATCTGCAGCATATTCCTTGTTGTCTGGGAATATATATGTCGACTGGGGACACACCCGTGGAGGTTACTGAAATTAACTGTATTTTTACATTTCCCTCTCTTTCCCTCTCACCTCCCAGAGATGCGAACACACAAATTTCTGTAGGTATAAATGTAACACTGAAGTTTCATTATGGTTACCGGCATCACTTGTCTCAAACCATCACATTGCCACATGAACATTTTTTGATTCCATACCTCCCTCAATTCCCTTGGCATATAAAGAAGTTGTAATTTCCAAGGAAAAGAAAAATTAAAAAGGAAAACAAACAAACAAACAAAAAACCCAACCAAAAAAAAACCTCCAACCCTTTGGGTCTCCAGGAAGCTTTCCAAATTTGTCTATTTATTGGATCACCAAGAATTTTCTGGAGACTGAATTTTCTGACCTATGTGGCTGAGTAGATCTGGATGCCTGAGGTTTAAAACTGCCTTACTGCTGCTAAGGTTTTTCCCACCTCTAAGTCGCAGTGGATTAATCGTGCCAGGGAGATAACTAAGCAGGGACACATTCACTGATGCTGACCAGATAGACAGAAAAGGGCTGAAGTGGAGGGACCCAAAAAGATAAATCAGAAGATCCGCTGTCTGGTACACACGTAGGTCCCAGATGTCGGAGTGAAGTGGGTGCACAGTAGTGTTTTTATTGCTTTATAACAAGCAAGTAATTGTGAAAAAATAAAAAATTGTATTGCTAATGTATCCCTAACCTGACAAAGCATATACAAAACGAGGAGACATTTATTTCTGTGAGTGTGCCTGTTCTTTATCGAAATGTAAGCATATTAAATGCTGCTTTTAAAAGACACAATACTTGTTCCCCATAGTTTATAATTTAAATTATAAATACACTACAGTATCAGAAGGAGTATCAAAATAAATTCATGCCATGATTCACTGTGTCAGCACATCGACTTGCAGTGCTGCTGCCACGCAGGCTTTTACTGCATGTGAAGGGAAAGCGTCAAGGGAAATCTGAGTCCCAGTGCTCTCACAGAGAGTTTTGCACCCACTGCAGAGTGCTGGGATTTCATTTGGGAGCTGTTGCAATGTTCCTACGTGGTTGACTCATGTTCTGTGCACTTGCTTCATTGTCCACTCTAGAAAGGTATTTTCCTTATTTGTTGTAACAGTAGCCAGCACAGAAAGGTTTTATCCAAAATTTAAATGCTGCTGTGTTGGAATAAATGACCTCTCTCGAGTCTTTAAAATTCTTACTTCCCATTTTTCCTGAAAGATGCAGTATCTGAAAACCCTTTCTCTTGGCCTTTTATGTTTCTTTTTTAATTAATAAAAGCTGAGAAGTCTGCATTAGTATAGCACAAGCATTTGGAGCTGAAGAAGAAATCTACAATTTTTAAAACTTGATGGACAATATTAAGTGATCAACACCAATTTAAAATTGCATGTTATAATAAATACATATTTTGCATTTCAAGAATTCATTGGAGAAGTCTCAATTGACAACTACCTTCCGTTTACTAACCAGGTAAATGCCACCTTTAAAACAATCATATTCTTTCTTATCATCAGTATAAACTATTTTCAGACAGTTCTTTTGAGTGGCTAAGATTGTGTTTGTCCTGCTGCCAAATGAACTAGCACGGTTTATTTTACACTGTTTAAATGGTACTTAGGGCATGCACACAAAGTATGTCATCCATGTTGCTTTTTCCCATTGCTGATCACTCTATTTTCCCTTTTGTGGACAGAGATTTTACTCCCACTCCTCCAAGAGAAAGACTGTGGAGAGACGTCCAGCCTTATTACTCAATGAAGGTGTCACACAAAGGCACTTCTATGAATGACCCTGGCAGTGTTAAATTCAAGAAGACAGTGCTAAAGGGTATGTGGCCACGTGGAAAATCCCACTTTTTTTTTCCGTATTGCAGGGTTTGAGTTTTGTCTTTTTGACCAATAAAATTCTTTCTATGTGGCCACCTGAAATGATAAGGGATTATTACCTCTGGATCACAGATCCAAAGGTAGCCTAGGTGTCCTTTCAATAATCATTGTAAAAATAGTCAGCAATTTCAGTACTCTCTTCATTTCCATAAAATATTTAACTTAATGGTTCAAATATTTGCCAGATAAGAGATACATGAAGGAGGGAACAAGACTGTCCAGTGCTGTGAGTCCCCTCACCAGGGAGAAGACCAGGCAGGTAGGAACTGACCCTTGTGACAAAGAAAAGCATGGAATGTATTTCAGTGACCATGAGAGAAGATGGGTACTGCAGCTGCCAGATCCCTCCTGCTCCTATTGTTCTTTCTGGCTCCACCACCTTGGGACAGGCTGGCCACTGCCAGCCTTCGCAGTGTGGCCTTTCAGCCTGTTCTGACAAGATACAAAAGGTATCCATCTTCCAGCCTATCATGGTACCAAGCAGAATGAACACTAAATTCAGAAAATGTCACATTTTTAACAACCAGTTTTGGTGTTTTCATCCAGTTCCCAAATGAAAAGGCCTAATGTTTTCTAAAGTCTGATTTTTTACTAAAAAGTAATTTCATGTGCCAGGACAATGCAGCTTTAGAGTCATACATGTTTACTGCATATACTGTGAAACATGAGAAGATTTATATAGTGATCAACTGCTTCAGCATCCTGAATCATTCCAAAGATGGATTGTCTGTAAATAGGAGACCTTGAGGGAGTAGGAAATATAAGTAAGAAAGCACAGCTGCTCTAACGAAAAATCCTTAAAGCAGGGCATTGTCTTCAGTACTCAAAAGCATCTAAAAGACAAGCTGGCAGTTTTCCATACAAAGACACACTGACAGTGCAAGACAAGTGAGAGAAAAGGGAGCTGCCAAATAGAACACGCCACTACAAACCTCCGCAGCATGGGAGAACCCAGACCACGGGAGGGGACTCTCTGCACTCATGCTCCTTCCTAACAGTGCGTGGGCAGCAGGGCCCCTAAGAGGGCAGGGAAAAAGTCTGCCTTTAGTGCTTCTCCCATGGGTTTGTCTCCTCCTTCCAACACAACTTCCTCTGAGGTCAGACCCTTGGGGGACCACTGGTGCCTGTGACAGAAGTCCCACTGCATCCAAAGAACCCCAGAGGGAAGGTGGTAGGCAAGGACACAAACAAAATGGCAACTTTCCATTTTCAAGAGCAGCAGCAGTGCCCTGTACACTCAGTGGGACAAAGTTTGAAGGCAGCACCTTGGTTTATTAGTAGGAGAGCGATGCCCTGCTCTGTCCCAGACCTGCAGGGGCTGAGCTGGGGAGGAACATATGCACAGGGAATGAACAGGCTTATTTGTATCACCTGCTTTAATGTAAGTGCATTAGGAGCAAGATGCTGCAGCTCTGGTGTTTCAAAGATACCTATTTCTGGGTAGATTTTAATAACTTGGAGAAGCTGGCTTCAGGCACACGAAGAAGAGTCTGAAATATTACTTCATCGTGCAGATTTTCAAGAAGGAAAAGAAGAACTTTCAAGAGTCACCTTTAGGCAAATTCACAGGTGAATCAAAGCAAGGTAAAAATGTTCTTTGCAGATAGCACAAACCACCAGTCCCTGCCAACAACAGGTAGCTGCAACATCTTCTGTGAGAGTTTGGACCTGTGCATCTTCATTTACCCATGGAAAATGAGTGCAGAGCATTTCTGAATGGCAGCATGCACACTCCCACCCTCTGCACAGGGCTGAGCATTTGGAGAAACATCTCAGACCTGCCTGAGCTGGCAGTTTTGGAGAAACACTTCTGCAATAAGAGTCTTAAAGTCAGCTTAGGGCCCTTGTAACCATGCCTAATGCAGGCATCAAAACTATGTAGCAGGACAGTTAAGAATTGGACCTTTAAACTCACATGGACTTTATGCCCTCCAGAATTTGGCCATCTGAAACTACAGGAGTGTCTAAGTCAAGCACCCAAGAGACAGGAAAGTATCATCTACTAAAATCACAGAATCCCCATAATAAGGAATTACTGGCTCAAGTAGACCACTCTCCACTTTAACTTGTGCCTTTCCCAGGCAGCATGTATATCTCCTACCTTTTGTGTACAGTAAATGTAAGCAGTGAATCCAGTTTGCACCAGCTTCCCTGGCCACAAAAATTGACCCGCTGTCTTTTCTTTCAAAGGCAGAATTTATAAAGCTTGCGTTGTAGCTCAGCCTTGAGTTTGGACTGACATTTGCTTCCTTCCCCAAATGAGTTGCCTGGTTCCATTTCAAGCAGACTTCTGAAAGTATACAAATGTACTTCTAAAACTGATAATAATCTTCGGGGGGGGAAGGCTTATATCCTGTTTTTGCTTATGAGAAGGGCCCCAGGCACCCTGATTTAAAAAAATGATCTGACAAGAAGCAAAGACTCAAATGCTCCTTGACACATATACATCTGACACCTCAGATAATCAGCATAGTTTCATGGAATTAGCTGAAACTCCATCCTCATCCCCAACCCCCTGCTTGTCATCTCACAGCAGAAAACATGCTGAATAACAGTGCATCACACCAGGCCCAGGCTTTTATCATATTTTCAGTCCAGAAGAAAAAAAACATTCTTTTTTTCTCACTGTTTCTCTTCCATCAGCAGAGCTATTCTTTCCTTGATGCCATATCAAATGTTTAAAATTTTTCCACAGTTTAGTTTTAAAAGCAGTACATGAAGCCAAAGAAGGAAAAGGGGGAAAAGAGGGGACCAAATCGAGCTATTTGAGCTCAGCTTTCAAACAAAGAAGCCTGACCGAGACCTCAGTACTTTGGAGCTGAAAGTCCCAGCCTCCCTTCGGACAAATGCCTTCACTTCTCACTGATTTCAGTGACATCTGCACAGTGTGGTCATGGGCCCATCTTGCTTCAAAAAGATGAAGAGAGCCTAAAGGATGAGTGAGTCATATGAAAGCACATGGATTTGGAAAAGGAGCACTTCACAGTTTAGAGGAGTGCAATAAAGCCTTGCTCGCCCCCTTACCTGAAGTATTTTTGCAACACATATATTTACAAGATTCTTTCTTTATTCTCATCCTCTTTGATCTATGCAGTTCCTTTGATGCATGCAAGTGATAAATCTCTGTGTCTTTCCTCCCAAGACTTTCAGATAGTATGTGCCCTACTCTCATGATTATAGTCAGTACCTCCGGAGTTTGGTTGCTCCTCTTCCTCTTCTTCCTCCTGCATCCTCCTACTGCTCCTCCCACTGCCCAAATTTACCAAAAAAGTCTTTGCCCATAGCTATCTCCTTGCTCCTCGGCAGCACCATGCTTAGGTGTCCTAACAAGTGACACTGATAGAAAAATGACCTGTAATGCTCAATCCTGCCCCGATCCACTTGGTTTCTGAGGATGCTGGTGCAAGAGATGAAAGGGAGCTCTGTATGGTTAGGCATCTGGGGGCTTGTTTTCATTCTTCCATCTCCACTTCAAATGCAGCACCACAAAACCTGATTTCCTTCACCTTTCCCAACACCTCTGGTTTTTTCGAGGACCAGAATTGCTGGTCCTGTGTCTCTCTGTACCTGTGTGTCTCCTGGTCTTTTTTCTACACGTTGTAGTCCAGGACAGGAACTCTTTTCTTCCTCGGTGCTTTTGTAGTCTGTGGAGCCACAGTGTCCCAGCCCATGCCCGGACCTCCCAGCAACTTGGGTCAGGCCATATTGCTGATGCAATACTGTAGATGAGGAGTTTGGATTTCTAGAAATATTTTCCTTTCCATATGTTTTTTTCAGCAGTGATCTGTTAGTAACCTCTGAAGAATGAAATCTTTACCCAGGCTTTGATTATCTTGCATCTTACTGAAGGTATCTTTTCTACCAACCTTCCAAATTCTCCCCTAAACTGAATAAAACACACATTCTTTCTCAGGCTTTGCTTTAGCTCAGAGAGATTTGAATTGAGGGGGAAAGTTAGCATCCTCATAACAAGACCAGAAAAATTACAGACCACATTATGTTTTGGCTGCTTATCTGAGGTCTCTGAGCTACCGTGGTTTCCATCAGCTTCAAATATGGAAGCTCAGCAGCTTTGGAGAAAAGCAGATCATTTCGTTCAATACATTTCATTTGAAAAACCGATATAAAACTGTGCTTTTTAAAAATTCCCAGTAGTTTTTGCTTCTAAAAGGCTAGGTATACTTAAAAGGATGGTCTCTGCCTCCATACTTTAGAGCTGCAGATGCCAACAAACACTGGAAAATAGAGGCAGCTGGGACAAGGAAGACAGTGGGGGATTGATGTTCTTACAAGTCTGGCAAGGAAAGTGAAAAATCCACCACAGAAAAAGGACAGAAAATATAGAGTGAGTAGATAAGATACTTCACCAGCCTTACAGCCTTCATAGATAAAGGGTTGGCAATCCAGCTTCATTGCATTCATGGGGGGAGTATTTTGTAAAAGCACTGGCATCCAGCATTACACATTACTGCGCAAGTGTTACTATTAATAGGGTTAAGGCTTGCGTTTATTACGCTGTGCAAAGACAGCAACTGTGATAATTGAGGCTGCAAATACTGCCCACTTTAACCCTTTTTATAATCACTCTTATTTTTAGACATCATTTTCCATACTCGTTTCAATACTTGGTTCCATGCCCGTGCTGGACAAAAAAAAATAGTATTTCAGGCAGCTCATTACAGTAAACATTAAGTATAAGAGCATTAATTTCAATAATCAGATATAAAATATATCTGTAAATGAAACAGCTGTCTTCATCACACACTCAAACACACAATTCTACATGTAATTTTGTGTGTTTGCATGTCACAAAATGTCTCTAGTTTGTGTCATTTGGAATTGCCTGGCATTTTATAGTAAAGGCAACCACATGGATGCCTTACAAATAACAAATCCAGAAATCAATTGCAGCTGTAGCCCTTGCACTGAGGTTCAGTGTGCACTCCTGCACAAGAGATAAGAGATACCATCCATGGACAAAGCTTGCTTCTCTGTCCAGGGCATTCTGTGCCAGCCAGAGGGCATGGCCACAGTCCGAGCAGTGTGAGTCACACAGGGCTGGAGCGTGCTCAGCCGTGTGAGATTTACACGGTGATCAATGGCTTCAGCATCCTGAATTACTCTGGAGATGGTTTATTAGGGAGGGGCCTTAGGGAGCAAGGAATAGAAGAAGAGAGTAGATTCACAGTTAAAGGAAGAATTGGTACAAGGCAATTTATACATGAAAATTCAGATCCCCTTCTGAATTTCCTAAAAGCTTGAGGTGTCTGAGTCCAGGGCTTTGCTCTGGGCCCTTCTCTAGAACCGATGCGCAAGTAAATCAGGCTCCTGTATGAAATCGCTCTTAAATGTGTAAGGCACCATCAATCAAAAGGTGTAATCAGCTTTCCTCTGCTCAGTCCCTGCAGAGCTATTCTTGGCATGCTGTTGGAAAAAAGCAAAGGCAGAAAGATGCTCTTTTTTTCCCTCTGAACATGGTCCCAGAGAGACGGCTGCCCCGCATAACGAATGCAGCCCATATCCCCTGTCTGTAAGTGGAGATTCACAGTGTGTCATCGCTTCCTCTGCCAAGGTGATCGATTCCCAGTGTCTAGGACTGTCAGGTCAGTGTCTGGTCCACACTTATCCACAGATATTTCTACCTCATCTGACTGCCAAAAATTTCCTTCTCATTTCTGGAACAGTGTTACCCAGACATGCCCTAAAATTCCATGAGGAAACTACAGACCTGCTACTGCCTCCACTTTCGTGTACGTTCAGCTCCTCAGTGCCCCAGAGCAACACGAAAGCAAAACAAAAAGAGTCGTGTCCCCTCATATATGGCTGGGAAGCAGGACTTAAAAACCACTACGCAGGACTTTTGGATGCCCTCACAATTAGGAATAGTAGAAAACCTCAGTGTGTTATTGCCAGCCCCTGAGCTGGGCCACAGCCACGGACTTTTGCTGCACCTCTTCGGTGAAGTAGGAGCCTTACACTGGGCATCAGGGAGCCTTGCTTATATGTGCACACACACACACACACACACAGACATTTTGGCTATAGGACTGGTTTTTGAAATCATTTAAAGGATATTTGCAGAACCAGGAGGAGTTATAAAGGCAGTAGAGCCTCACAGGAAAGACAGCAGGAAGAAGGAGTGCTGGGAATTGCCATACCTGGGGCTGCAGCACTAGATCCTCCTCGGCACATCGCAGGATTTTATGTCAAGGTTTCCCACACTGACATTAACCCTCAATCCACACATCAATGGCTGTGTTCCTACCAGGGTGTTTCAGAAGATACACTGCCAAACAAAACCTTTCAGCAAAGAGCACAGCGGTGAAATCAGACTGACCTCTGAAATTTTCTTCTGGGATTTTTTTTTTTGTTGTTGTTACAGAAAAGTCTTGCATAAGGGTAACTACATATTTTGCAATGCCAAGACGCATATCATTCACATATAGAGGTTACATGAGTATCACTGGGAGAATGTATCCCTTCAAGAATTGTTCTAATTAGTGACTTGAGCTTTCATTTAATTACACTCTTTAATGCACATCTTGGAATTACAGAGGTGGGTGTAATTTAATTAGCCAAAAAAAAAAAATCCAAGACACGTTTATATTCCCTTAAAATATAGGTTACACTTAAGACATGATGGGGATGACAGATATTTCCCAGGAACAAGGTCTGTACGCCTTCACCTTGAGGTATGTTCGGATACAGCCCTGGGCATGAGAGCGTGAGCGTGGCTGGAGGCTGACAGCTGCTCATTACAGGCTGCCAGGGGTCTCAGCCTGGCTCCTGGAGGACAGGTGGCCACATGACAAACGAAACCCCTCACAATTAGCACTAATTGACACTCGTGTGGCCGGTCTCCAACGAGAGGTCACGGAGCGGGTGAGCTCAGAGGCTGAGCATCCCGTCCTGGCAGTGAGGGGCTGCAGAAGAGTGCCCTGCCACCACCACCGCTGCCACCACCACATTGCTGCGTGCAAGCACAAGACTCAGCACCAGTATTTTGACAGCCCTGGTGTTCACCAGGGCCCCCTGTGGCCCTTGACTAAAACTATCCCAGTTTTAGATCTGCTGTGAATGCCTCAGCCTGGCCTCTTACCCCCACCAGCTCCATGAAGCTGCCCTATCATCCATGCCCTTCATCCCCTCCTCATGAATGCCCTGGCTTTCTGGAGAGCAGATGCAAGAGTCTGTGTTTGCTACCACCTCCCACCTTTCATTTTTTCCATTTAGAAACACTTCCACATTAAAAATGTGCAATAAACTGACCAGCTGCCACCCCTTGATGCTTAATCCTCTCTAATCTGGTCTGGGAACACTGAAATGTACAATTTTGCTTATTATGCAGCTTCCAAAAATAATTGAATGTAGCAAGTAGAGAGGGTAGCAAGTGAGGAAAAAAGGAAACTAACCCCTCAGCTATTTATTTATCATTTTCTGAGGGCCTGCATGGCACACTCACACTGCTGTGAATGATCTCCTCCTCCTTAGAGAGCACATACAGCTACTCAAGCTGTGGACTGAAAAATGCCGCTTGTCCAACATAGGCCCTCTCCATCCAGGAATGAGATAGCCCATGCCCCACAGACCTTGCAATTCGACAGCAAACAACATGGTCCTCAGGGATGGAATTAATTGGAGTTTGGCTTTTATACTGGTTGGCTTGATTGACTTCATCTGAGGCCTCACAAAAGCAGTAAGTCTTTCAGAGGGGCTCCCTATAAATTTATGGCTCACAAGGCAGGAAAAAAAATCTCATGTAAATTATACCCTTTGAAAATGATCATGAGGTATCGAGATGACCCAGGGGACTGTCAAGGAAGTTTCATCGCTTGCTCATTTAGCATAGGTAAGTAGCAATAACTCTTTATTCTCTTGAAGTAATGTAAAAGCTTAGTAAAAACAAGGTGGTTTATCAGTTTACTTATACCATGCCCAGTACCCAAACAGGTTGCTGTCTACAATCAGATATCTACAAGGTTTTCCCCATGAAAACCAGCAGGTCTAAGGACTGACTGATGAGTAGACACAGAGATAGATTGCTGCTGTCCTTTCTTCGTGTATGGCCTTTCTTTCTTTCGCTGAGAAGCCACGGCCATACCCAGATAATTTTGTGAAATGACGATGCCATGGGAAATGATTGAAAGTGGATCTGACAGAGCCACTAGCACATTGTTCCATGTTGCTCCACATTGATCCTAGCTCATCCAGAGCCCCACAGTCTTGTCTTCAGCAACTTTCATAGCTCCAGTCATGATTTCTAATCCAAATGTCTAACACGACCTTTCTTATTATGTCAGCAGCTTTTTCCCCAGCATTCAGCTCTTCCTGACAGAAACATAAAGCGTTATCATAGAATCATAGAATATCTCAAGTTGGAAGGGCACAGGACTACCTAAAACTAAATCATATAACTAAGAATGTCATCCAGATGTTCCTTGAACTCTGACAGGCTTGATGCTGTGACCACTTCCCTGGGGAGGCTGTTCCAGTGACTGATGACCCTCTTGATGAACAACACTATCCTAATATCCAATCTGCACTTCCCCTGACCAATTTAATTTCATTTTCTCAGTTCTTTGGAGGAAGAATTTCTCTGAGGATCTGACTAACTTGTATAAAAGAGCGTTCATAGCTAAGGCATCTATAGAAAGTGAAGCATTCAGTAAAATTCAGCTTAAAAATTTATTTTCCAGTGTAGCTGTATCCCCCTCATCCCAGCTCTGAGAAACATTGAGTCTTTTCTTTTCCTCATCCTGGGCAAGAGCTATAAAAAAGCAGTATAGAAAGCTCTGGAGGTCACGGTCCTCTCTCAGTCATCTGCAAACTATCTAACAAAGTCATCAGTTCTTCACAAAGTGCAATATTAAGAGTATGTTGTTTCACACATGCTGCTTATCATTTTCCACTTTGAAACAAGCAGCTACAAGCTCTTCTAGAGGAGCATTTTAGTTGTAGCAAAGACAATCAACTTGGAAAAAGTGACTGATTGCTATAGCGCTAGTTTGCATTTCATGTCACCTTGCTTTCAAGTTCTCATTAATTACATTACATTAATTAATTAAGCCTGATAGCACACCTGTTGTTAAGAATTATCCATACTTTATAGTTAGAGACACCAAAAGAGAGCTATTAAAAGGCTTGCTTAGAATCTATATTAAAATTGAAAACTAGTCCGGTTTTGTACCAGACCCAGATTGTATCTGTGTAAATATATGGTCTCTCTGTATTGCTTCCCATTTTACCCAAGACTTCTAGCCTCCAAAAATAGAGGCAGCACTAAAGGAGTCATGCTCTCCCTTCCCAGTACGCAGGACAAAGCTTGGTTTATTTATGTGTGCAAGAAAATTATTGCAAAAAGGTGACAATTGCAAAAACTCCTCTGTTTTCAAGCCTTTTTGGTTCACCACAGCTGGAGCAGGCCACCGGAGCTGGCCCTTGGCTTCTATCTGAGGTGAAGGCAGAGCCAGTGCAGGTGGCTGAACCCCCATGGAAGGGTTTACTGGGTGATGGTAAACAGCTGGACCAGCCCCAGGCACTGGTGGAAAGGGCAACAGATGGAGGCTGCAAGTGGCCAAATCCTCACCCGGCCTTTCCTTCCTGCAGTGCTGCAGAGCACAGGCAATCAGGTTGGGCTCTGCTTTCCCTGGCTCCCATGCTTGCGGCCGGCAAGGGTGGAGAAGACCAGCCTCTCCTCCTCCAGCCACCCACCCAGTGCAGCTCAGCCTTGTCCATGCCCTGGGAAGCCCAGCTGTGGGCTACGGCACTTTGTGCCATACAGGAATGTCCTTTCCTTTCCACACAGGGCACAAGGTCACAGCCAAGCACCCAGATGACAGGGACACAGGCCGTCATATCCCAGTCCCTGTGTGATCTATTACAGATTTCCTGGTAATTCCCTCCAGGGAGAAATGGGTTGCCAGCTAAGTCCAGATGAGTCCAGAACCACTCTGGGCTATGACCCAACTCAGTAGTGGTCTGTGTCCCAAACAAGGGCCATGCAGCCCTTTGCACGGCTTCCTAACAAACCAGAAAAGCAACCCAGGAAAACAAAGACTCCTTGCTGCTGGGTTGGGTATTGAAGGGTGTCCTCCCAACTCCCACACCCTCAACAGCCCAGCTGCTCCCTTTTCCTTATTTGCCCCTCCATCTCATTTGTTGCACATGATGAAGGCATTCCTGTTGCCCAGGTGGCTCCTCAAAGGCAGAACAGAGGTAAGGTGCCATGCTCCCACATTCTCCTTCCTCTCCAGCAGTGTCTTCGCGTCACTCTGATGCCCGCAACTGTGTACTTCCCAGAGAGTTAATTTGTGAAAAGAAACGGTATCGATTCGAGGGGTGTACAGCAATAATTCTGTCGTTCGGCTTCGACTCTGCACAATCAGACTTCATTTTCAGTCTCCAAACAATAAATAAATATAAAATGAGCATTGGCTTAAATAGCATTTAACACGCGTGACTTCCCAAAGAACAGCATAAAAGCAGGATCCATTGCTGCTTTTCCCTTATGTGAATCAATGGGAAGTGCTGAATGAGTTAAGAAAAGCAGAGAATAAAAAAAATAGAGATTATTGTTAGAACAGGGGGCTTTCTGCATTGCTTGTGCTGTATATCCATGATCCTTTTGTGTCCCTCTTTATCCTACCCTGGAATGGAATTAGCTTTCAGTCTTTCCTTTTTTTTTTTTAAATTTGATCTTATTTAAATCAGCCCCTTAGCAGGTTGGCTGAATTCTTGAAAGCCTAACACAGCCTGCAGATGTCTGTCTGTGCAGCCACATGGCAGAACCAGGCTTTGGGGGTCCCCAGAGCATCACGCGGGACCGGGAACTTCTTGGTGCCGGTTCCAAAAATCCATATCCCTTTCCAGTTCATTACAAACACCTATTGTTTGCCATATTTATCTGCCATCACTGCTGTTTGTTAGCAAATGGAAAAAGAAATGCCAGGACTAAATTTCAGCCTGCCCTTAGAATAGTGGAAAGGGGCTACAGGAATTGAATGACAGATGGTCTTTGAATGATATACAGAACCTCTGCCCCTGGGCCTGCTTTGGAGGAGCTGTTTTGGATTGTTGCTCAGAAGAGTGGGAGGTTGTTGTGTGATATGTGATTATTCCATAATAATTTTAATTATTTTGCCTGTTTTCAAACAATAGTCTCAGCCTTTTTTAATTTTTACACTCACTGAGTTGTGACACGAGCATTCTTTCCTCTGTGTTAGCAGGGATTAAAATCAAACCCTGTATCCCTTCCCATTTTTTTTTTTTAAATAATCCATGTTTAAATAAATTACCTCAGCCTGGAAAAGTGAGTTACAGGGCATTCTCCTGATGTGTGTGGCAGAGAGAAAAGCGAAGGGCTGGGGAACAGGGCTGGGGGGATGGGGAAGGCTTTATTGTGTTTTGCAGGATGAGATTGTCACCGTAACAAGTTTCAAGAAGAGCTGCTCTTTAACTCCTCTTCCTCGGCACAGAGAGCGCAGCTCTGGGAACCTCATTTACATGCATATGGGTATCTGATTGGATCTGTTCAAAGGTACAGTAGGAGTCAGTCAGATTGAATATGATGTGCATATAAATGAAGTTCCCAAAGTGGGGTGTGATGCTTCAGGAGAGACAGGGAAAATATGCTGTCTCTGCTTCATCCAAAGTCCAATAGAAACTTGGGGATTTTATTTTTTTTAACTGGCTTGAGATAAGCAAGAGTGGAAGCCAAAAAAAAAAAATACATATATATGTACAAATATATATGTATGTATGTATGTATGTATGTATTTCCCCCCTCCCCATTTATTGAATTTACATCTTAGGCCAAACGCTCATCGCTGGAACCCCATAAATCGCATTAGCTCTGCGTTATCAGAGCACATGTTTGGTTTGCAGGACAACTGCACACACCCCCCTCTGCACAGGGCAGAGTTGCAGGGTTCACCTCCTTCGCAGTACACGCACCGGGCTTGCATCCGTCCTCCGCTGACAAGCAGAGATACGAGGAAAGCTGCTGGGTTTTGCTAGGCTTTGGTCTTTCTTTCCATTGATCCTGCTCAGCCAAAGCCACCACTCACAGTTTTTTGGGTAGTCAGGGGGCGAGCAGCATGTGGCTTTGGCTGAGCTTTGTGCTTGGGTGCAGGCAGCAAGCACGAGGCATGCATGGGGCAGCTAGAAGTGTCAGGCAAATATGTTGCTTAGGAGGAGATTTGGTCCACCCTCAGGAGCTGGTGTGCTCCAAAAGGGGTAGGAATTCTCAGAAAAATGCAGCAACATAAAAGGTAAAGGACTAAAGGGAACTCTTCTCCTAGCAAAATAATCATGAGGGAAAGTTACATTTCTAGAAAACATTGAATTTAAATAATATTGCAGTGCTAACCCAGGACAGGAAACAACAGCGTGCCTACAAGCCAGGACTCCTTTGGTTTGTGGGGCCTTCTGACCTTGCCAGTGTGGCAGGATTTGGGACACGCCCCCATGGCACATGAGTGCACTCCAGACCGCTGGGAGAGCTGCATAGTCCAAGGTGTCCCAGCCCTTCCTTCACAGCTGGGATAGCAGCCAGTCCTGCCTCCTCCCCCGAGCTGGCTTTGAGGAGGAGCACATGGAGGCTTGGGAGGTGCCCAGAGGCCATAAGGATGTGTGATTTCCCTGAGCCTAGCTCCTATCCTGAGATGTTGCACCCATGGCTGTGGGGAGGGGGCTGTGGAGGAAATGCAAGCTGTAGGCGAGAGGATCCTGCACCCCATCGAGGACACCCTCTGTAATATCTGCAGTTTTATCTTCAGCAAATCTCTGTCTCTCTGCAGCAGCGTCTCACTTGTACTGCAGCTAATGCCCAGCTGAAATTCGGATCACTCCACTCCCACCAGCAAGGAGAGCCTGGGGAGCGTACTCTGCCTCCACAGGGACACATGCTGGTGGATGAAATCTTACAGGGCACTCTTGTGCCACAAACAGCAAACCCAGCAAGCAGAGATCCATCTGTAGAAATAAAAATAGTATGTATTCCTCTCTCCTCGGTGTTAGAGGAACACGAGAAGAAATAGCTTAGACAGTGACGAGGATGCTCTGGCAAACATCAAGAGTACCTTGAAGCTACACGCCATAGTTTCAAAACCTTAAAGCCACAATGCACATCTCTAAGAGAAATTATTCCAAAGCAAGCTGAAAAAGTAAACTTAAAAGCCCTGTCTCATTTTTTTCTTTTTCTTTTTCTTTTTTTTTAACCTTCCAAGACTTGTATTCTGGTCTGAGTGTTACTCATAAGACATTAGATGATATCAAACACTTCAAGCCATCATTAAAAGGAATTTACTGTACAGCTTTAGGGATACTACCAGACATAAAAAGACACAAGCAGAACACTGAGCACAGGTGAATACAACAGAGAGACATTTCCACTCCTGCTCTTAAAAAATATTTGTTTCTGTAACGTACGGCAACTTGCTATTTGTGGTTCAAAACCTAAGAGCTTTATTTTGCCTGTACTTTAAAGCTGTGCTTTGAACTCCTTCAGAAAGAACCTATGACAAGCAGAGCAGGTATCAGGTCTTAATAACAGGGCCTGAACTCCAGTGTTTGTAGAGAAATATGAAGGATGGCCACTGCTACAACAGAGGGCTTACAGGCAGGAGCATATTTCAATTTTTACCTGCAGTACAGATGATAAAATGAAATCTTGTAAAACTCACCACCAATGTGAAGATTGGTAGAGTGGTAAACAAGGGGAGCAGCTTATTGTTACAGGCAGACAGGAATTGCCTTGATGGATGGTTGCAAGTCAGCAACGTGCATTTTAAGATAGGTAAATGATGTGTAATTCAGGTACACATTCAGGTAATACACTGGGGGGCAGGCAGAAGGCTATGCCAGGACCTCAAAAAAGACTCAGAAGCACTGAAGGCAAGAGCCCCTATAGAAGCTCTCACAGCAGTGATATTGCAGGAGGGACAGTGTGGTCTTTGTATGTATAAAGAAATACCTGGTAGAAATCACAAACTATCTTGCCTCCGCAGTCCTAGATACTAATGTCCATCTCTGGAGAAGACCCCAAAGGGTCCCTATACATATAAATGAAATACAAAGCAGGGCTAAGGAGGGCTTTTCAGCTTCTCCAATGTGGGCACAACACAGACGATGAGCAAGAAGTGAGCTCCATGTTTGCGTGTTAGATGCCTGGAGACTTTTCAAAGAGATGGAAGCAAAAGTGTAAGGTACAGGGAATTTGTGTGGTTTAAAGGAGTCTTTTATAATCTGTAAAATGTCCATCAGTCTGAATCGTGGCACCAGCAATTGAAAAGTTACAGTGGCTACTCAGCACCCACTTAATATTTATAATGAGCCTGGAGATCTCAGTGGCAAATCAGCCACTTGCCAAAACCCTCTGTCAGGTTGCTGATAATAATCTGAGGTCATGGGCAATGATGTATGGGGCAGAGATCCTTGCTCTTATGTTTCCTTGGAGATAGGCTGCTGTCTTATATCTGTCCATGCTTCAGTCAGGATACTGGACTAAATGACCTCCCGAGGTCCCTTTCCACCTGATTTATTCCATGATTCTACCATGATGCCTTATAAAAAGTGAATATCAAGTCACAGACTTCAGCCCCAAACCCTGCAGGGTTTTTCTGTCCATCACCCTTGTAAGTTCCCAGCTGGACCACTCTTACCACTGAAACACTGCAAGTGCCTCTGTGATAAATGGAATTGCATGTAAAGAAAGCATGATTTTGGCCATCTGGGGTTATGTTATAAACACTTTCAGAAGAAAAAATAAAGTACTCCTGGGAAATAATTGTCATTCTTCATTATTTCAACCTTCAGAAAGAGTTTTGCAAATAGTTATATACTGTCTTTATATAAAGAAGTTAAACCATACCATTCATATATGATATGCATAATATTGCTTCCTTGAATTGGCCAAATATAAGAGAGATTATAAAGTGTGAATATAAGTGGTTGCTTAAGTAAAAATTCATAGTGAAGTTAGGGATAGTTACCCCAGATCTACCTACCATCATTAATAATATAAACAACGATTAGGAGATTTTTCCCAGTTTGTCGTATCTAAGGCTTAGATTTTGGTGATGTGTAATGTTAATTCAGTTGTTTAAATGCCTGCTGGCCTTCAAAGTATAATCCACCTGGAACTATGAGAAAAACAAGAATCAGTAACCAGTGGTGGTATTAATTATCCTTCATGGATTAAATGCTCCAATTTCACTGAGTTATCACCCTGTAACACTACTGCTCAGTAACTTTGCAGTATCCTTCCTTGCCCAAACAAGCCGAATCACATCATTTTTTTCATAGTGCTGCTAACATAGTTCAAGGCATCATCTACATAATGTTGTTCCTGGGAGCCGGTGATTGAGAGAGCGCAAAAAGTGTGTCCTGAGGGTTTCCAATGAAGGGCTTAAATGGAATAGAAAGTCAGAGGTCCTGAGAGGTCTTCTGGTAAAGGTTGTTTGCTATGCCTTTGAGCAGAGCCCTAAACTGCAAGAGAAGCAGGATATTGGTGGTTTTTTCCTCTGTTTAAGGAGCCCAATCCTTTTGAAGTTATTCAGACAGTTCTGATTTTGAAACAATTTATTCTGAGTACCATAACTGCAGATATAATTTCTTACTTGTAATAATTTGATTAAAATTCACTGACATTTCACTTGGAGGCCAGAGGAAAAAACAGTGTTACTCAGACCTTACCTTGGACTTGATCCTGCAGATCGAGTTAGTAGGGAGGTGGCTTGCGTGAGGACTCCTGGAAAAGATCCTTAGTGGACTTAATCAGTATTACATGTGTTAATATTTCTTGCAAGTAATTGACATATTTGCTTATAAATCGGTTCAGAAACCAGCTGCAATGAAGTGGTGCAACTGATTTGGCTTTACTTTCTCATTCAGGACAGGTGATGTGGGGACACACAGAACCTGCTAGCAGAAAAGACAGGCATTTTCCTAACACTTTCCCAGGCATCCTGGGAGTCCTTCTCTCCCTCTATCAGACCCCATTGTCATCTTACCTCCTAATTTCCTCGACAAACCCAAGCAGCAAGAGTTGGTACTGTGAGAAAATATATTCTTACTGAATGCTGAACATCTGTATTATATTTGTGAAGCCCTTTCCACCACAAAGTACTGGGACACTATTCACTGAGCAACTGCAGAGTTCAGGCTTTGTCGTCTGCTCCCCGCAGAACCTTTTTTCTTCAGTTTTTGCTATATCAACTACTATAAAAGGGCTGTCTTTTCCTGACTGTTTCCAAACCTGTACATACATATATCTACACACAGAGGTGCAAAAAATTTGCCAACAGTCTAATCGATTAGAACATATATTCTCTTCCTTTATGAAACTATGCCCAGTCTGTATTTTAAGAGTCACTTTATGAATCAGTGTGAACACTGAAATAAAAAGTCAGTATGCAAAAATGGGCTTTTCAGCAGTTCTGGGAAGCTGCAAAATAAATGGAAACGGTCATTTAATGCTTACTAAGTACAGTATATATAGATTTAATCAATGCAAGAATACAAGGGGTATGATTAAAACACAGTATTTGTTATTAAAATGTACAAAAGGCTAACTGTTCATACATACGACTCGCCTCCACTAGAAGCAGAAATGGTCAGAAAATGTATTGCTTAGGAAAAGGTTGCTTTGATTGTAAATAACTGCAGGTGAAATCATAGCTGGTTCAGTGAAATTTCCTGTTTTTGAAAAAATCAGCATTTTGATTTAAGAATGTCATTTGAAATATAAAAATTTTACTTTGTGTTTATTTGAATTTTATTTAAGTGCAAATATTTTCTTACTGCATTACATATTTACATGGTCAGACTATGAATGTGTATTTTAATTATTATGTTATCTTAATGGCAAATTGACATTTTAAAATGTCACGTAAAAGCACAAATTAAAGAGGCTGCTTTAATACAATAAACATGATGTGTGACTGAGGACAGGTACTTTCAATTTTCTTCTGTTAGCCTAGTAATACTTAATTAAGCTATTTTGGGGATTAATAAAACTGTTTCAAACTAGTTTATTAAAATGCACAAACAGAGGAGAGTTTGATCCAGCAGAAGAAGTTTCAATCCCAGATAAGTAGCAAAAAAAATTTCTGTTAAAACTTCACAACTTCACTTAACTCATTATTTTGTATGATACTCCTTTAAATAAAGAGCATAAATAAAATCTGAGGAATTTACTTTTCAGAGTGGAAGTGCCCAAAATTTGCAAAAGGCTCTTGAAATAATTCCTATTTCATGGAGAAATTGAAGAAGTTTGACATGATTACAGGGAAGGCAAGGCAGTGATGGCTTATTACCCTTAGCATATTGATGTATTATATTGTAAATGGAAGAAAACCACTCTGAACATCTCAGACCCCACCTCTTGATTCCTTGTCATGGACCGTGTCCAGTGCTCAGCCGCTCTTGTGGGCAGAAAACTCCTCTTTCCCATATCTCCATGATTTCTCTGATCTCCAGATGACACCCAGATAATTCAAACACCTTCCATTTTTGCTTACTGTGCTTTAAAATTGACCCAGATCCTTACTTTTATTTCTTCTTCAGAGGAAACAAAGATAACGGTGAGATTTTTCCTCCAAAGGTCGTGTTTTCTGTGCCTGTTCCTGCTGCACTTCCCTGGCCCCTCCTCTCTCTGGAGTACATGGTACCTAACACTGGTCTCCAGTGCTGAGCACCATGCTATCTGAATATCTGCATACTAGCACTGAATATGTGGCCTTAATTACTCTTATGTAATGCTCTGGACATACATTCATCATTCCAACCTCCAGCTCCTCTGCTGCCAAACTGCTCCCTTGACAGTTATTCCCTTCCTTGCATTTCTGCAGTCAATCAGGCTTGTGAAGTGTAGGAGCTTGCATTTATCAAAGTCTACTCTATTTTTGCAGATAAATTCCTAAAATATTCAATGTAATTCTGAATTCTAGCCCTGCCCGCCAATGCACCTGAAGTGTTTCTCAGTTTGGTATTTCTCTAAGTCGCTCAGTTCTCTGCAATCAGGGCAGACTTGCAGTGTAGCAGTGAAGGGTTGCTTGCTATTCTTTGGGCAGCTTTCCAGTTAGCCATTCACTCATCTGCCCAGAGGTCTTTTTTTTTTTTTCTAAATTCGCGCATGAACCTGTCACGTAATACAAGACATCCAAGAATCAAGATCTATCCTGCATATCACTTTTCTTTCTCCATGAGGTCTGTTGCCCATAAATCAGTTACTTTGGCTGGATGTATTTGGCTTGATGAGGCTGTTACTGACTGTTGGACATTTTTTTGGTTTTATCTAGATTGCAGATCCATTAGCAAATGGATCAAATAATACAAAATATATACAATATTATAAATATAATCAAATAATTAAGTTGAAATTAGTCTAATTCCTGGAATCCCTCCTCCTCTTTGAAAAAGAGACAAGAGATCCCCACGCTGCCATCACGAAGCAGCACACTCCTTTCCCAAAGTCCTACTAATTCTCCAGCTCCTTCAGGCACCTCCCAGGCTATTCAGCCCTGACTTGTCCAGCTGTTTTGAAATGTCTCAACTTTCATGTAAATTTCTTTCCGATTTTAGCCAGAGTCCTTAGCCATTAGTTACTATTATTAACTGTTTTAGCCTTCTCAATTAATCCTTCATTAAATACAGAGAAGTACCAAAACTTTTGCCCTTCTTGGTTCCCTCCTTGTAAGATTTTTCTCACTGTTGAAGACTGGACTGACCTTTTTCTCTCTTCTTACCAGTTGCATCTTTTCAGAATCATGTATCCTTTAAAATGAGTTTTGTTTGCTGCACTTCCACTTAACTAAGTAAACACCCTATAAAAATCATTTTTATTTTAAGAGGTGAACACGAAAGGAAGATGCAGTTGCTTTCCATAACATAATAAAATAGAGATTTTTCAAAGTTACCATGTAATTTAAATATCCCATGTCAGTAGTGACATGGTGAATGCCAATGAAACACCACTGCCGTATTATACCAGCATCATTCTGCTGGTGAATTTCCCCATGTAGACAAGTCCTTAGCAGTACTCCCCAGTGTTCCTCCCATTGTGAGTGACATTTCATAGAGCTGAGAAGAATAACATTGAAATGACCCCAAACCGTGATGGAGCGTGGCAAAATTGTGAAAATGCTGAGGCTTTGAATATGAATTATTTTAGATTTTAAATACATCTTTCTTTTATTAATCTAGTGGAATTAGGAAGCTAGTAAATACAGCAGACCGAAAAAAAAGAAGCCAGGAACTGTTGCACAAAAAAAAATATTCCAGTCAAAGTGGGACCACGGGGCTAACAAATCTTACTGCAAAACACCTACGAGGTTACCACTGTTTGTACACCTAGACCCTGGTCTTATTATTCTGTATGGTGATAAATGCATATTTTTTTCTGGAAAATGGCCTTTAATAATCATTATAATCATATGTATCTCTAAATACCATGTAGTTTCTCTACTCTTGCCAGCCTGTAGCCCTTTTAGATAGCTTCTGTGTTTCCCTTGACAAGCAGTGGCTTCCCAAGCTGGGAAGGGCTCTGAGAAGATCTCCAACTTTTCCTCCTGCTCCAGGAGCAATTGCAGAACGGCAATAAACTTGGCCGAGGAGGCAGCAAGTCGAGGTCAGGGTGTCTTTGTCTTGACTGTCCTGTAGCAATGTCACCTCAGCTGCATTGAGGTAGATGGCATTAGCTCCCATGCATCAGTCTCTGCAGAAAATATTCAGAATTACACCAAAACGTCCCTCTTCTTTCCACTTGTAACTTTCAGGTACCAAATGGCCAAACCATCAAGCTGCATTTAGTAAATTCTTAGCAAATGATACATATACAGAGAGAGGAAAATCCCAATCATTAATTAATCATGCATTAAAGGACATTGCATCTTGGATATCTGCTCACTGGCAAAACTATCTACTGCAAATTTTCTACCCCAAAAACGGGAAATTTATCAGGGTAGGTGATAAACAAATAGCAATAAGCAGGACTCCATCCCATTGGGATTTGAATGCCTGGAAAGATGGAGACTCCACGTGCTCTCTGGGTAACCTCTACCCGTGCTCTGTCACCCTCACCATAATAAATGCATTTCCTGATGTTCAAGAGGGACCCTCTTCTGTTTCAGTTTTGTGCCCACGGTCCTGCCACTGGATACCACTGAAAACAGCCTGGGTTCTTTACACCCTCCCTTCTTTATACCCTCTCTCTTATTCAGGCTGAACATTCCCAACTCTAATTCCTTCGTACAGAAATTCATCAACTTTAAATTGCCATCTTAAAAATAGACTTAACTTAGACACTCATCTGGCATGGGCCCTCTCCAGAATGCCTTTGAGCTACATCAGCAGACCACTTCAGAGCAGTCTTGACTATCATGGGCTCTGCAGTATCTATTTGGGGTTTAAATGGGAGGCTTGCAGTTGCAACACCTTCCATCCAGCCTAGGAGTGGTAAAATTTCATTTGTTTAAAAGATTTGTCTCTGTACTTAATCATGTTCCTTGGTTGCTCTTTGATAATGCTCGTTTTGTTCTCACATCTTTTTTTGCATGCTTTTAAAATTGGTGGGGGGAGATATTTCACAGAAAAAAATATATATATATTAGCAAAAAGAGTTTCATGCAACTATAATTCCATTTAGATCACTGTCAGTGACAGGCAGAATTTACTTAAAGATATTTTCTGTGCTTTACGGTTACTCATTCATGCAAATAAAGATAGCCCTTGAAGCCAAGTCACCTTGCCCTCTCAATCATCCACCTTGCCCTCCAGAGCTCTGGGGGGAATGCTAAATTAAAATCTGTCTGCTCTGGCAGAGGTGGTTTTTTTGATATAAAGCCAGAATAATTATTCAGACATATGTTTACAGCTGCAAGGTTATATTTTGCTGAAGATTTTTTAAAGTGAAAATGTAACTTGGTTGCTAAAGGGTTTTCTGTTTAATCACTGCAGAGGTATGGAAGACAGGGAAATTTGTGAATTTAAGCTCTTTCATCTCAGTCCTTGTGATTTCTGTTTGTTTAGTTCACTTTTTTTTCTTAATAACATAAAATTTTGGAGGGTCGAAAACATTTCCTAGTCATATCATTTGAAGAGTTTCATTCTAGTTTTGTGCATAGAAACAGAGTTTCCCCTCTTTTTTTGCCTTCTGTGATGATAATAAATGTTGGTCAGAGTGAAGTAAAACACTACAGGAAAGTTGTGTTAGTCATGTTAAGAAGAGTTCAATGAAGGGCTTCAAACAATATTTCGAGTTGTTTTGCAGCAGTGAAAATTAGCTTGAAGGATGACAAGTGCAAATTGAGAAATGCCTAGCTGGAATTTACAAACTGTCCTGTAATGAAAAGAGATCCAGACTTTACTTTTTTAACTGTAACAATCCTCAAAGCAACAGGAACAGAAGAAACAGAAGGGGAATTGGCTCAAAAGGAAGACAACTTTGACTTTGATGATTTAATGGTACTCATGTTGCATAAACCTTGCAGGAACAGGTAATATAATACAAAACAAAGCTTCCTCAAATGTGGCAGGATTCCACTTCAGGTATTAAACTCTCGAGTAGTGATGCATCTCAAGAAACTGTCTGTCATCACTCTAACTTAGTGAGAGACATGAAATACCTCTGCATGTTCCTCCTCACTTTTTATTTAGCCCTCTTCTTAGTGAAGCTTGAGTTTTCAAATGATGCCTGTTGCAAAGCAGGTCTGGGTAGTTTGGCAGACTGTCCCTTTTCACCTCAACAGCTGGAACATACATGGGGTGCGTGAGGTGCATAGTGCATCCTGATTTTTCTCTCTCTCTCTCATTAGTGTGTTGTCTAGCCACTCTTGAAAGAAAAACAATTACAGTTAGATCAGTGGTTTTCAGACATTCACCTGCTTTGGGGTTTCCAGTGCCCTGGAAGCACTGCCTTGTGAAGCGGCAAAGTCAGGAAGTTGGTGGTCAGGAATGCCAAGGCTCTAAGCAAGTGGAAGATGGAAACACTAGAAAAAGCTCAAGTTGTACTAAACATCGAGAAAATTTGCGTCATAGTAAAAGGTTCCAGGATCTTAATTTTTATAGATTTATTTATTATGTAAATCATAGAGTTTATAGAATACATATTACATAAATATGTATTATATAAATAATACTACATATTATTTAAACAAAAAATACTTAGGAAGTGATTGTCTGCTGCAAGCAGGCACCTTCATGAGGAAGTGATCTCTTTTTGCTTTTTGCTTCAGCAGGAAAAGACATCCAAGTGTTCAAAGCCAAAGCTAGAGAAAAAAGTAGAAACATGTTTTTTAAAAAGTGCTTCATTAACATCTGAAAGAATCACAGGGTGAAGTTTCATGAATCCCTCAAAGCTTTCATTTCAGGACTGCATAAGTTTCTAAAGATGTAGGAGCTGTCTGTGCATAGAGACTGGAGAGGAGCCTGGCTTGTGTCCTAAGGGAGGTCACACAAGCTGGTCACTGCAGGTTCCTCTGTCCCTGCATTCCCACAGAATCAGAGACACTGTGAAAAGATTTTCAAGTTTCAAGAAGCTTGCAGATAGAGAGAAATTACCTAGAGTCTGTGAATCCTTACCTGAAGCCAAGAATCACTTCTCGTAAAATCTTTGAAACTAGCCCACATTTTATGGGTCAAGAATAGTCAAAAGGAGGAAAAAAATTATTGCAATTAATTCAGAGAAAGTCTACTTGTTTATTTTCTTCATCTGCCTGTCTCATAATACATTGCACATTGTGAGGTTGAAGTCTTTAGTGTAATCTAATAGCCAAGAGAGTTTGAGAAAAAATTTATGTACACAAAGAAACTTTTTCTCAGTTATAGTCTCTAAGCCTGGATAATGACATTACATTTTTTGAGACACTGAGATCAACATTGCAACAGCCGATTCCAAGACCTATCAGCTTTCATTAACACAGCCATTCATCCCTGCCCTAATCTTCCTTCTTAAACTATTCAAACTATGAACCAAATAAAATGTCTGCATCCACATGGCTTAAGTTTTACCAAAGTCTGATATTTAGCTGAGGGTCTGATTCACAAAAACATCTGCCCACCAGACTAGATTTGTGCATTGGTTTTCAGGTAAGACATCTCTCTTTAAAAGACCAGACTTCATACTGGAATTTAACACTGAGTACAGAAAAAGACATACTGACATTCAGTTCAGGGGCTTAATGAATCAAACCAGAATGATTCCGGCCTTATTAGCCCCAGTTATGTGTCATTTCATCTTTTCCCCTGCCCATTTAATTTAAGAATAATCTTTTGTCACAGTTATTTTTTTTAAACTTAGGAATCAGGTGGACTGCAATCAAGGCCACTTTCTGATCAAATTTTTTCTTCTTTAGTGAAAAGTCGAGGTGCTTTCTAGTCTTTCTGAAAGAAGCTCATAAAAGGCACTTTTTATTTTTCTTAAGGAGTAGATTTCTGCTCTTTGCAGATATTGCAGAGGGTTTGTCCTCTTGTTTAATTGAAAGGCAGCCATGTTTGATGGAGAAATTCCAGCTTCAGCCTGTGAGCTGATGTTTTCAAGGTGTCTAAAATACCCAGTGTTCCGTTTCAACCGTGTTACATTGTGAACTGGCAAGAAGCTGGGTTATCTGTAGCAGTGCAGAGAGACAGACATCGTAGAATCATCACAGAGTCACAGAATGGTTTGGGTTGGGAGGGACCTTAAAGATCATCTGGTTCCAACTCCTCTGTCATTGGCAGGGGCACCTTTCACTAGACCAGGTTGCTCAGAGCTCCATCCAACCTGGCCTTGAACACTTCCAGGAATGGGACATCCACAACTTCTCTGGGCAACCTATTCCAGGGTCTCAACTTCCTCACAGTAAAGAATTTCTCCCCAATATCTAATTATCACCAGACCTCCTGCATTTCAGGTCAGTACCGCAGTCCTGTAAACAGACACTACTGTTGTCAAAGAAAGACAAATCTCTTTTGAGAAAAGTTGTTTAAAGCCAAAGAAAATCCTCAAAATTTACTTCCATGGCATTCATCAATAACATTCATTTAAAGAGTCCTGTGAGCATGTGTTGCTAAAAATAAGGGTGAAGACGGAGGAGTTGAGGAGTACAATTGCACCAAGTCATACAGAGAACACCAAATATTTGCCTCCCTTTGTGATCCACCCTGGGAATCAACCTTTGAAGTGGTATTTGCTGCCAACAGGACTGGCTGAGAGCCAGATCCAATCCCTTCCCTCACTGATAGTAACTCCTTACTCTCTTGCTGATGGAGAGGTAAGGAGGTGTGGGAAACCTTTGCCTGAATAGCAACCTAAGGAGCTTGTGAGCCTCCATGGATCAAACAACTAAGGTGGCAAGTCCATTGGAATCATTGTCTGCACACGTGAGCTCATAGGCATGCCTATCTACCTACATATACATATATATATACACATACATGGCACTTACACTCTTATCAAATCCTGCTGATTTGATAGGATGATAAATTTCAAGCAAGAATTTTTGCAAATAGCCATCCAAATATCTTGCAGCAGCAGAAGAGAAAGAGGCAGAGCCAGGTATGATCTGCTATGAAACATCTCTCTTCCTCAGTCCGCAGTCCCCTTAAAAAGCACCACAACTCTATGCAGAGCTACAGCTGTCTCTACATCCAGCAAGCCAACGTGGTGTCCTCCACAAGTCACTAGCTACAGCCTGAAATCTCCACTGCGTTCTGACAGCCATCCAGCTTCATCCCAAGGCTGAGTCCCTCTCCTGCAATGGGATTTACCTCCTTCCCAAAGGCTCAAGGTCTCTGTGCTCTCCCTACTATAGCCTCTTGCCACTGATGCCCAGAGAAGACGAGTGAAGCTGGAGAGCTAAGTAGAGCCACAGAAACAGCTTGAGGTATGACCATGAGGAGACACAGGCTGGTGGAGGTGGCATTAATTTCACAGCTGTGCACTGGAGAGGCAAATTTTGGAGCTGCCTGATGTGTGAAGAGACTTTTCTGTCTCCCAAAACATTGCTATGTGTTAGCAGCAGAGTTTTCATAGACATCCAGGGACAAAGACTCGTGACTTTTTGTCATCTCCCTTCATATCACTGCAGGCCTTTGGGTAGGTAACACTTCCACTCCCTCCGCTGTAACTTGCACCACAGTGCTTGACAGACTTGTAAAACCATAGGCAACTCAAGTTACTATCATCCCTAGGGATATATGGGACTTGGTTGTAACAGGTGTTATTTAGCTTTTGAAGTTCTTGAAATTGCCCAGAAGTTAAGGAAGAGAGAAGAAATTTGCACAAAATACGTTAAAATACTTTTGGGGGTGTAGAAAAGGCAAAGATACTGAAACCAGTGCCATGCAGATAATGCTAAAGCATTTAAATTTCAGCATTTGAAGCCTCAGATTAGCTGGTTATGGTCAAATTTTCAGTCTTAGAAGCTAAGTAATAAGATTTAAATGTGGACAGTGCAATTAAACCCTTTATTTAGAAGCCAAAAAAGTATAGCTGTTTGACATCTCCTGAAATGAGGTGAATGTGTGTGTCGAGTACTTACAGACTCTAGTAAGCTCCTGTAGTTTTAAGAGAGACACAGTACCTCATCCTTAATCATTCGTGTCTTAAACCAGTTTGCGGAGATGCCTCAGGTGAACTCGGAAGAAAGTAAGCAGGACACAGATCTGAATTTTAAAGGTACATACACAATCTCGTGCTGCAAACAAAGTTAAAACCAGAAAACAAGTAGTAAACACTGGATTCTGTCTCATCAAGTGATACAGTGGTGGTTCTCTAAATTAGAATTGTAGCAGCCCTTGCAGAGGAAATATATTTCCTATAGCAGATGGAGAGAGAATTTATGTTCTACACTGATGAAGTCTAGGTAAAGAAAACCATCACCAGCAGACCACAAATATATGGATGAATGAGACAAGACCTATTTTGAAGAGGAAATTTTTGTAACTAATTGAGGAGATAGAGGTGGCCATTAGAGTTGCCTCCAGTAACTGGGACCAAATGGAAATTGCAAATTGTGTCTTCACTGTTTGATGAAGAGCCTTCTTCACAGAAACCAGATATGTGCTCTCCAGTCCAAAGGACTGCCCAACTCATGTTTCCTAAATCCCATCCATGAGGATGAACCCTCAGTCAGCTGCATTAATCAGTGTCCCAGTATACACCAGGCCCTCAGAACACCCTTTGTCTGAGTGTGATAAAAATGGCCTTAAAACTACATGGTAGCATTAAACATCTCACCATGCCCCTATGACATGGAGCAGAATTTTGTGATAATTCCAAGGTTATAGACATCATTTGGACAAGGTACAAAATTCCTCAAAGACAAATTCATACTGGATTCCTGTCCTTCTCTTAGACTCAGACAGACCAACCAGCAAAACTCATTAAACTTCTGAGCTGTGTTTACCTGCAATCAGATGAAAGGATGCAAAGAAAAATAAAAAGAGCCTCAGCAAGCAATCCCTGCCATTTAAAAACTTGCAGTTGAAAGTCTATGCTAAGTTTCTGGAAAACTTTTTTTTTCCTAATGAAACTTTTCATTCTTGTGTTCAGGATTGTGCAGAAACTTCAGTGCCTGAAGTATACCGGCATGCCCAGACTCTCTCGTAACTTCTCCTCCAGCTCCCTTACATAGCAACTCTTAGATAAGTTTCTTCAACTTTTTCAGCATTTCTGTTACAGCACCTGACCAAGCCAGCCTGATCATGGAGAAAGAAAGAGACAGTGTTCACTGCCTCATCTACTTTCCTCTCTCTGCATGGTATAACCAGCCTGGATAACACTGGAAGCCACAAGCCTGGTGTGCATCGGTCTGATATGAACCTTTACTGATCATGTTTATCCAGCACCTACTCAGTTTGATCTGCATACTGAGCCACATGAAAGCTGTGAGGCAGAAAGTGCATTTCAAAAATGTGATTTTCCTTTCAGATAAATGCGTTTTACTCAGAGCAAGCTGAATTCTAACTTCTCTCCCAGATTTTGCATTTAAAAATTACTCTTGAAAGTTGAGCAGCTAAGCGTCCAAATCTATGGAGAAAGTTCCAGCATCAGTCTGTAAGGCAGGAACTTTACCCATGCACTGTGCTTTCTGCTTCAACTTTTGGCTTGTCTGGAATTTATTTATTTTTCATTGTTTTAATCATAACAATTCTGGATGCTTTCAAATGCTCAGAGGACTGCTGATCAATTAATAAAATTGCAGATACAAGCCACACAAATCTATTGGGCTGGATGGGATCCACCCAAGGCTGCTTAAGGAGACGGTGTAAGTGGTCACCAAGTGACTTTCCATCATTTATCAGCAGCCCTGACTAACCAGGAAGGTCCCTGTTGACTGGAGGTTGGCAAATGTAAAGCCCGTCTACAGGAAGGGTCAGAAGGACCAGCCGGGGAAGTGGAAATCACCATCCCTGAAGGTATTGGGATGTGGCACCTGGGGATGGTTTAGTGGTGGGCTTGACAGTGCTGGGTTAACTGTTGGATTTGATGATCTTGAAGGTCCTATCCAACCTCAGATATTCTGTGATTCTATGATTCTAAAATTATCAGAAATAGGAAGGGTCTTCTTTTTCACTGAAGTTATTTCTTGTTAGTCATCTTTAATTGACCACTTCAGTTGATGTTATTTACATCAAAAGAGAAAGTAGTGACTGGGAGATGTCCACCCAGCCATCACTGCCCAAGGCTGCTGCTATTGCTTCACCTCAAATGACTACTGCTTTTGGAGAAATGTCACATATGTAGAATATGATGCTTCACGGGACCACATGGGGGCTTTCTTCAGTGTTGCAGCCAGGGTCTAGAGCAAGATCAGACTGATTTTTCTTATGCTTTCTGTGATGTTGCTGTGTAATACCCGAAGGGCTAATGAAATATTTGTCTACATGTAACAAAATAGGAAAATGAGCTGAAACAATAGCTGGGCAAATCAGAAACTATCAAAGTCATGGAGAAAGATTCACAAGAAAAGATGTGTCTAGAGCAGCTGTGCTTTATAGATATGTGCTTAAATAGAAATACAAGTGTTTGGAAGCAATAAAGTGCAGGTCCCACACATTTCAAACTGATTACCTGAAAAAAGTCTACCTGCAGCTCCTCCTTGCCTCCACTTCTCATCTGCAAGACAAAAATAGCACTGTCGTCATCACCACCTTCATTGGAGAGTCATGAAAAGGAAACAAGGTTTTTGAAGCACCTCAAAACCATGGTGTTGGACAATACAGAAAACCTTCATGAAAAGTAACAACTTCTGCCTGCCGAGGCAAGTTTGAATAGTAGGCAGAGACCACACACAGAATAAGTCAAAAACAAAGTGCTGGATAGTTGCCTCTTAAATAAGTATTGTCCCTTCCATGTACAGAATAAGGCCACAGCTCCGTGGGAAAAATATTGTGCAATGCTATGACGAAAACTTCTTATGCTGGGGGTGAATTAAAGGCTGCATAGAAAACTTGGATAGTATTGATATATCTCTTCTGAGTGCTTATCCACATAGCAATTTCTTTTGAAAGCATCTTCTAGTGTAATAAATATAATTGAGGGGGAGAAAATTATTTAGAGTCATGTGAAGATCCAGAGAGAAAAGAAATATTTGGTTTCTGCTTTTGGGTGAACTCTGAGATCAGTGTTCCTTACATGGATTTCTCTGATTTCACATCCTTTATGTGAACTTTCCAAAAAGAAAAAAATCCATCAACTTCAAGAAGCTAAAGCAACACTTGTTTGCTAAATTAAAGCTTCTTCTGTTTCCTTTTCCATACATCCCCACAAACAGTGGTAAGTAAATGTCTTTTTCTGATAGTGTTTGCATAAAAAGCAAATACAGCTGTTTGAGGATTGGTTTTTTGATTCTCCAGATTGATTTGTGAAGAGGTTGTCACAGAATTTCTGCTCATGTTCAGGTTTATAATTATATGTCCTCAGATCCTGAGGCATCCCAACAAAAGCTCCCAGAAAAGAAACCCTAAAATGTTTAGGGTCTGTATCTATATCTCCATATCCAGTAATCTGTCTATATATCTGTATATAAAAACATGTATATATGTACTAAATATACAATTACATTTATATTCCTATTCAGACATATTCATATATCCATATATTTATATATGGATAGAACAAGTGGTATATCAAAGAGCCAGAGAACCAAATATTGACTCCCCAGTGCGTTGCAGACCCAGCCTGAGTGTCTGGGGAATGCAGCAGGGAAAGGGAAACCACTCATGTACTGATGTGGCTGCAGCCTCATCCCCTCCCACGGCCAGCAGAGGCTGCCTTGGCTCCTGCTGGTGCTCCCAGGGCAGCCAGAGGGGCTGGTGCTGGTGGAAGCAGCAGGACAGGAACAGGACAGGGACTGGGATGGGGTCGGGGAGGCAATGATATGTGCCTTGCCAGTGAAGTCCCCAGTGACGGCACAGGTATCCCCTGCCGCAACTCAACCTTCCCAGGGAAGACAGGGCTGGTGAGAGGAGGGGAGGCTTGGTTCCCCGATTAAATTTTATACATCCCTCCACTGTTTCTCAGGTTGCTTTCAGAATCAGAAAATCCAAGAAATATATTCACAGATGTTCCCTTGTTTATTTGTTGACTCTGTGTAATTTGTTTGCCCTAATTTGTTTTTGTCTGTCATGGGACTTCCCTTTTTAATTTCCCTTTCTCTGTTTACCACTCTTTGTGGAGCAGCGGTCTGTTAAGCTGTGAGAGGCACATGCCAAATTAAAAAAAAAAGGGGGGAGGGGGGAAAGGCACCGCAGATTGTTTTAAGCACTGGCTGCCCCTTTGGGCCTGAAGGCCTTGCTTGCAGCCTGCACCTGCTCCTCCTCTTGAGACACGGGGCTCCTGATCTTTATCCCCTGCCTTTAAGCTGCCTGATTCCTATTATCCAAACTCAAACAGCGTTCTCTACATTCACGCCTCCAGCACTTGGCATGAAATTAATAAGCCTGGCTGATATATTTCCCTGGAAGCCTGCCACTCTTTAACAGTGGTGTTAGATTAAAAATTTTGGCATGGTTAATGAACAGGGAAAAGCTGAAGCCAAAAGTTTCATGCAGCAATGCAAAGATTTGGGGGTTATGAAAAGAATACCAACTTTGTTCACATTTTCTGAATGCCGTCCTAATTACAGGGTTAGATAACAGACACAACAAAATAGTCATGGCTAGAAGAAAGGATGTGTTCTCATCCTTCCCTCGCATCTGATTTTATCTGTAGCCTTTTCAATCACATCCCATTCTGCTGTATTGTGTAACCTGAAATGCAGTGGTGCTCAGTTGGGTTCAAAACTCTGCATTCACACAATTAGCAGTGAAAGAGGGCCATAAACCCAGACACTGCCCTGTCCCACCCTCCCCAGGGTCTGGGAGCAGTGCAGTCCTCCTTCAGTCTCTTCTGGAGACTGGGAACAACCTCTTCCCTAAAAAGCAGAGTCCAAGGTGGATTGCAGGTGGCAATCATGTCTCCAAGTAATTCGGACTTTTGGGCATTTCTGATCTCCATCCACCTTTGGTTTTAACAGATCTCATTTATAGGATGCTGACAGCATGGTTAGGTTTTTTCACTAGAAAAAATAATCCTAACAAAAAATTGCATGTGCACCCATGTGTGAGTCATAAATACATACATATATACATATATATGTGTAAGAAGTGCTGTTGAGTCTTTCAGGTGCAAGCTTTGTATCCAAATTTGTGTGACACACAGCATGCATTCACTGACTTTCTGTTCTCCCACTTTAGAAAGGAATGATCTTAAAGTTTCCGTCACTTTTTGCCTGCTGTTTACTACGTCATGACTATGCTGCTACACCAAAGCTACACGAATACTCTGAAACGTACAGTCTGCCAAACTGAAAGAGTCACAAAAGAAACTAGTGCTAAAGTATGGCTAGCATCTCACCTGTGGGCCCGATGTAGCATTAGGAAGAACATGAGACCTGTCTCTTTTCCTGACTGCCACAGGTCCCATAGCTGTAAAGTCACAGTGTCTTACTAGTGGCAGAAATGCTTCCCTCTTCCATTTCCTATGGGCTCTGGGCTGTGCTCCTGAAAATCCCATGAAGTACCTTACCACCCATGTGAACTCCGCACAAAGGGCTATCCTCTACTGCAAAGAGGTCCATGCCAGGAAGAGCTCCAGCAGTCTTTTTGCTCCTGAAAACTGCAACAGTACTACTGACAACAGAAAAGAACAACTTCTCTAGTTCAGTGTTCAGAGGAAACTTAGAGAGAAAGGGCCTTGTATTGCCTTACTATTGTCCTACCTGCTTTCCCTCCCCTGCCCCTTTTCTCCTCTCTTGTGAACAGATTTGGCACCATGCCTTGACTGAAACTGTTTAACATCTCCTATCTCTTCTGCAGCTCACCCCTTTCCTCTTTCCTTTCCTCCTGCCTTCTGGGATGCATTTGTATTCTGTTCGTTAAGGTACCCATTGGAACTCCATTTTCCTGGTCTTTCCATGTAGCTTCCATCCTTCAAAATTTCCTCTTCTATACTCTGTAGTGATTTCTAGCTGAGTGAAAGGAACATCTCTTCCACATTAAAAAGTCTTGGCCATTCTGCAACCACTGAGCCGGCCAAACTCCTTTCCCTTTAGAGCAATGGCCTGCCCTCAGTACTAGTTTTATAGAAATGATTTGTGTCCCTCCGCTGAGTTCTGCTCGTGAGGTGCCCTGGTTGGGCTGGCTGTTCGCTCTTCATGCACCACACCGTCGGGTATGGCTCGGAAGTGCTGGTGTCACACAGCAGCTAATGCATTAA
Source organism: Rhagologus leucostigma (assembly GCA_013397725.1). Classification (NCBI taxonomy): domain Eukaryota; kingdom Metazoa; phylum Chordata; class Aves; order Passeriformes; genus Rhagologus; species Rhagologus leucostigma. The sequence continues at coordinate 1,122,143 of VZTD01002135.1, forward strand.
TGGCTCGCTTACACTACCACGCCAGCTGTGGGCTCGGTTGAGATCACAGAAAAGAGTGAAACAATAAGGAAATTGCTAATCTGAGTGATAGGGCATGGCTCTCTGTGCAAGTCCTACCTTTCACAGCTGCTCTTTACACATGCATGCCCTTGGACAGCCTCCTAGGCTGCCTCTCTCCACGGGTCTCCCGGAACGCCCCTCCTCTCCACCTAGGGTCAAGTCATCTTCTCCTATGCTAGCACCAACAGCTGGAGGCCAATGACATATGAAGTGCATGCTGAACATAATAAGAGTTTACAATGCTAATAACTTAAGCAGGCAGCATTTGACCCAGGCATAAGTGTGACATGGCAAAAAAAGTGATATGGAAGCACAACTTGTCAGGCTTCACATCTTACATCTAGATGAAAGAGGGCATCTGCAAAACATGACCTTTCCTAAAGTGTCCTGCTTGACCTACTGCAGAGCCGTTTCAGGAGGCAGGAGGGACAGGCCCATGGGGAGCTGACTAGACAGCTGGGAGCCTTTGTTCCAGAAGTTTGAAATTTTGCTGAGAGTCTAGAAACCTTTTTTATTTCAATTGTCTGCCAAAGAGCAGCAGTTTATAGTTTTTGTTTTGCAAGCAAGAGTTTCAAGGAAAATTACTTCTCTTCTATCAAATTACCAGTTTCCCATTTGAAGTAAACATACTGGAAGGAAAGTTTTCAGCCGGTCCCAGCTACCAAGCACCAGTTTCTTCATTCTGCAATCCTTCTTTATGAGTCCTTTGTGCACCATTGATCTCCACTCTTCCAGCCTACCTGACAGCCCCAGGCACAGTGAAACAGTGATTTTCTCTGCACAGCCAGAACAGGCTATGCAGAAATGCTATGCATTTCCATTAGATCATAAGGCAAGGTAGCCCCAGCCATACGCTCCAAATATTTGCAGATTTATGTTTTGAATGTCCGCACACCTTTAATTTTTATTGACGAGTTGCACATTAGTTCATCATTAGTAAAGCATAATCAAAATTAATTGATTATGAGCTCCCTGTGTATTAATCAGAAATGTCTGCTACTGCTGGAAATGGCGATTAGTCTATATTACTACTGTGTGAAAAGCAAACAACTGGTCTAGACATGTGCTAAGTCATCATTTAGCATTACATGGTTCCCACCATTCTGGTCTCTATTCCATGTAAAAATAGCAAAATCAAAAAAGATGTAGAGCACAATGATTTTGCCTTAACTACTACTGGTAGAAACAATAATGCAGAAATTATTTGTTCATGTGACATTTTGGAAAGAACGTGACAAAAACGTTAAATATCTCTCTACATAATCTCACTACATAAGCTGTTCCTAGTGTCTGAGTCAGCCATACTACGTGATACTACTAACTCTTCATATTACATGGAGTTTGAGAAGTGCGGATAAACACAAATGTTATAATTGCCAAAATAAAAGAGTGCTAAGACAGGCAGAATCCAGTTTAAAACCTAGCTTAAGAGACTGGATCCATCCTCTTTCTGAAACAGCTTCGGCTGAGCACATTTAGTAATATCCCTATAAATCTTCATCTGTAGTGGTGCTTATTTCCTCCACTCCCAGCAGGCAGCCTGTTGCCTCATGCCTTGGAACCCCTCTTTATATTAATTTCCCTTCTCCTTATATTTTATCTGACTAGAAAAATTTTTCCCCCTTAATCTTTGTTATTGTTTATGTTGATGTATGGAAACTCATGAACATAACGGGAAAAGACATCTGTGTTTACACTGGCTTGCAGGAATAGTTGGCATAACGGAGAGTGGCTGGGACCTGGTTTTCAGCATTTTCCCAGTAGATGCTCTGATGAGCTTAGCAGTCTGCACAAAACCACGATATTAGTCTCTGTTTCAGGCCTGTTCTGACACATTTTTTTGTCTGCTTTCACTGTCCATCCTGTCCTCACACCTCTTTCCCAAAGGTTGTCAAAGCAAGTCCCAGGCTAATGCTGGCACAGGGTGAGGCACTAGCAGAACCGGTGGTGCAAGTCAGCATTTAAGGTTGGATGAGTTCAGGGTGAAAACTCCAGTATTACATGGGGGCTGTGCTGAGAACTGGGGCTGTGGGGGTCATTGAGTGAATCAGGGAAGGGATGTGTGAGAAATGGATACTATGTGTGAATTGTGCACGTGTTCTTGAGACCCGCAAAAAAGGTAAGTCACAAGGACAATATGATGGAAAAGAAAAATCAGAACCGGACCTGAGGACAACTGTCTGCTGTCACTTATTTCCCTGGCCTCTCCCAGATGGTGTCAGAAAATCAGAGGTCAGCTGCCGAGCAGCAAAGATCACAAACCTGTGGCAATCCAGCATCTTGAGAAGACCATCTGTTCTTCAGAAGCCTTACAAATTTTTTATCTTCTCTGTTCACAAGAGGTTGGTTTGACTACTGGTTTCTCCAGAAATAATCTAGCTCTTCCTTTTGCCCCCCATTTGTCTTCTTAGATTAAACTTTGATTGTACCAACTTCAAGATTTTCTCACATGATTTTTCCTAGCAGAGGAAGTGTCAGGTGTTTCCCACAAGACCCACTCAGCTGGTGTCCCCTTACTCCCTCTTTGCCACAAGGCACAGAGGCTGGACCACCACCTCTCCCAGTCCCCAGACTGTGTGATGCCCCTCACTCCCAGTCACACATGCGTGCTGGGGAGGTGTGACACCAGTGCAGGGCACCACGAGTGCATCTCCTACAGGGTCTTGCTCCCCCAGTCTGTGATCTGGCATATTTCGGGACACAGCTCATTTGTGATCAGTGCACATGACTGCATCCATCATATGACTCAGTATGCCAGATTTCCACCCCAACATGTGACCTAAGAACTGTCAGAGTATATTTCCCACTCACCTAATTCCAAGTTAAATCTCAGCAGTTCATATTTCCTGTATTTAAGTGGATTTCCTTCTCCTCTGGTTTGGTTTTTTTTAAGGCAGCGGATGGTTGTCAAACATGTTTTCTGCACAGATCAGTCTCAGTCAACGCTGGAACACATCGCTGGAGTTTTTCCCTGGGGCTGACTGGGAACTTCATGCAGTGCTCTATGGCAAGCTCTGCCTTGCCCTGAAACCAGCAAAAATATCTTTAACCCTAGGTGCCAGCTGCATCCTGCCAGATGGGCAGGGATTTTTCTCCTTTGGTTTTGGACTGACCCAGCAAAGATGGCACTCTCCCATCAACTCTACATGACCCACCACAGAGCTGTGTCCTTACACTCAGTCAGCTTCGAATGGCTGCTCTCCCATAAATGTGATACTGTCACTTTTTTTAAGAGATCTGGGAGGGAAGGATCAATCTTCATTAATTTGTGAAACAGGGACCTTGCCGTTCCTGAACGATTTGTTCCATGGTGCCTGGGAGCACACTGCCACCTCCAGCCCCGGAAAACCCCAGTTCCAGGCACCAGAGGCACCTGGTGCAAAACTCCGTGCCATGGAATCGCATCTCACCACACATTTGCTGGAACGCCAAAGGCCAGATACGCTGAAGATGCCATGCGTTATCCTGGGGCCCTGCTGACACCCTGCCAGAGTCAGGCTGGCAGGAGCTGCCGAGGCAGATGCTTGCCCACGTCTCCCAGCAGAAGCGCTGCCGAACAGTGACTATCCAGTAGAGGGGAAGAGGTACGAATGAAATCCTCAAAGTAAGAGTGTGGTATGCTCGTGAAATCCGAGTCTTTCCTAATTATTTCACTTAGCATTCTTAATGTTGCCAATTATACAAGAGGGTGCAATTATTCATGCTATAGGAATTGTGACATGAGAGCAGGTCAGTGGACTTTTTATTATTAGATAAAGTTCATCTCTCCAGAAATATTCTCATGGGCCAGTCTGTGGCAGCCAAATGAACTCTCACAGGAGTGGTGAACCATTGCTAATTCTGCCTGATCCGTATGCAGAACACGTTTCACCATCCTTCTCATCTTTAACACTATCAGCAAGGTACCTTTTAAAAAATCTGAAAGACCCTACAACAAATGCCTCCACGGTTCTTTGTCATGGAAAAAAAACAAAATTAAAAAAAAAATTAAATAAACATTATTCAATGTAAGTTAGGAGGAGCTTAGTATAGACATGCCAAAGTTACTGTGATAGAATAGAGAGAATAGGATAGAGCAGAACAGAAGTTGCTTCTTTGTACAGATCAATTAGCCTATATTCTACAATTAGGAATAGTTAAAGTTGATGATATAGTCTTCTCTCTCTCTGAGTCGTTTTTATTTACAGGCATGTGTACAAAGCCCTTTTTCCACCGTCCCAGTTCTACACCTCTTCCAGCCCACACTGTGCCCAAAAAATGAGTCCTCTTCCCTTTTCTTTTTTCAGCATCATGTCTTCTTTCCTTTTTTTCTAATCTCTTAGATTTTCTTGGCTATATAGTCCATCAAACTCTTCTTCTCCCTCCCCTAAATAAGTTTGTTTCCAACCAGGTTTACAAGAAATCTACATTTTCTGCAACTGTTGTATCTATTTTGGTCCTGAGTGCAGTACAGTTGCCACATTCACAAGTTTTGATCACGTTTTCCCTAATCTCCACTATGAAAATAGGATAGTCAAATAACCAAAGTTTGATAGTGTCCAGTGACAGATGGCTTGCAGAAAGATGCAAGAAGTCTTCATACAGATAATTAAGGAGAAACCTGCTCTTGGAATGTGGGACTCTACATGGAGGAAGTGTCTGCTTAAACCCCGTCTCTTGACTGGTTTCTGTATTCACTGAGGCAAAAAGGTTTATATTCCTTTTGCATTTTTTTATTGCATCTACTATAGCTGTAGATTTCTTTGTTATCTGCAATTGCCCTAATAGTAAATGTCTATTCTGCTTTAATCCTGCTAACCACTTGGAGCTCTATCATATCTAGCCACCATGAGCTTCAAGTGTTTATTTTGTATCATGTTAAAAAAGAGCTTTTTTTGGTTTTTAAGTAGTAGTAGTGCTTTCTAGTTTAGATATTCATTTCATCTGGCATTACCAGAAAGAATATGCAATCTATTTACTTTTTACATTTTCAGTGTTATATATTCTGCCAATATGTTCCCACTTCCTTATCTTCTTTCCAAGCTAAGCAGTCTTAGTCATTTCAACCATAACTCAGATGGAAGCACTTTCTATTTCAACAACCACCTCTGCTACCGAGATGGCAGCTTCTGCTTCACGCTTCTTTTTTGAGACAAAGAAAGCAGGACTTAGACCAGAATTCTTGGTGATGTCATATTTTATGATTTTCATCTTCTCATATTTTATGATTCGCGTCTCCATGACATGTCAGGTATGACTGGAATGTGTTCCATATTCAGCTGCATTCCGTGCACAGCCCACCTTTCAATTCTTTCACCTACAGCTACGTATTGATCAGCCACTTCCACTGGCTATCCCAATTCTTTTCTCAGTTATGCTGAACTGAGATCCCAACAATATTTATGACTAGTTTAATCTACTCCTTCCAATGAACTGTATGAACAGAATAATTTAAGCTGCCTTGTATTCACTATGAACAGAAATCAGCGCTTTCTACATCACAATATATCAAGTAATTTATTTTCTTTTATAAATCCTCTTTTCAAAACCTGGTAGTCAACACCAGTTTTCGGCATAATCTTTTCTCTCGGGTCATTGAACTTTTTCCTACTGGTCTTAGTTTTCACCCCAGTACCTCCTACCCGAGTTCTGTTCTAGGCCCAAGTTGACATGTCCACCCCCCTTCATTATTTCTTCACATAAAATAGAGGAATCGATTTCTCTCCCTGTGTATCATGAAAGTTTACATCCAAACAAGGAAAATTTTACACCTTGGTCAGTTACCCATGATTGTGCTGATACTTCCTGGTACTTGGGCCTTGAGCTAGTAGTTCGATAAACACAAGGTCCAAAAATACATTTTAAGTCTGGTTACTTTTGCTTTGTAAAGGCTAAAGTTAGGCAAAACAAATTCTAACATTCCCACCAAAGGAGAAAGGGGGAGAGAGAGAAAGAGAAGCATGGCCTGCTGATATAAGTAGGACTGAATATGGCAAATCCACTGCAGTAGGTGGAAGAATTTTTCTTTCAAGTTTTATAACAATAGACACCACAGTCAATGCATTAAGTTATCCATAATGGCATGTCTTTGGCCTGGCTCTTCCAGATGTAAACTGTTTAGAAATACAGAGTAACAAGAGAAAAATATGCAATTTTGCCTGGCCCCGAAGTTCTTAACAATAAAATAGTATCACTGACCCCCTTCTATGACAGAAAAACTGCTGCCTGGACAGTGTCAGAAGACACTATGTAATTATGTAACGAGGAAAGACCAAGATTTTGAAAGAGGGAATGAAACATGGAAACCTATTACATGACAAAAGGAGCCATGTGACCAAATTTTCAGGGCTGAAAAGAAGGCAAAGCCTGACCTTGTTGATTTGTGGGTTTTTAATTATGAGCAGGAAGAAAAAGAAGCCTGCAGAGGTGAAGCATTGCCATCTGTTGCAGATGTGTGTCTGAGAATGTTACAAAATGCTCTCTAGAGATACCAGTTCTATACATTGGACACTGAAGGGTGCCTCCATGATCTCATTCCACTGTAGACATCCAGGAGCAGCAAGAGAACTTGATTTGATTTAAACATCTAACTTGAAGACAGCTGATTTAGTTTGGATGTATTTCACCCAATCTTCCCTTTGTTTAATTCCATCTTCCTTTCCAGAAGAGAGAGAAGGGAAAGATTGTGACTCCATTGCACAGTGACCCCAGGTGTTCACTGTGCAATGGACCCAAGGAGATGCTGAGCGCAGTGGCAGCCTGCTGCAGCTGACATTGCAGCAGCTTCTCCAGAAACAAGCTTGGCCACCTGCCTTTTTAGCGAGGAAGACTCCAGAATATAGTTCTGCTTTCTGCTGCAAAGCACAGGAGGACTGAAGCTAACACTTCATGTGCCCGCATACACTGCAAAGAATCCAAATTGCTTGCAGACATCTGAAAAAAACAAAGCACAAAACTGCAAATTTTTCCCCAATACCCCATTAAACCCACAATGAAGAGAAGAAAGGGAAACATGAGCAGCCATGAGAGGCACACTTACATGACTAGGTGCAGACGGATGTAATCTCACTCCAGTATGGAAAACAGAGAGCTGCGTTACTGCAAGGATGTGCATGAGCTAAAAACTCATCCTCATCTCTCCTCAGACCTGAGTTTCGTTGCAGGAAGGCTGGTGGGGTTGGTAGCTGTGAACACCTGCTTGACAGAAATGAGTGTGAAATGCAATACTGCTTGTTCAGCTCTTTGGCAATGTTAAGTGCCTCTAAAACACTGCAAGTGCTACATATATTATTCAACTTTTAAAGGTGTAGCGGGAACTGGCAATCATTATTGGCCTGGCCAGAGTCTGTGTCAGATTTGTTCTTGCTGGAATTAAAAAGCATGGCTATTAAAATTTGAGTAGGAAAACTCGATCATTAGCTCATATAATTGCCTCATAATATATAAGGACTGGTTTATCCCTCTGTGATCAGACCAGGGAAATAAGCTCATAATTCTCATGGCCCGCATCACCAGCTTTGCTATTGGCCATGCACGGGCCAAGAGTCCAGTTCAAATTCTGCTCTGGTGGGAACTCTGTATAGACCAAGCACAGGCAAAACAGCTGAGTTCAATATGAACATTAGAGATAATAACAGGGGATGATAGAAAGCAGAAAACAAGATGACGAAATAGACTCCTACCCTAAAGATACAACAATGCATCCCTATCAGTTTGTTGCCACTGAACTTCTCTTGCCATCAGATCTCATCAGACAGACCAAGGTTGTGCTCCAGCAGCTGCCTTCCCACACGACATAGCCTAGGCAACAGTCTATTCCACCAGCCAGTACTGGAGCATCTCCTACACACCCTGCTGGCTCTGCTCTGGGCTCCCAGAAGTTCACTCTGCCCTGATAACCCCATGATTTAAGGAAGAGCTAATTTAACATATAAATATGCAGACTTCCTAGACAATTTAGTTCCCCTGCAAAAGAAAAAATGAAAAAAAGTTTCACTGAATTCCATTAGAGCAAAAATAAAGGCAAACAGGCCCATAAAGATCACAAAAATGTAAAGTGCTTTTAAACTACACTTACTAAAGCCTTTGTCACAAACTTTCCTGGAATTTGCATGTATTTGCCCATCTTCCTGGGGAGTGGAGAGGAAGGGTGTAGTTTGATAAGCATATTGTGTTTGCTACAGGAGGGCTTTCTGTGAGAAGCTACCAGAAGCTTCCTCTGTGTCCCCTGGAGCCAATGCCAGCCAGCTCCAACACAGACTCTCGGCTGGGCACGGCCGAGCCCATCAGCAATGGTGATGGAACCTCTGGGATGACAGATTTAAGCCGGAGTGGGCAGGAGGAGGGAGCTGTGCAACAGCAACTGCAGCTGGAGAAGAGGAGCAAGAACATGTGGGAGAAACAGCTCTGCAGACACCAAGGTCAGTGAAGAAGGAGGGGAAGGAGGTGCTCCAGATGCTGGAGCAGAGATTCCCCTGCAGCCCCTGGTGCAGACCAAGGTGAGGCAGCTGTGTGCCTACAGCCCATGGAGGTTCAGGGGGAGCAGAGTTCCACCTGCAGCCTATGGAGGACCCCATGCCAGAACAGGTGGATGCCCAAAGGAGACTGTGACCCTGTAGGAAGCCTGTGCTGGAGCAGGCTCCTGGCAGGACCTGTGTACCCATGGAGAGAGGAGCCCACACTGGAGCAGGCTTGCTGGCAGGACTTGTAGCCCTGTAGCGGGAGCCAGTGGAGCAGCCTGTTCCTGGAGGGCTAAACTCCATGGAAGGGACCCACACTGGTGCAGTTCACGAAGAACTGCAGACTGTGGGAGGGACTCATATTGGAGAAGTTCATGGAGGACTGCCTCCCATGGGAGGGACTCCACATTGGAGCAGGGGAAGAGTGTGAGGAGTCCTCCCCCATGAGGAGGAAGGAGCAGCAGAGCCAGCATGTGATGAACTGACCACAGCTCCCATTCCCCATCCCACTATGCTGCTTGCATGGGAGGAGGTAGAGAATTCAGGAATAAAGTTGAGCCCAGGGAGAAGGGAGGGGTGGGGACTTGTTTTTAAGATTTGGGGTTGTTTCCCGTTGTCTCAAATCAGTCTGATTTTATGGGCAATAAATTAAATCAGTTTCCTCAAGTCAAATTGTTTCACCAGTGATGTTAAGTGCTCAGTGATCTGTCTGTGTCCATACCTCATTCCACAACACTTTTGTTCTCTTTTCGCTCCCCTGTCCAGCTGAGGAGAAGAGCAACAGAGCAGCCTTTGCAGGCATCTGGTGTCCAGCCAGAGCCAACCCAGCACAATAAGCAAAGAAAAAAATTTAAAGGTGAGGCAACATTTCGGGCTGGGCAGTACAAGCATGGATCTCACCACAGTTTGGTTATTTTGAATCAAAATTAAGAGATGCAATAAAGAAGGCCCAGGACTGACTACACAGTAAGAGATGAATCTGAAAGAGCAAGATCAGATCTAGAGGATGAGGATGTTTTTCTACTTAGAATGAAAGGGAATGCTATGAAGGTGAGGTAAAAACAGGCAATGAGTTTGAGAACACCTCAAAGAATCTTTCGAAGGCCCACTGGAAAACAGCTATGACCACCTTCCTTCGGAGTTGAACCAGGACTGATACAGCAGGTAAAACCACTGAATAAATTTGGTCAAATGTATCAGAATTCCACTGGCATGCAGCAGAGATGGACTTGATCTACTGTTCTGACACTATAATTATCTGGTAGCTGATTTATCTTCTACTCTTTATAAGATATGACAGCGTTCACTGATCAAACATAGCTTTCTTCAGTCGGAAAAGGTGGTCAAACCCTTTAGTTTCGTGAGCAGGTGCCTGGCTAACCAGACCTCTTTGCATTAGTATTCTGAGGGTGGCCCAGCAGCAGAGTAGCATGGAGGGTAGCAGTTGTTTTGTTTTGAGCCCACTTTGTGTTTTTCAGCCCCAAGCATTGCCTCCAGCCACTTGCACTTCCTTAAGAGGATTATTTGCCAGTGATATTTTCTTGAAAAAGCATCAACACAATGTAATGCAGTTGCCTTTTCTTAGGAAAATAAAAGAAGTTAATGACCAGGCATATGTCCATGAGGGATTACTGATGTCATTAACATTTCTTGTTTATTTGGTGGCTTAAAAATACCAACAGCAACAAAACCAGACTTGTCTCAAAACTCTTAGTGAAGACTAGCTGATCTTGGTAACCTCATGTTCTTCTCTCCCCTTCCACCACCCACTTCACTGCATAGCCTGGGAAAAGAAGCATTTGGCTTTCAGCTCTACAGGCAACAGAAATAGCTCTCAGAACCAAAATCTTCCTTCAGGTTGACTCAGATTAACATTTTTTCAGTATTTCCAGTGAATTTAGACTGCATTTGGAGACATTTTTGGTAAAGACTAAATCACTTGGGTGAAGTTACTGATTTTAAGAAAAATTTCTCCCATGAAGGAGCAGGTCACGATAAGGAAGACTTTGTGCTCTGGTGCTGAAGGCACTGGTGGAGGTTGGGGTGCATTGGTGTGAGGTTGGCTTTGGTTCCCTTTACCTTCACTTGACACAGGCCTACCAGCCATAGGCAATAATTCCCTTTCCACCCAGAAAAACATGTTTCTTACAGGAGAAACATCAGTACTCCTTCAGTGGGAACTTTGTAGTTATGTTCCAGGTGGGACCTGTATGCACCAAGGCAGGTTTCCAGCCTCCTGCACAGCATCATTTGTCCATGTCTTTACACGTTGCTCCCAAGGTAGCAACACTCGATACAAACAAAAGTAAAAAAATATCTACTGTTGGTATTCATATGTCCCTATCTTAGGACATGGGAAACTCAGTTTCCAGTGTATTTTTCCTCAGAAGAGGAAAAAATGAGAGAGTACTGTTCCTACTTTATAAATAGAGAACTTGGAGGCCAAGTGGACTGCCAAGACCTCAAAGGAGATGAGTTTTTAGAACTGGTTTTTGAGATGCTGAGAGAAGCTCCAGATATCAAAAGTATAAAAAGAAATAATGCTTTAAAAAATAAAAGGGAACTGTCTGTTTATTGGTAGAGAGGTCACAAGGAACCAGCTGACAGTATGCAATGTTCAATATCTGAAACAGTTGGTCACAGCCCCCATGCTGCATTTGCTGCTGAGAGGAGGTAGCACAAGTGTCTCTGCAGATAGGGATTCTGTATACTTCCTGTTTTGTTCAAAAGTCCTTTACAATCTATTTAATTAGGGGGTGTTTCTGTCAACAAACTTACTCCCCTGACTATTGAGGTAACCAATTAGAAAAGGGAACAAGGACCTAACAGCAGAAATGCTCCCCCTCTTTCCCCCAAAAACCAGTAACTGGTGGGCTGCGTAGGGATTTGTGCTCATGCACCACTGTTGGATATGAGCATTCAGTTTGATATAGGTGAATTTGTGAAAGCAATATAAGTACAGAGAAATCCTCCTTCTTTGAGTTTGCATTCGATTTTGGATGTAAAATCCAAATGGATTGGATTTTGGATCCAAACCTTAATTTGAAAGAAATATGTTGCAACCCAACGCAGATCTGGGAGGCCATAATTCCATGCAAAATAAGACAGATTTGTAAGTCTGTGTAAAACCACTGAGACATAAATCACACATGTACCTACAGAGCGAGTCCAACCCATTCACAGCGGGCATGTGGAGTCTGACCCAGCAAGCATCAGGCTGGCCAAATCGAGATTTTCATCAGTCATCCCATGGTTTCTCATCTGCCCTTCACGGTTAAGGGTCAGGCTCCTTTTGCTTTCCCAGTGCCGTCTGAACATCCCCTCCTGCCAGCGTGGGCATGCTGCACCTTGCACCAGGGACTGGTGGCCAGCCAACCTGGCAGCTGAAAGGATGGGTCAATAACCTACTGTTATGCATCTGGCCAGTGTATCTGTACTCTGGGTCAAAACCACCTTGGCACCAGTCACAGAGCTCCCACCTTGTCAGCTGCTAATGGTGGTTCTTCCATCAGAAGCTGGCGGAGATTGTACTTGGGGAGATGTGAGTTTTGCCTCTGCTGTGACCTTCTTTTTCTGCCATGCCTCAGCACAAAGACTGGCTACTCTACTGTAAATGTCGAAAAGCTCCAAAATGCTGGAGAGCTGATACTGCTCAAAAGATACCCTCTCTCTACAATCCCAAAGTTACAAAATCGGCTCCTCGACAGACGCTCAGAGGTACTCATGTCCCCAATTTGCAATAGGGAAACTGAGGCATGGCAAGCGTGGGTGACTAGCACAAGGTCATGCATGCCAGTGGGAGTTCTGGGAATAAAGCCCAGAAGCTTCTGGCATATTGAGACACAGGCATATATTTCATACCGCCTTGGCAGGCTGCGGATGCTCTCCTCTCCTCTCCTCACTGCGTGTGCCACAGAAACAGCCTTTGTTCTCCCTAACTTGCTTCCAAATGTTTCAAACATCACTTCTGCTGTGAACTGTAGAACTCATGCTCAGTCTCTATGGAGCACTTGTCCAGCCAGTGTGTGGCTGTTTCTGCTTGCTGCTAGGCTGGACTTCCTCTGATCCTGACAATTTGTGGATTTCTATACCTTTATCGGCATACAGGATCCATCTGGAGAGCTTGTCCTGACATTTCTAGTTGTTAGAGACCTTCTGGTCACTAACACTGATCATGAGGACGTTTGTTTTTCTTTGGTTGTACCAAAAAATTTCTAATTCTGATTATAACTACAACTTTTACCCTTTGCTAACTTAGCAAAAAGCTAAGGCAAAAAGAGACACCAGCCTGTTAGCAACCCACAGGAGCGTCTAGAGCTGTGATTTTATTCAACTGTTTGTTGGCTGAAACCTGTGTGGAATGTGGGTCAGGTCTTTCAATGAAGAAGGAATAATTCAGAGTGTTACTAGGACAACTTGTGAGCACCACAGATAACCATTAAACTGTTTGTGGGCTCTCTGTCATTTTTTTTCTTGGAAGGAAGTCCTGACCTTGAAAGTTGTGCAAACACGGGAGTTGTGCAAACACGTTTCGCCTGCTCCCTTCTTGGCCTGCATGCAGCACCAGGGATGGTATCACACGCTCTCCACGCTGATGATAAGCTGAACTAACAAGAATATGAAGAAAATGTGCCAAACCCGCAGAGGGAAATGAAAATCAAATCCCCTTTCTCGCATCAGCGTCAAATTTTTATTTCTTGACAAGATAGGAGCTCGGTGGAAGGGAAACGAAATGATTAAAAAACAGATAAAAACTAGAAAGAAGCTGCATATCCAAGTCATTCACTGCCCTCCTGTGGCTGTGTGTAAAGCACAGCCAAAGCACTTGGCAGCAAAGGAAGGCCTCATCTTCGAGTCCATGCAAATACATTTGCCGAATCAGTAGATTTTCTTTATCTTGTCTTTCTCCATCACTTAATGTTTGGCTGTTGGCTGAAAAATAGTTTATAACTTACATAGTGGTAGAATATTACTAAAAAATAACAGAGGGTATGTTATGTGTACAAGGGAATTGAAAAACTGTGAGAAGGTACAATGTATTGATATTAATAGTTCTCTACAAATTTTAAATTATTATAATAGTGCATTCCTGTGACAAATTGAATTTAAAAATCTTGCTATAAAACTACTATTCTCTGAAATTAACTCTATATTTTTCCTTAATACTACACAAGAGTCCCTGAAAAATTCCTGGATCAGGTGCAGGTAGGATTACACAGTCTTACTCATTTTCCTGTGCTGTTGCCAAAGGGGAAGGATTGGGATTGTCAAGTGTGTCGGAACCATTATTTTGCAGCTTTTAATCCAGCCATATTTTTGGTGTGTGTCATATTTGTTGTCAACAGATATACAACCAAGGTTTAAGAGATGTTCAGCAATCCTAAATCAAAAAAATTGAGTACATTTTTCAGAGTTTCTGCTGTTTGCCTAAACTGTTTTCTACTTTCACCCATCAGTAATCTACAAATTGCTAAATTACTGCCACACTGCCGACACCACACAGGTGTGTCACGTTTCTATGAAAATAATGGGAAGATGTGCCATCACCACACAGGCAGAAGCTGAAGGACAGGTGTCATTGCAGATGTGATAATTAAGGGCCAGCATCTCTTCTGTGGATGTCCCCACGCCATGTAGTGGCAGGGGAATCCAGCGGAGGGATGTCCTTTGGGGCCCAAATCCACTGCAGCCACCCTGTGAGCTGTTGTGAGGAAAATCCTAAGCAAGGGGTGGAAGGGGAATTTTCAAGGATGTCCCAGTCTTTCTATTTAAATACAGCTCCACAGTAAGTAGCCAACACAGGGGGAGAAGGTTGGGCCCTGGTTTCCTCTCCACGAGAACACAGAAGAGATGACTGATTTGGTGAGATGCAGCAAAGCCTGGAGGCATTTTTTTCAGCACAACATCGTGGGTCCAGAGAGCAAGTACACTTGGACAGCTACGCCCAGACACCACAAAAGCAAGAGTAGGTGGTCAGGAACTGAAACAAGAGAAACTAAGGAGGCAGATTTGTCAGCACAGGGGGATCCAGGAGTCAGCCAAGCATGCTGGCAATGCTGTGCTACCACCACCTGCGTATCCATGAAGGCAAGCACAGAAGAGGTGTTTGCAAAGGAATGATTCAGGACAGAGCTGGGAACTTCCCTGAGGCTGACAGCAACTGATCATCAACAAGGATTCTGCAATAGAAGAAAGGGGCACAAACAACAGAATTATGTACACTTCCCTGATATATAAATACGGCAAGATCAGATGGGACATCTCATGTCTCTCTTCTAGGAATAATACATAACTAAAACCAGCAACAGTGTCACGTGGGCAATCCCTTGAAGAAAGATGTCAGGGTCTTTTTTTGCAGCTTCTTCCAGGAGATCTCTTCGAAGTCTTTTTCAATTTTCCCCAGGAAAGAATATAGGAATATTTATGATCAAAAGTTTCACTACTCAATCCTCTCCTAGTGAGATGGCAGACTGCATGAACAGGAGGATGCACATCATTGTGTGCAGGAGCAGCCAGCTCTGCTGGAGACTTGTCAGAACAACCAGGAGGAGGCTGAACAGCAGAAGCAAACTGAAGGCAAATAAGGTAGAAGCCCAACTTCAGTCATCCACAATGATGTTTTGCTGAACTCAAAGTGGATGATTTATTTCTGCTTCCTCATATATGGCTGCTAAGAGATGAAGCACCAAGTAGGGAGCACAACACGTTCCAGAAGCGTGGTATGTCTGCATTAGATGATGCAATTTTGTTGCTGAAAGCTTGTGGCCTGATTCACTTGGCTTGAATGTTAAACTGGCTGACTATACCCTGCTTAGGATGAAGAGGTTACAGGAGGGAAAGATCAGCACTTTAAATTACAAACATCATTCAGTCATTTAGTGTTCCAGATAAACAAAAACTAATGACATTTTTGAATACATATGGAACAAAATGCTGACTAAACTAGGCCAGAAGCGGGGCATCCAAGGGGTCTGACATCTCCGGTGCCAGTCAATCACTCATATCTATTTCATTTCATTCACATGTCAAAGAGAAAAAATATTTACTTGCCTAACAAAGCCTCGTGTGCTTGTGTTAGCAGTGGTCTGATGACATGAGCTACCCTCAGCTCCAGTACAGGGGCAAACAGGCTTAGATTACAGTTAAAAACAGCGCTTCTGTTTGAGGGAGATTACACACAGAGCGAGAATGAAAAACCAGGTAAACAGGGACTTGGTTGGGCCTTTCCTTATTCGGGGCATTGTTAGA
This sequence comes from Rhagologus leucostigma, assembly GCA_013397725.1. Taxonomy (NCBI): domain Eukaryota; kingdom Metazoa; phylum Chordata; class Aves; order Passeriformes; genus Rhagologus; species Rhagologus leucostigma. Next base: position 1,137,889 of record VZTD01002135.1, read on the forward strand.
CCAGATCAAAATCAGGGTGATTGACGCCTAAGTTGTCATTTTAACCCCAACACGGAAGTTTGGGGATGTGCAATTAATAAATGGTCCTGGTACCTCCCAGCAGCGTGGAATCAGATAAGGGGCATGGTGTGAGCTGGTGCTTGGCCCAGGGCTGCCTCGAACTCATTTCTCTAATTTTTTTTTTTAGTTTGAAGCCTCATTTGGTCTTGAATCGGAATGGAAACAGGAAAGTTTTGTAAGATTTGCAAGCTGAAATGCTGCAGGATGACTCGTTCTGCTTCAACATTTTTTGTCTCATTGAGTGGCACAGAGCATGTAGAGATGCTGCCCCAGGGGGCTGCACTATGCCAGGCTGCAGGGAAGTATTCACCCCAAAATAAATTACTTGTGTCTCCTTCGAGTCATTTCTGCCATGTTTTGGTATCTGTGAAATTTAATCGTCGATATTTGTAATAAAGGCTGTACAAATTATGATTTTATAAACTTTTACCTGAATATTAAGTATTATATTTATCATTTCCTTCCTCACCACAGTCTCTTTTCCTTCTTCCCATCTCCTCAGCCATCAAAAGCCAGTAGAATACAAGATTGTCTGTGGAGCTGAGAGACTGTTTAATTTAGATGATGAATGAACCTCTTCCTGACTTACAATTCAATGAGACAAGTATGCACTTAGATTTGTGCAAGTAAAAGATGTCACAGAATCTACTAATGCTTAAAAGTTCTCGTCCTGAAAGGAAACCTCAGACGTCAGCAGCAAATCCAGAAGTTTCTCACCTTATTAGCGTGGGAAATGCTCGGTTTTAAGGTAATCTGATAGAAGCTGTTCAGAAACTTTCAAGATGCCACCAAGCTTCAGACCCTAGTTTTGGACTGGTGAAAGTTTATGACAAAATCTACGCGGCCTCTTTGCCTGCAGCAGCTACTTCAAGACAGCCTGAGCCATAATTGTAATAAAGCAGGCTGCTTCATACAGACTTTTTGAACAGGAACCTGCCTGATGCAGCCACTTGATCTCTGTTGTCAGGTATCACAGCGACAAATAAGATGGAGAGAGACACCCTTCTGTGGATCTCATCCCCTTTCTTCCCCATGAAGCTTTACAGTCATACTAGGTAGAATTTTAAAGCTTCACATAATAACCATAGGTTTGCATGTGCAAAATGATTGCCTGTCTTCTATTATCCTCCTCCTATTCAAAGATTCTGGTTTACCCCATTTGTTTAAATGCTTGCTTTTTCTCCGTCGCCACTTGTGGCTATTTGCCAGAGTATATCACAGTACATGGCCCTTTCTGATGCTACCAGGGTCAGGCGATGCACGTTTCCAAAGCTCTCCAGATTCTATGTACAGATTAAAAAATATATATTATAATAGGCAAGGCAAATCATTATGAAGCACTTGATATTTACACATCTTGTTAGCCAGCTCCAAAACCACAGAGAGATCAGTTTTACAATCAACCGTTCATTCTTGTTTGTCATATTTTTTTTGGCTTATTGTAAAAGTACTAATATTTTCATGGCTTTCAATTAGAGAGATGAAGACTTTAACAACTTTTCTGAGGGATTTGATTTTGTGAACCACTTCAGTGAGCAGGCTTTAAAAAGGCTGCTATTCACTCTGATGCTCCAAGTGGGTTCCAAATGTATCCATAGCTATATAAATGGTGTATCAGATGGAGTTGCTTTTTTCTCCTCTTCGGTTCTCCTCTTTTGGCCTCAGCAGAAAACAAATAACTAACAATAGTTACAGCAGCTAGAAATTCTTCATATCATCTTCACACTTTTACAATTCTTTGTTATTCTGCAGGATTTTGGTAGCTGATTATGAGCTACAACGAAATCTCGACTTATGTTTGTTAAGACATGTAGAATAAAGTGAGTGTAATATTTGAATTATTTTATGGGAATAGCAGGGCTGGCATTGGCTTTCAGAAAATAGCTGGGAGAATATTTACTATTTAGATAGCACTAAGCTGGGCAGGCAGAGTAGCTACAGTCCCACCTTTAAAATGTGTAACCTTACTTTACAGTTGAAATATTACAGGAAAATTCTCCAGAGCTGTAAAAAGCACGGGCTGTTCACAACTTGCTCAAGAACTCAGGAGAGAGCAGGCACAAACCTCACCGCTTGCTTTATCAAAACATGCACACATTTGGGAGCCACCTGCTTTCACAGTGATGCTTTCTTCACCAGCAAACCTTCGCATTTTCCCCTTCTGAATCATTGTGTGACAGTGAATCACTGATGATCTTCAGCAGCGGGACCAAAAATAGGGCTGGGTGCAGAGAAAGGCTGGGGTAGGGGCAACCTTTCCTACATTCAGCCTTGGGTCTCCCAAGCAACAGTGAGCAGGCTGTTCTACCTCCAAATACTTCAGTTCCTCCTGGGAGCAATCACCTTTCCCTGCTCCGCGGGCTATTTCTGCAGTGCTGCACTCACAGTGCCGAGAAGCCGCGGCAACAAGAGCCGCATTAGCATGCGGTGAAGTTTGCACCCCGGGTAATTATGGTTTTCTTTGTCACAGTGAATCACTGCATGTGAAATTATGGCAATTTCCCTATGCGTAGATGGAGTTGATAAATCAAAGCTGCTTACTAGATAATAACCATGCTTCAGGTGGCTCCCAAAGAAACGCTGCCTTTGAAAGGATGGCGAAGCACGGCCTAACCTCAAAGCCTTCACGCCTGGGCAGAGAAAACTCAGCTCCTTTCACTACTGTCTAAGGTTAGCACACCCTCAGCCATTGCAGATCCTACTGTGAAGGACAGAAAAACTGCTTCTGCTTCGTGACAGCCCATGCGTCCTCTCTCCAAATGTTATTATTTCTGTATCACATTCTTCCTTTAAATAATTATTTCCTCCTTGTTTTGATAAATAAGGCTTTATTTTAGACCCTCAGTTTCCATCCTAATCAGCACTTCTCTAAGACCCTCTAACCCACATAAACTGCATCTGCTAAGGAACTCTTTGATGCCTATTACTTGTTTATGTCTTTCCTTCTTTGAGTCCACCTACTAGCTCTTCCTATATCAAATTCCAATTTCTTGCACTTAGTTTCAAAGCTCTTGACAACTCTATCTTTCTAGTCTTGTCTATTACTGCATTTATCAACTTGTTAGTATTTTTGAAGCACCCAGAAACCATGGTAATGAATGCCACAGAGAAACTCGTGAGGAAATTAATCATTCTGCTTCCATTGTAGGACTTGCATCCTGTGCAGTAAGTAAGGCTCGGGGTTCACACTTCAAAAGAAATCCCCACCAGCTCATCATTAATTCATCAGTCTCGACCCCCTGCACCAGACGAGGCAGAGGTCTTAAGGAAAAAAAAATAGCGAGAGAAAGAAAGAACTGAAATCTGCACTCCATACTTATGCAAAAAGAGGTGGCATTAAAACTACATGTGCAATGGAACTCTGGTATTTCCTAACCATGGAGCGCTCAGTGTTAGGGTCTGAAGTTCCCTTGAACAACTTCCCCTGTCTGAAACGGTACATCATTTCCCAGAAAAGGTATCAAAGTAGAGGTGATGACCAGGCTTTCAGGTAAAGGCACAACCAGTTTTGGGTGGGATTCAGCCTGGGATTATGTGTTAAATTTGATGTCTGACCATAGGGTACACTCCTGAACCTTGTTCATCTTCCACTGCCCCCCACGGACATCTGGGACATGCAGTCAGTGCAGCGGGAGGAGTTCAGCTCACCCGACAGCAAACACTTCTGCTCTGCTGAGGAGCCCTGAGGTTTTCATGGCCACTCAGAGCAGATCTCCATGGATTACAAAAACGCAGGCACCTAGAGAAGCCTAGCAAAGTCTTAATATAAAATCAAATGTGCATGGCTAGATGCACAGCCAACACTGAAACAGGAGACTGACTTTCTCTTCTCTCTCTTGCTGCACCTTTTTTGCTCAGACTGCAAACTTCACCTTAGGTAATCAGCCACTGAAGAACATTCCATCATTTCAATGCTGTAGATAGCCTGTCTGGCCTCCAGCTGCTGCTCCTGGTCTCAGGTCTCACCTGGATCCTGCCAGCCAGCTCTACACAGATGCCTCAGGTCTCCCAGGACATACTGGGCACCCACCTTGCGCCCTTGAGGCCATCTCACAAGACATCAGCATGAGGGAAAAGCTGGCAGAGACTTCTGATCAGCTGCTGTGAACAATTTAACTGGAAAATGAGCAATATTACAATGTTTGGGGTTTGAATGCACCTTTATGGGTCATCTAGTCCAATCCCACTGCAATGAGCAGGGACACTGCCACGCAGGATCTGGCCAATAGATAAATGGTTTTTCAGGGTACTGATTCATGCAGTTCCCTGAAGGCTGCTATCCTGGGGCCCTCTTGGACCATATGCCTGCTTCCATCTCCTCACACGGAAAACACAGGCACCCAGCCTCACCTTTTTGGCAGCAGTCTCCGAAGTCAGGATCAGGTTTACCACCAGTTACTATGACTGATCAAATTCCCACTGGCAAAGCTGCAGTAAGCAGCTGTGTGTGCCCATATGGCCCAGAACTACTGTGTGGCATCCAGAATATTTCTCACATGCCCCAATTTAAAGTTTTTGGGAGTAGGGGGTAAACAAGAGTTTGTGAGTATTTCTCCAAGATAGAAGTTCACTGGAACAGAGAGAGACCCGACCTTGACAGATCTCTCTGTTTGGGCTGCCAGCTCTTCCAAGTTTGCAATATTTGGTGTTTCAAGTCGTGTATTTAAACCTAGGTGCATGTTTCTGACCTCTGTCTTTATTAAATACACTGAAATTTCTAGCCTTCATGGAGAGAAAAAGTCTATAAACAAGCTTACCAGCCATAAAACTGTAAGGCAGTGAAAGGAGCTAAAAATCTGTTTAGAATGGTACTACAGGCTTGGGCTTGACTTGTCTTTGTTGGGGTTTTTTGGGGAGGTGGGGGGTGGTTGTGTTGCTTTTGGTAGGTTGGGTTGGGTGGTTTTGGGTTTTTTTTTGTATTTTTAATGCAACACTGACACCATCAGTTAGGAAGTTGGACTTGATGTCAGGCCTCTGGGAGGTCTGAAAGCACTTGTGTATAGTCTTGCACCTTTATTATCTGCCCATTGTTGCCCTGTATTTATTCCAGCCAGGTCATGTCTCCTGTCAGACAGCCTCTCTGCTCCATTCGAGGCAGCATGCTAAGCCTGGCTAAGGACTTAAACTTGCTGAAAATTTTGAAAAAAACAGTGAAACTAGCCACCACAGTGCTCTGAGCAAAGGCCTTAAAGCTTCTGCGCTCCTGACAAGTTTCCTTCTCAGGATTACTTATTTTCACACTGGTACCAGTAGCCACGAAACAGAGCGAGGAGAGCAGGGACCCCCCTCCTCACATCCAAGTTTATGTCAGTCCTTCCTCTTGTGCTACACCCTGAAATCCTTCCTGAGTGTCAAGGGGAGAGGGGATCAGTGACAGAATGACTCCATTCAAACAATGCTGGCAGCTGAAGTATTTGCCTGGGGAGAGGACGGCTTAACTGACTGGCCATTAAAGTTTCATGCAATCCCCACTCTCAAGAGAGCAACTCTCAGCTGTTCACAGCTCTACAGAAAGCACAGACACAGAATAAGGACATGAACCAGAAAGGTATTTTAGATCCATTAGTTATAATTTACACACCAATGACATACAGCATAAAGACAAAATATACAGATCTTCATATATATGTACATGGATCAACACAGTGCACAATTTAAAGTTATGTTACAGTTAAGTGTACAATTTTAAATATGGCTTTATAAACTAGTAATAACAGTGCTAAAATAACGTATGTCTTGTGTAGTTCATAGGCAAACAACATAATGCAGCTACAGCATCAGAGTCCCCATTTAGAAATGTGTTGCTTTATTTTGTTAGTTAAACCTTGTACACAGCAGCTAGCTGGATATATCCCTCGCCCAGACACATCTACATATACTTTATTCTTGCTGGATTGCACACCCCTGTCTTTGGGACTTGCATTCCTCAAGTATCCTGAAAAATAAAAACCTGTACATTTGAGGAAAGATAAGTCAGAAGAACAAATTAAGAAGTGAGAGAAGAACACACACAATCATAGTGCCCAGTGAAAATATCAACATGAGCAGCGCAACCGAAAAAAGCACTTTGTGTTTAGGGAGCTTAAAAAAGAACAACAGTCACATCTTGTTTACCTTACTGTCCCCAATAAAGCAAATTTTTACTTAAGTATAATTAGACAGGAATGAGAAAAGTGGTAAATTCCGGGTCACTTGGAAGCTCAGTTGGAAACTCCGGCACCACTGAAGCAAATGCCACTTTTCTCAACGACTTCAAAGTGGGGCAGGATTTTATTTATTCTGCAAAAGTTGAATGCCTTTTGGAAGCATATGTTTCAGCTTTAGCTTGTTGAGCTCAATGTGTAAATCATTACATGAAACCCCACAATCCTTTTTATGCTGAATTCTGACCAAAAGCCCATCATGATCTCCTTGGCCTTGAAAAACCTAGGAGTGGTGCAACCAGGACATAGTACTGAGAGTTTAGCACTGTAGTGACACACAATGTTTTCAGTGACTGGCATTCCTGTGCTGTACACAGACTAATACCATTTAACTTTACAAATTGCTCAGAGAGCTGCAGAGAAGCAGCAGAGAACCTCTGTGAGAAGTATTTTACACTGGGGTACCTCCACAGGGAATGAACGCAGAAGAAGCCCTCCTCGATGGCCATCAAAGAGACGATTGCCCCAAACCACTGAGGCAGAGCTGATCCATGCTGCAACCCTTCTCTCCACCAAGGCAAAGCTGTGAAGACTGGGGTCACTGGCCTGACAATTGAATCCACACACGCGGTGCAGGGAACACCTTCCCTCCTCAGGACACCAGCTCAATACGACAGCCCACGTGCACCAGCAGGCTCAAAGCTGAGCTCACTGCCAATGCTCACTCCCAAAGAGACCCTTGTCTCTGCAGCATGGGCTCGGGATGACAGCAGGCTGATGCCTCACAGGAGCCACAGCTATTGAAATGAGCTCCTGCACAGTCTACCTAGCACTAAGGAACACCTGAGGCACGGCATACATGGATATTCCACAGCACTGATCAACTGCTGAAACCCACTGCAGTCATTCAGAGTCAGCTCTAGTCCTCTGGTCCCATGGGATTAAACAGTACGACCTGTGTGCTCCTCCAGATCACAGCTGCTGAGATGTATGGGCATGACTCATACCTATGGGTACCCATTTCCGTATCCCAGCTACTGAACCATCCAACTTAATGCTGCATTTAGAGAACATAATTTGCTTTATTAGTATCACATGCCTAAATCATAATTTTGCAGTATTTGGGGAGGGAAGGAAGGTTAGGCCAAACAGCTATTTGTCAGAAAACAGATTCAAATTCTTATTCAAACATCTAAGGACAAGACCCACTTGAATTCATCCCCTGCCACAGAAATTTCACTTGGTGAGCTGCCCTGCATAAATCTGCACATAACACGCTTTTCCAGCAGGCAATATTTTGTAAGGCTTAGCATCTGACAGATACAGGCCTTTCAAGGAAAACAGTATGAAACTGTCATGATTACTTGAGCAGACATCACTGACAAAAGCAAATTTGTGCCTGAACTGTTGCTGCAGAAATATTTCAGGCAGTATTTTTTCAAAGAGAATATAGATCTGGAGGGACATTGCCAAGGTTTTAAAGATCAAAATGTGTTACTTGCAGTGCTATAATTGGATGGAAACAGTCCTCCAGATCTGAAACATCAGGTTCAGTTTGGTTTTTAAATCAAACACCACATTTGCAAGATTTCTGTAGGACCCATACATCTCAGCGCCTGTTTCCCCCACGCGGTAACAGTGAGCTCTGCTGACAGAGCCAATGAGACCGACAGGGGTAAACAAATCCCTTCTGACATGACAGAGTGTCACACAGTCAAACACTGCAATTCACATGAAAAAAAACCCAACAGACTGCTTCAAATCTAACTCCACTGGAAATGCAGGGCTTGCTTTAAACTCCCGTTTGCCAAATGAGGGGCAGACCAATTACTCATTCTTTTAAAGCAGCACTATGGAAACACAAAGACAGTACTCAGCCTTTGGCAGTGTTTACGGTAAAGTAACCAGGAGGAACAGCGCTGTCTCCTCACCAGGATATGGGCTCATGCTCCAGCTCATAAGCAGAGCAGGGGTCCCACCTGTCCACTGGAACCATGGCATGAGCCAGGCTGCAGATGCAGCCCCAGTCTCCTGGAGAGACCCACCACCTGGCAGCTCCCTGTATCCCACCCTCCCCTTCTCCACTGCCTCTTCCAATCACCATCCAAGGGCTCCCCTGCCCTATTCTGAGAGGGGCTGGACAGTGCAGAGGAGCCGCAGGCAGCTTTCCTCCTGCCAGTACTTTGCACCTTGTACCTTGTCTACTCCAAACCGGGCTGGGGCTGTGGCTGGGACCAGGTTTGGTGCTGGCACCTGTGATGCTCTCAGAGACCTCACTGACATCGGACTCTTGTGTCAAGGGCCCCCAAACCCTTCCTAACATCACCCCACAGTGAGTTTCTGGCTGTGGCAGAGGGACTCCCAGCCAGGGAAAAACCTTACATGGTCTGTGTCACCTCAGACATGACGTCGTGGCATCCCTCAGCCTCCAGCTCCAGACAGAAGCTGCTATCCCAGCTCACCTGCTGGGCAGCTGGCAATCCACAGCTGTCCCAGGTTTCATGGCTGCAGAGACACCTGCTGACCCTCAACCCTGCCAGCAGCACAGTCTGGACCTCCAGCATCCCTACAATGGACTCACTTGCAATTTTGATCAGTGAGGGAGGAAAAAAAAAAAAGGAAAAAAAAACCAAAAGGAAATAAAGATGCTCTCCAACTATTTTTAATTCTGTACAGCCCCTCAGCACTAACATTAAAAATAGATATGATGGAAGGGGAAAAAAAAAAGACACTGCAGGACTAAGAAAATGTTGCTCTTTTAGCAAAATTTTGGAAAGTCAGAAACAATTGTTCCCTTTTTAAGAAAACCCATCTCTTTTTTTCCCCCCATGCAAACCAAAATGAATGAACACTTTTTCATTTATTTTTTTACATTTTTTTTGTTTCCCCACAACAATTTACCAAGACAGCTTTCAAAAGAAAATGCATGGATCAAATCCTTTTAAAGAGGTCTAACAGTCAGTATTTCTTTCTGGAAAGGGACAAATAAACCCAAGGATTTCCTACCCTGCCTGGGCAAAATACTACACCTATAAATTCTTAGAGATGCCATTTCCTAATTTCACCTCTAATCTGAAACATGGCCAAAATCAAAACTGCAAACTTTACTGAGAGTAGCTGTCACGAGGACAAAGCTGGCTAACTTCTCCCAACTAATCTCTCCTCTGAAGTAAGCTGAATAGCCCCTCAGAAAAGGAAGGGCATTACATAGGGAAGGGCATATAGCTGCAAAATACATTCACCTCACTGATGAACCCTGAAAAACTCAGCTGACAGCAAAAAGCTGCTTCCCCTTCTGCAACCCTCCCAATTCTCTCTTCTTCACCCCCTCCAAGGGCATGTCCATCACCTGGCTGGTCAGGATGAGGCTCAGCCTCTGCTGAGGCGCACCAGTTATGTGACACAAAAGCAAAGAACGCCAGGTGCGAACATAATCACGGCCCTGCAAAACACCTCCATGCTTGGCACGGGTCTACGTGCCATGCCAGCAGCTCTGAGTGCTGGCAGACAGCGATGCCGTGGTGACACCGGCTGTGCACCACGCTGGCATCGCCTGGCTCTGCACCCGCCACTGCCTGCGGCCACACAAAATCCTGATCGGCCACACGCACGTGGCCGGGCACAGTGACATCACTGACTTCTGGTTAAGCCGCGTTTCAAGGGCCACTGCCACGGACAAATCTGTCAGCCCACCCAAGTTACAAAGGTGATACAGTCTGCTGAACTCAGGCTGGTCTTTCAATGACTAGGACTCATCTGCTGCAAGCACACCTTGCAATGCTCAACAAATGGAGAAAGCACAGCCTTCAAACATGCATCAGCAAATGAGTGAGAACATCTCCATCAGAAGTTCCAACGCACTAATGCTTTTAAATAGGGGCTTTTTGATGCAGATTCCTTTCATTCAGAATATCAATACCTACATTTTTGCAGATAAAATCTCTCCTGACTTCACCATAGAGTTACACAGGCATTTCAGGCCATCACCTCTGCACTTTCAAGCCCAAGACTTATCTTCTTGTGCCCTATTCTTGTGCTTAGTTTCCTGAGAAGGGTCCCATATAACTGAATGATATCTTTCTCCTCCTTGGTTTCGGTTCACTTTGCAAATGATACTTGCCCACAACACTGACTGGAACATGGCTCCAAGGACATGCCTAGGGATTGTGGAAACAGGTGTAAATTCACACCAAACTTGTCAGCTCTCACCACAGTGGCTCCCATGCATGAACAGACCTGAGGCCTCACTGCAGACAAAGATGTCCCTGCTTTCAAAGGCATGGCTAACTCCACATTTCCCCAGAGGAAGCGCTTTCCTCTGCAAGATCCAAGACAGCAAGCTATTCTTTGAGTGCTGGAGTTACTTCAAGCTCCAGACTCACTACAACTACCAACAATTAACATCCCAAAGCAGTTGTCTGCCCTGTCTGCTCCTAGAACATTTGGCACAACCATCACATTACAAAAATTTTGCTGAGGGATCCTGGTTCATCTAACTGTAAATCACTGAGAAAGTCATAATTAAAATGAGCCACTAACAAAGTCTGCAGTCAAATACCCAATTTTATATGCATATTTAAAAACACAACAGCTCAGTATGTTCAATATGCTCTCTCTCTACTGAAATCAACTAATCATGGCCAAGCAACACTGAAGTAAATGCTTAACTTCAAAGCTGTGAGTAAATCCAATGGATTTATTCTCATCTCTAACCTGCATTTAGGGAGACATGAACATGAAGCATGTCAGAACCCATGCAACCGTTTTGAGATCCAGATCCACAGATGTGCTAGCAAAGGCAATTTAAATCCAATTCTGGTCATGCTTTCAGTATCTGAATTTCCCCACACACATGGCGGTGCTGAAGGAACTGTCCCATCTCACCTCCTTCCCTGCACTGGCTTAAGGGACTGTGCACTGTAAGCCAGCACAGTGCCCAGCACCCACTGAAGCACCTTCCTAGGCAGCTATACAGCATTCAACTGCCTGGGCCAACATCTTGCAACTACACAGCATTCCATGCCTACTAATACCTCAAACTGCTTTGCAACCTTCACGGGTTTGCTATGTCTGTTGGTGAAGAGCACAAAGCATCCACTGCTGAGACACACCAGGCTTTTACCAACAAATCCCAGCTCACTGGCCTTGCCTAGAAATAGCAGACAGCAGCCACGGGCAGGGAGTAGAAACATAATAATAATTAAAAAACACGGAAGAAATTTAACCAACACACATTCCAGATGAGTTAACACTGACATCTCCCTCCTGAATAAAAATATGCTAGAGTAGTGATTTCAACCTTCTGCAAAGAACAAGAAACACTAACCAGCTGCTTTCTGTAGGAATATGTTTTCCTCCATCCTTCCTTCCTGTCTCCGAAAGAACTGGGAGCAGCTCTTTCCTGCAGACACTGTAATATATGCACCCACAATACGTGCAGCTATCAAATAAAATTCCCCTGAAACTTTGCCAAATTATAGAATCTTTTAGGTTGGAAAAGACTTTTGATATCACCAAGTCCAAGTGTTAACTCAGAACTACCAAGTCCACCACCAAACAATGTCCCCAAAGTGCCACATCTACATGGCTTTTAAATACCTCCAGGGATGGTGACTGGGAAGCCTGTTCCAATGCTTGACAACTCCTTCAGTGAAGTTTTTCCCAATATCCAATCCAAACCTCCCCTGGCACACCTCGAGGCCATTTCTCTTATCCTAGAGCTTGTTACTTGGGAGAAGAGACCAACCCCCACCTTGCTACAACCTCCTTTCAGGCAGTTGTAGAGAGCGATAAAGTCTCCCCTGAGCCTCCTTTTCTCCAGGCTAAACACCCCCAGCTCCCTCAGCTGTTCCTCACAAGACTTGTGTTTCAGTTCCTTTCACCAGCTTCATTGTCCTTCTCTGGACACACTCCAGCACCTCAATGACTTTCTTGTAGTGAAGGGCCCAGAACAGAACACAGGATTCGGGGTGCAGCCTCACCAGTGCTGAGACAGGGGGACAGTCACTGTCCTGGTCCTACTGGCCACACTATTGCTGATACAGGCCAGGGTGCTGCATGAATCTGATGCACCTCAGCACACCACTGGCTATACTGAGATGGCACTCAACCAACACCACCAGGGCCTTCTCATTACAGCATCAATCATTCTCTTCCATGGAAGAAAGCTGTGCCAGTCATACCTCTTCCATTTTTGTCCTCAACCTGCTGCTGTAAAGATAAGATATCAACACAAACCAGTTGTGACAAATGCTCCACTTCCCAGAAGTTCGTCCCACTTAGATGGGGAATCTCATTTTGAACATGAACAAAAATAGACTGAAAGGTCCTGCTGCCCTCTAGACCTCCAGTTTGCCCACGTGTTTTAAATGTGTTTACCTTGATCCACCTGAACAATTACACAAAATGAAATACGGTTGAAATAGTCCAAGCAGTATGTGACAGCTGAATCAAGCACAATGGTCTCTTCCAAAGTGGTATAAACCTCTTTCTGACCTGAAGAAGAAAACAAATCAGACTGATCCCAAGAAACAGCTTATCTGCACAATGGGAGACAGTTGTACATATCACTTGCATTGTTCATGATCTCTGTACTCATCCATGTCCACATCCGAATCAAAGAGGGAGTGTCCAGTGTAATCTGTGTCAGGGGTTTGGGAGATACTGTTCCCTTCCTCATCAAATGTTTCTGTCCTTGAATAAAAACTGAAGTCCTGCAAAGGGGAGTAAGTCTTGCTTGCTTCGCTGCTTTCCTCAGATTCGTACAGAGTGTTGTCATCATCATGGTGCCATTCTGGCCAAAATTTCCTCCTTATTCTTTCACAATACATAGCAAGGTTAATCAGTTCACCTGCAACACAACACAACAGACTTCAGTACATATATCCAGCCAATAAGGCTCTAATTCACCTGATGATGCAAAAACACATTAGCTGTGTTTGGAAACAAACTGCGCAGGGTCTTTCCAAAGAAGTTTCAAAATTCCAAGATGCCATCAATCCTCTTAGCAGCTCTGTTTTTAACTTTAATGTAACTTAAAACACGTATTATTAACCCACTTACAACAAGAAGGGTTACACAGGAATAAACACAAATGCATGTTCACACAAATAGCAAAGTAAGTATCCCAAATTCAACTTCTACAAAAAGAAATCAAGACAAGACACTAATACTGTAAGGTTTTTGTAGCAGAACTTTTTGCTCAATTGCAGACACCTGATTCCTAAAGACAAAATTTGATCTTATAGATGGCACAGCACGCTTATTAAATGCAGTGAATTTGGGGTTTCCACCACCAGATGGCAGCGTTGTCTGCAACATAAATTCACATTTAATATGGCCACTGGCTCACTCCTACTGCTCCCAGCCTTAGTATCTTATGCCTTATGTTTATAAATACATGTATGCTTACAGAATAAATCATAAAAAAACTCAAAGAAGAAAGAAATAACAGCCTATTAAAGGGGAGGTGCATGTAAAACCTGTACTCATGACAGCATAAGTAGGTTGATAGGTACAGAGAATGAACCATACTGCTTGGGTATTTCAATCTGTTATCTTCTCTTTATTTTCATTAGAGACAAACTAATTCAACAAGCATAGTAATCCTTCTAGAAAGCCATGAGCCCTTCAGAATTTTAGCCGTGATGCCCCAGACATCAAGGGGAAGAACTGCATAGCCAATATTTATATCCTCATCTCAAGTGCTCATTATCTGAAGAAAAGTCTGTGCCTCTTAACCGCAGGTTTAGCAGAGCTCTCTTGCACAGAGTAGGTTCACAAGTCAGATTCATTCCTTTTACACTATTTTACGTCCTTTTCCTCCTTAGCTCTTCCCATTCTTCATGTTGTGTGGTTTTACTATGAAAAGGGATGCAAAGATACTTTAACATCTATATCGCCCCACCAAAAAGAACCAAACAAAAAACCAACCCTCTGTGGAGAGGAGGGGTATGTTGGGTTTCCAATTCACGCAAAAGCAAAGTGACTCCAAAGCCAAGCTGGATTTGTTCCTTGTCCAGCATCTTCAAGAACAGCAAAGGCTGTAATTTCAGTGAGACAATAGCACTGGCAGTACTACTATCAAGGTAAGTACTCAGTTCAGCAGAATTTGGCTAATGGCTGTTCTTCTGTTTTCTCATACTTTACCCAGCATTCACTCCTTAGAGGCTTTAAGGCTTTGCCATGTTAAACAGGGAAAAGACCAAGTACAGAAATAAAAACAATTACTGTGTAGAACATTAAAGAGAAAACAACATTAAAATATACAAATGCTACATCAAAGGCAAGAACAGTCTGCTGAAGTACTGCAGTCTTCAAAATGTCCTTCCAAGGTACTCAAACATGTAAAATGCCACCAAGAGCTTTTAATCAGAGGGCTTTCTTACCTTTGATTAGTCTCTCTGGTCGAGTCCCTGGTAATGTCCACATTGCCTGTGCCAGATGTCCAAAGACAGTGGCATCAACAGTGGAAACAGTTGATCCCATAATGTACTTCTTGTCACCTGTAAATACAACACCAAGTATTTCTTGATTGGATGTTACTTTTCCCCAAATTGAAAAAAAAAAAAAATCACATTTCCACCTTTAGCATATTTATTTTAGTGAAATAATTTAAATTAAAAGGTTCACTTGTTCAAAGACAGGGATTCAACACTGAATATGGTTCCAAAGCCGCTTCGAGCACTCAGCAGGTGAAATCCATTACTGCAGCTTCTCCTGTGCTCATGACTTCTATAACCAGGCCAGTTACAGAGCCACCACTGGCCAAGGAACCTCCTCTGCTCCTCAGAGCTGGCAGCGCTCACACACTGTACTCGTTCTGCTGCATTTACAATCTGCTCTGTAGCTACAAGATGCCTGAAAGCACCATTTTTGCCTTGGTGCAAACCCAAAACTGCTCAACCATGATTCAAAATCATGAACTCGCTGAAAGAAGCTGGTCACCCTTTACCTCTCATCCATGCAGATCCAGGTTCAATTTACTCATCTGATCAGCTGGAAAAAGAAAAGTCACACCCAAAGCTTTCCTCTCTCCCTATTTGTTCAGGATTAAATGGATGCACCAGTCAGACCTGCAGCAACTGCTCAGAAATTACCTGCATCTCTGGAAAGAGGACAAAGCCGTAGGTGGGAGTGAACAGGTCCTAAATGGCCACCACAGCACAAACAGATAGATAACTAACTAAGACAGGGAAGAAAATATACATTTCAAAGCCACTGTTTGCAACAAAATATCCACTGTAGACCTGTCTTCCCATCACAGGCAGGAGACCCGGAACAAAGACCACGCACAGAGCAGACAGTGAAAGATGCAGTATTGCAGAGGTCAGGTTGGCTGGTTGCCCTGTGCCTGCCTCAGCCCAAAGCGCTATAAACTCTGTGAAATGTGGTACCTAACTGAATTCTCAAAATCCAGTTATCTCATCTCCCCAGGACGTTCTTCCAAGCTGCCTGTAATTCAGCAGGTTATTCAATGTTAGGTTTATTGAGCAAGTCCAGAGCAACTGTCCAGTGTAAAATCCATCAAATTCCAGTGTACAGTACAAGGAATGCTGCCAATCCCCTGAACAAGAGTGCAGCAAAACAGTGCTCAGGAACAGCCAGTAGCAATAACCTTCTCTGGCCTGTCAGATGTCATTTCAACACGGAGTTAACTCTCCCCAGCTCTTTCACAGTTCCATCAATCTACCATTTGAAAACTCTCTACAGGGTAAATGTTGTGTCTTTTCGGTATTTATCTGACACCTAAGCACTCATCAATCTCAAACGCAGCTCAAAAATTGGTCCCTAAACCACAGTTATATGCCAGCACCAGGAATTTAGCACCATACAACTGGGTCTTGAGATTCAATCCATAGCGAGGTTGTGCTGCAAAGAAATACTGTCATTTCCATCTTGCTACAACTAAAGTAAGCACTGAGTGAGGGCTAAACCATCTCACCCTCTGGTTCCCCAGGCACAACACCCCACACCCTCACGTGCATGGAAACAAGGGGCAAGAGGAGAAAATAAAACTGTGGGATCATAGAACTCCAAATCTGGTTTTAAGTCATGTTGCACCACAAAGTATGGCATCTGTGCGCATTTTCTCCCACCATTTCCAATCTGTTCTCAAAACTTCCAGTGCAACTTTAGTCCAGAAGACTTTCTGATACACCAGATATCTCCGTGTCTGTTTTTAGGCAAGATTACACAGTGCCTGTCACACCCAGGCTGCCATAACGCTGATCATCTCAAAACACCTCTCTGCATCTCCTGGCTAATCCAACAGAAATGAAGTCACCTGGTCACACTGGACTTGGATCAACTTAGTACTGCCCAGGAATTTGAGAATACACAGCTCCACTGTTTACAAATGCATGCACCAGAGGATTCAAAAGCAGCTACTTCAACACTGGGTCAAGAAACCTCAACAAGAAACAGGTCAGTGAGACACAGGCAGAAGACCTGCACCTTCCACAGAGGCACGGACAGCACTTGCAGGCTGCTACAGGGCACTTAACTAACTTTAGAGGCTCACATTCAGGTTAGTCCGACCTCTAAATTTTCAGCTCTGAGCACCCCTGCCTTCCACAAAGCATCAAACACTTTTCAAAATCCACTTCAGGAAGCCGCTGGCCTGCAACTCCCTGCTCAAAATCCCCATCTACCAGAAAAGCCTGCGAGGCAGACAGCTGAGAGAGCACCAACAGATTTATGCTCACTCGCCTCTTCTGAACAATTACCAAAATGCGTATTTTTATATATTGCTAATTCATATGCTCATTCCCCACACTTTCTTACACTATTACCAGGCAGTAGAAAACTGCTACAATACAAGGAAATTACATTTGTGGTTTAAAGACTGCAGGACAGAGAAAAAGATGATACCAATGAGACAGGCTGATCCATCACAGTGGGATTAGTTCCAATTTCCATGTTTATTAGACCTGGAAGAATCTGTAAGGGAAATGGGTATAAGGGAAATAGAAAAATTATTCTCAGAAATAAAAGTAAAGAAGAAAAAAAGCACCAAAGATGTGATTGGGAATGTCAAAATGAATGTCTAAGAACTGGCAGCTGCAAAGTTATCGTTCTCTGGAAGAGGCTCTTAGAATTAAAAGTTATTCTTGTTCCCATGTGAATGGTCCCTGTTAAAAAAGGGGATATTAATCCGATATGCCTGATGGCTGACAGCTACGGTTTGGTATGTGCAGCTATTCTGCACCATAGGCATCATTTTTAAGCTCTTAAGGTAACAGCCAAAATCCCAACTACCTACTGTTCTGGGAAAACACTTGGGAACGTATATGTGGAGGGGAATCTCACAAAGATTGTGCAGGCAGTAAGCTGACTGACCGCCTTCTCCTTCCCCCTTTGAAACAGGGGAGCCTCTAGTCAAGCAGGAAGTGTTCATCCCACCTCTTGTCCCCATTCCAGGATACCACCTGGAGGCCACAGTTACTAGACCCAACCATAAACAGATGGCTGGAGAAAACATGAGCATACTGATGTTAATAAAAATCAAGGCAATTACAGAAAAGTAGGCAAACTCAGCAATAATCAAAAAGGAAAATACAATGATTCATGTAACTGCACACTGACTAATCTGACATCCATTTCAGAGGGGAAGATGAAAAAAATGTACAATATTCAGCTGGTAATGTAATAAAATAACAGGAATACAGCAAATGCCCATCAAGGCTTTTTGAAGTACACAGGCATATTCTCAACAACAATCTGGAATTAAGAAGAAAACTCTGCTGGTAACATATCTACAATACAATTAAACACTTGATACAGTGAAGAAGTGCTTGAGGATTTCCAGTGCATTTTCCACAAAAGCCAGAGACTGATTGTAGCATTTACCTTCACAGGGAGATGACCCAAGCCACCCAGGAAGGGAGGAAGAACTATGAAGAGCATCTGCCTGCAGGCTAGAATTGAACAAACTCTCATTTGAAACAAGCCCAATTCTGAACAGATTTAGATAGTGACTAACATCTGCCAGCAATTACTAATAAAAGTGGTGGCACCTCCACTTGCTGAAATCTCGTAATTAAAACTGGGTGGCTTTTAGAAAGCCATCCTCAAGCCAGCAAAAAGGCACAGGCCTCAAGACAGCAGTCAAGCAGTCTAATTCACAGAGATCTGTCTAGATAATTAAATGATCCCTTTGAACTTGAAATTTTACAAATCTGAGTGTCAGTATAGACTCCACAGAAATAGGCAAATCAAGATACTTTTACAGGTACTCGGGCACACTTTTTAGTTTTCTCTTGAAGGTTCTGTCTCCTCTTGGCAGACACGGATGACTTTAGCACAGACATACCCACTGCCACTCCTTTCAGCCTGACTGAGTTGTCTAGCCAGAACCAGAGGGCTTTGCTGAGCTACTAAGTCATAGACTGAACTTGCTCCAGCTCCTGTCCCAACCCCACTCCTCTCCTCCTTGTGACGAGCATGGAGCCATGCAGTGCCAATCTCAAAACTACAGCATCGGTAGTCCCACAGAGGAGAGCACCTTGAGCTGGCCACAGCTCTGCAGCAGGTATGACCGGATCTCCTCTTCTAAAATGAATTGTTCCCTCCCTTTCTCCCTCTAAAAGAAAAGGGACCTCTTAAGCTCCAAGCAACAGATTTTCTCTGAAGAGGCACTAGAATAGGTAATTGTTCCTGTTAACGAACAAAATGCATCATAAGAAAGTGCTGTCAATAGACGAGCTGTCAGCAAAGCTTCCCCCTGCCCATTGTGTCCATGCACCTCGTCTTTTTTTCCACCTTGTTCCCAATCCAGCAACTCAACAGGTTTGTTTCAGAAAACAAAATTACAGAAAACTCTACACAGCCCCATCTGGGTCCACTGCAAATACCTTCCTTTCCAAAACAGCTTTGAAGTCCAGAAGCATGTTTTTTCCTTCCCTTTCTCAGCAAGCACTAAGCTTCTGCCTTCTGCTGGGCTCTCCCCAGCTTGTTCCCTTCATCCACTCCACACTTGTCTCTTTAGAGCACGTGCAGTGTGTCCCCCTCTGGAGCGCAGGGCAGGGAGGCATCCTCCTGTCCTCCACTCAGCCACCTCTTTAAAGCAGTTGTTACAGGGAACAAAGCAGCCACACAGGTACCATCTCTCTTGGTTTCTTGCACAAGGGAGACATAAGCCAATGGGAAGTGACAATCTGCCTCACACCAATTCCTCAAAATGCCAGTTGTACACAGATGCACAATATGCTTAGCTCTCAGTGGAGCAGAAGGCAAGAAGCACAGTGTAAAACAGCTCCGGTGCAGATTTCAGCCTGAGTCACACAACAGATATGAGGTTCATGTAATTCTAGGTAAGTGAAGCCAACCTTAAGACTAACTGTATAGGATCCACCAAAGATAACCAAGAAGCTTAAATCCACCTATTTTGACAACACAAAACCATCTCCTACTAGGAGCTTTGAATAAAGCTGCTGACATCAACCAAACATAACAAAGTTCAGCTCATCAAAATAACATCTGCAAAGGGTTTTCAAAAGGCAGCCTCATAACAATCTGTCACACAGCCACAAATAAAAAACAGGAAAGGAAATATAACCAGGAAATAAAAAATCAGATATACACACCCCACCCCACCCCCCAAAACAGTTATAAATAAGAGGTTTCATTTGTAGAACTAAACACTACATTTTCCTAATTTCATATCGCTAAATGCTCTTCCAAAATAGCAGGCCACATTTTGCTCCTCTATATACACATACTCAGTGCTCAGAGAAGGAAGCCTCTTATGCCTCTAGACCTGGCAGCAAACAGCGGGAAAAGAAACACTGTCTCTGCCAGAACAAGGCGGGCACTGAATGACAGCCTCTAGCTTCTGCCAAAATGAGATTATTTGTGTGTGATAAAACTGTCAGGAAGCACTGGAGGTCAGTTCCACCCTGTGGAGAGAGAAGCTGTGAACAGAGCACCACAACTCACTGTACCTTACCCAGGAGGCCTGCCAGAGTTCGCATGTCCTTCTCCATCAGCGTGTACATCTCCTCCTCAGAGAAGCGTCCAATGCCATGGCCGTACATCTCCCGCTTCACGATTCCTTTGGTCAGATGGCAAAAGATCCACTTCAGCAAGTCGCTGAAGGGGCCAAAAAGCGAAACCATCTTTTGCGTCTCATGAAGGTTTTCCACCCATTGGCAATAAGCTAAAGTCCTAAAAGGATGCAGAAACAAGTTATAGCAGTGTGACCCCCAGAGAGCCCAACACCACCCTGCGGAGGCTCGCACAGAAGTCAGGAGGTGAGCTCTCACTGCCCTGACGGAGAGGTAGCTTCCACAAACAGCAGACTCTGAGGCAGCTCGGAGTGCCAGCAGAGCAAACCCACTTTGCAGTACTTAGGCAGACTGCCCAGTGCTTATTCTCTCATTAAATCATGACTCACTTCAGGAGAAAACAAGATTCACGTCGAAATATAACGTAAAAGCTGCAGAATTCTGCTAAACTTGTGTAACAAAACACAGTGCCAAACAGATTTATCAGCTAAAGACAACTCACTGCACAGACCCGGGCAAAACAACAACAGAGCCCCCCAAAAAATCAATCTTATCAATCTTTCTCACCAACCTTTCTCCTTTCTATACTGCTGACCCTTAGGCAAGCAGTAACTTTGCTCCAACATAAATACTGAAGCAGTAATTTTTCAGAAGATCTCTCTTCTCCTCAGAAACTAAGAATAACATGATCTTTTAAAAATAAAATTTTAAAAATTAAGAGGTAGTGGTTATTGGGTTGGTTTTCTCCTGTAGTTTCCTCTCTTCAAAATGTTGATTTTATGAGAGAGACATTTCTAAAGGACTCTGTTGCCTTCCATGCTTTATTGAATGGCAAATATATTCTTTTAAAAAGTCTTTTTATAAAAATTTGTCTCATCAGCTTAAATTTTTGTTTCCTACACGTGTTTTTGTTCTTTACTAATATTACAGGCAAACATATATTGATTTGTTGCTCCAGAAACTTACGGAAAAAGAAACATTAACTTTTTTAATATCCAGCACCTTCAGAAATGACAAATAAACTAAAAAGACCATATATATAACTTTTGTCACCAAGTTCAAGGGATGTTGGTAAAATAGCTAAAGATGTTTCAAAGTAGACAAGATAAACATATGAAGCCTGTGGGGTCTCAGAAACACCGGAAATTGATACACATATTCCATTCCAAGCCATTCCAAGGCTTCATTGTTTTAGTTTGGAATATAACTTCAGTTTTATCACTGTACCTATTTCCAACTCCACATAATTCCCTTACTGCTGATATGATTCACCCAATTCAAGAAAGGAAAGGAAAATGAAAAAGAACAGCATCTCCTGGAGAACTCCTGTGACTGCTTTTCATAATGCACATTTTATCAAACGTTATCCACTGCAGTTCAATGCCTTCTGCTCTAACTGGTTTCACTGCAGTCAGTAACAGTGAGGTGTGAACAGGTTTTGCTGCAAATATATAAACAGGGAAGAACAAAAATGCACCTGTTCTGCTACTGATGGCTTTTACCCTCAACAGGTTTCTCCACAACCTCTTGCACTGTATAATTGTAACAAAAGCATCCTGCTGACATTTCACATGCTTCAATATCATTTTTCTAATGGTGTGTTCTGGACATTCCTCGTTTTTTCAAACTTGATGGATGAACTCCAGTCACTGAGCAGGTTTCAGCAATGCAAAGTTTGAATCAGAGCCAGATTTAGCAGAGGCACCAGCATTACAGGAGGAACGTGAAGCCAACAAGCACAGCAGTAAAGAACTACTGAAACTCGTAAAGCATTGACTTCGTCTAGAAGATGTGGTGCGAGACTGCCCTGCGCCAGGAACAATGGTAAAACAGGATTTAAGACAGATGGAAAGAAGGCTGGGCTGAAGGCATAAGGGCACTCTATAGAGCAGAACGTTGCAGTAGCCATGTTTCATAGGCCTGGCAAAGGACGAGGTCCCTTCAGCAGGTACATCTCGGAATAGGAAGAACTCTTGATTGACACTAGGAAGTAATTACAATACTATAACTTGGGTTGGAAGGGACCTTAAAAATCATCTACTTCCAGCTAGATATCCACTGCAAGGATGCCCACTCCATGGGCAGGGATAATACCCACTAGATCAGGTTGCTCAGGGTCCCATCCCACCTGGCCTTGAGCACTTTCAGGGATAGGGCATCCACAACTTCTCTGGGCAAACTCTGCCTCACCACCCTTCAAGTAAAGAACTTCTTCCTAACATCTAATTTAAATCTCTAGTCTTTTAGTTTAAAACTGTTCTCCTTTGTCCTATCACTATCCACCCACGTAAAAAGCCACTCTATCTCTTTTTTATAAGCCCCATTTAAGTAATGGAAGGCCACAATGAGGTCTCCGTGGAGCATTCTGTTCTCGATGCTGAACAATCTCAGCTCTCTTGGCCTGTCCTCACAGGAGAGGTGCTCCAGTCCTCTGATCATCTTTGTGGCTTCCTCTGGACCTGTTTTAACAGGTCCAGATCTTTCTTATGCTGGGGACCTCAGAGCTGGAAACAGGTGGGGTCTCACAAAACACGGAGTAGAAGGGTAGAATCACCCCCCTTGACTTTTCTTGATGCAGCCCGGGATGCCGTCTCACACTGCTGGCTCATGTTCAGTCTTTTTCATCCACCAGAGCCCTCAAGTCCTTCTCCATAGGGTTGCTCTCAGTGAGTTCTTCTCCCAGTCTGCAAGTTATTATTCATTACTTGCATAAGCTACAAAAAGCTTGCTCTCTTGAAAGCACTGCTCAGTCTTGCTGCAAAGACCCTCCTTCCCCAGGATGGACCTGACCTGCTTCATCTGGCAACTCTGCAATACAATTCAGTTGCTTTAGGACAACAGGCCTGGCCTGGAGAAGGACAACAAGAAAAAGAAGCCAAAAGAGAAAAAGAACACAGGACATCCCCCCGCAGCATTTTTTAAGTCACCTCAGTTGCACAAGATTAAACCTGGCCCTATGGACTTGCCATCATTATTGCTCACTCCAACCATACCAGTGAGCTGGCACTGCACCAAGAGCGATCAGCCATGTCCAAAATGGTTTTGATTTCCTAAAATAGAATGAACAAGGTTTCCCACAAAGCTAATTGGCCCATACTTTAAAGCAAAAATACATTTCCCTAGAGCTCACTTGCTTGCCCTGGGAGAGAAGGTCTTTGGGTCTGGAAGAGGCAGAAATCAGATCAGGTGCTTAACGACCATGACAGCAACAGAGAACTGCACAAGGTTTAGGTAATCTGGCTTAGGCTAAACTGTCAAGCATAAATCTTAAGACATCTGCTCGTCACTTTGAATGAGCGGAACTGTTACATGGCCCAAATCTCAAACTTACATGGGCAATGAAGGCAGTTAAATAGACAATCACAGAGTTTACTTCCAAAATTTTATGGTTCTGAGTACACAAAACAAGGAAAAAAGTAGGCTCCAATAAAAGGAGAGTTAAAAACACTTTTAAAACTGGCTTTACAAGCACTTTGTTAAAAGAATTCTATTCAAGGGTTCATTAATTTGTGTTTTCTACCAAAACATGCTTCTCGGCATGTAATTCCACCCATCACTCCTCTGCTCAGATTACATTAGTGGAGTATTATCAATATTACAAAAGGTTAAGAAATGCCAGAAATTGGGTAGTCTACATAAGCTACTTCAGTACAGCCTAACTATACATTTTGCACTACAGTAAGTATTTTTGGGATGACACAATTATTTTAAATATTGGCCTGAACAGAGCATTTTGGGACACATTACCATTCGCATTTCTGCCAGCACATCTGTACAAATCTTAAGAGCATAAATAAAACAGCAATTCATTAAAGAGGAATGCTGTGGGGGTAAATCCAAAGTCTAAATGTAACAGCAGCTTTGGCCTCAATACATAAATCAGGCAAGGAGATGAAGAAAGTGACTCATCGACAGCAGCTTGCCTGATTATCCCAAAACTGTCTGAACTTCAAGGCAAGGGGGAAGCATTCACAAGGATGTGAACTGGGGGTTATTTTTCTTATCTGAACCTGTGCAGATTAGAATTTCTTGATATAAAAAAGGATTATAACAAATTCATTCCACAATCAGCTGTAGAAACCCCACCTGCTGTGCAACTTCTCAGAGCAACTGCCTTTTAAGCCACAAGTGGCATTCGAGCCTCATCATTGTCAGCAGTAGGAGAGACACTGCTCTTAAAATTGGCTTGCTGTATTTAAACATACTTACATTATAAAAATATTTTATGTGTAACAGATGGCAAGTCTGAATACTGACCAAAGTCAGATTCATCTGTATTCTCATACCATGTTCTTCTTGTACTTCAAGCATTCATCACATACGATGTTTGCTTCTTGAAAGACAAAGCAGGAAACAAGTCAAATGTATTTGCAAGTGTATATATATGTACACACATACGCACACATTTATAAATCACTACAGTTGTGTTTGACAATACAGCTCAGCCGATCTAATGGGTCAGTCTGCTTAAGCCGAATATTCAAGGCTTTATGTTCTCACTAAGCACATTAGTGCCACTGACCTAAGATCTGTCTCCTGAGATCGAAGTGACAGAAAGCATCTCGCAGCAACTGCTAGCCCTGCAGGCACCAGGAGCTGCCTGGCCTGAATCCCAGCAGTGCCATCGAGCCCAGCAGGAAGTGAGAATCAGACCTCTCTTACCCAGAGGTCTGATCCTGCAAACGTGCTGCAGTTATACCAAAAAGCCAGCGCACTCCCCAAAGGCAGCTGTGGGTGCCTCACTGGTTTCTGGGGGCCCACGGGTCACTGCAGGTAGTGGAGGTGACCCAGAGCAAGCCTACAGCAGATGACAGAGGTCTGCATTGAATCCAGGATCTGGGGTGAGAGACACAAAATTGTTCCATTTCCAACTCTTCACTGGCTCGCCCCAACACCCATTCAGCTTAGAGGACACTTTTTCTTTTGCCAATTAAACACAGCAAAAGCCTAATGGCTTACTGCACTCTCCAGAGACTGGAGCTCCAGCACCAGCTCCAAGTTGGCCTTGTGCATCCCAGAGATACAGTCTAACCCCAGCACGGAAACAGGCACGCTCACTTGATGTTATTCTGCCTGAGCCCTCCCAGGTGCCACAGCCCGGGGTGGAGAGAGGATGTCCAGAGGCTGAGGTTCTCAACAGCCTCGCACTGCTCTCAACTCCAGCCAGAGCAGCCACTTCCACCTGTAAGAGGCACTAACTGCTGAACATAAGCAACTGCCTTGGCAAAGCTAAACATTTCTGGAGGAAATGCTGAGCATCCACCTGGATTAGCTCCACCCAGAGACAGCACACCACAGGATGTATTTTTCTTCTTTGTCCGATTAATGTACTACAGTATTACTTATTTATGATGAAGCTACTTTGCATGCTGCTGGCAACGAAACAGTAGGAATCGCATTATGTATCACTGCTTTGGAGGCTTGGTTTTATATACCTTATTCTGCAGAAAGGCAATCACTGTTCCAAATTCCTCACCACGGGACACGAGGACACCAAGAACAAAACCTAAGCTTCTGGTGGGAAGTGGGAAGGTTCAAGAACAGATGTGAAGGGATCCCACAACCACAGATGCAATGCTGTCAAGGAGAAACATGGTCCTACACAGTGAAAGCCTGATTCTATTTTGGTGTAACTACAGGATGGCCGAAGTTGTTCTCCAGGAATTACAGCAGTACAACTGCGACACCTCATGGATCAGGCTTTGCCTACTACAAGGAATCTGCAAGGTGTAACCTCCCCAACATATCGAGCCTCTGGTACAGCCACAGGGACATACAGTAAGACTTTACAGTTGGACTTTTTATTGCACTGCAGCAAAAATACATGCCTTGGAGGAACTCAGCTGTGTGACTACACAGGAAAGGCAACAGGGATACACAGCCAGGCATGCACATCTCTGTTCTTGCTGTAACTTTGTCCACCCGTTTTAATGCCCCCTCTCTGGGCCACTGCCTGAATTTGCAATACCTGTCCTCCACACTTGCCTACGTCATGTCCAGCTGTGCCCAGCCAACTCCAAGGGAGCCTGGATGGACAGACAACAGCTTCACAGAGGAAAGCACTTTATAATTGAGACACAACAGCAGTATAAGCCTGCCATCAGGAATGATACATTTAATGCAGTTAAATCTATGAACCACGAAACAATTGACACTAAGGCAAGGAGATGAAGCATTAGGGGACTAAAAGGCTTCATCCTCCCTTTGGCAGCTGTAATAACTAAGGGTGGAAAAATGAACCAAAAGAAAAATTAATTTACAGGCTGCTTGTATCATGTTTGGGAGGCTATGGCACTGCAGATGGGTATAACTGGTGAAGGCCACACTTCTTGGAAGGCAGAGATTTCATTTCTAAACCAAGTAATTTCAATTTGCTAATTACTGAGTGCTATAATTTTTCTTAGGAGACACTAAAAATTATTTGAAGAACTATATGTACACATGTTGCTGCTGATCTTTGATCAAAAGGTGAAAGAAAAAGCAGGTAAATGCATTAAATTTAAAAATCACATATTGTTTTGAAGAAAAAAAGTGCAACATAAATGCAAAACTTAGTGTAGCAAGGACCTAAATGCATACGAGAAAGCAAACTATAGGGAAAAAGCCTTGTGCTTGCTAAGGCAGCAAATACAGCATCCACCTGATGCTTCTATGCCCAGACTGGAAAAGGCCCTTAAAAATGACTGAAATGCAAAGCACAGGGGAAATCACAGGTACTATTTTCAAAGGTGTCAGTAAAATGCATAAAGTACCAGAAAGGTTCTATTTCTACTTTCCATTCATACACAGACTTCAGCTTCTCAGGACACTGTCACTAATACCACTCGCTATCAATCGGCAGTACTGTCAGCAACACATACCAACAGGAGTATCCTGTGTCACAGGAAAGGCAGTGATCCTCACATGTAATCCTGCAATCACTCACATGTAACTAAAATCAGTAAAAGTAAGAAAGCAATACTCTGGATTCACCACAAACACTGGATTCGTTCCCCTGTGCCTCCCAAACCACAGATGTATTCAGCCACCTTGATCTTTTGGTCCTTATTAACAAGGCTGCTCCTATACAGAGGTCACATTGAACAGGACAGAGGAGCATCCCACTGCTGCTTCCTTCTACAAAGCTCCAGTCAAAGGGCCTGACTTTACCTTGCTTACACAGCACAGCTTTTCAAGGGAATTATCCCTGGCTCATACCACTGTACACAGAAAGGAGCAGCAGTTTCCTAGGATGAAGAGTTGTAAAGTTAATAATTGGGTACCCAGGCTTTCTGCAAGAGAATATAAGCATTCCTGTCGAGGCCCAAGCTCAGGGGCAGATCTGACCGCACAAGAACACAGCCAGCTTTGCCATGCAAGCTTACCAGTACAGGTGCTCCTCCACCATTTTGGTCACAGCTCTGGAAACAGCTCTTTCATGCGGACCGAGGTGTTTATTTAAATTCACTCCAAGTTTCTCTTCCAAAAAGTCAATAATGAACTCGGTGCCAGACACTTTCTTGTGATTGTATTCAATCCAAGGCATTTTCCCTTGAGGGGAAAGTTTTCCATCAAAATAGTTCTAAGGAAAAAAAAAATCAAGTAAACAAACAAATATACAGACAAAAAAGGCCCTTCCACTTCTGTTTCAATGAGAATAAATACTTTAAAATAATTTTCTATGTTTTTAAAGAAACAAATCAACAAATCTAACAAACCTTTTTCTTTAATTAATACTCTAGAGTAGCAGTGGCTATTCAACCAGCGCAGCAGCTTTACCCTACATGACAATTCAGATAAAGTTATTTCCAGGCCCTGCAAGATATTACATGCTTTTATGTTGAATGCCATGTGATATAATATTATTTCAATACCTGGGTTATTTAAGCGTTAGAGATGCTCAGATCTCCCAGAAGACTGGGCTCATTATTCTAAACAAGTTTTAAATCACTGGACTCATAACTGAATTCGGCTCCTGCACACATCTGCACTTTTCATGTTAAAAGTACTTTAAAAAAAATTAATTCACTACCCAACTCTAATGGCTGCCTTACCTCCAAGGACAAAACACACACAACCACAAGCGCATATGAAAGGCATATCATTCCCTTCCTGAGCAGAAGGGAAATCTGTTTTCTGCAACTTCAAAACTTAGAAATCTCAGACATTACACACATACTTGTTAGAACTGGGTCTCCCAAGAGCCCAGCACAGTACAGCACTACTGCGTTGCTGAATACTGCTATACCTGCTCAGCAGAGCACTCACACAGAATCAGCAATGCGTTTTTCCCATGACAAGGTGAAACACTGAGATTAGAGAATTTAAGTGTCATGAAACAAGCATGAGAGGAAGTGCTGGCTGCCAAAACACGATCAGACATTTGTCTTCAATTCTCTTACTCCTGAAGGCAGAGACACAAGGCACAACTTCTTTTGTTTCTTGTGATTCCCATCCTCGCATCCTGTTATTTAGTGAATGAAAACTCCTAGCTCAGAATGCTGAACAGTAAAGGCTCACCATAAAGGCTCTGCACTCAGTCTCTGGCAGTCACCCTAAGCATTTCAGGACCTAGCTCCTAATTGCTGGAGGTTTAGGGTTTGCAGTTCTGGATCGATCTGTTTGGGTCTCAAGTATTTACCCTTCCTGAATCCACTAAAGATGGATTAAGGCACTCTGGCAGCAAGGAGCATACACCAGAACACGCCTCCTGCTCAGTCTGAGAGCACCAGAATCCTGGCTGCCACTCCAAATGCAGATGTGCAATGCACTGCGATCATGCAGTCATTCCCAGAGGCTCTTCCCTTCCGGATGAAAACAAACGGGTAACGCTCCTGGGAAACAATGCCTTCTGGCTATAGCCTCTTCCAGGGTTTGTGCCCAAACAAACAGCATAGAAGGGATACTGGATTATATCGTGTCTGATCCACTGCACCCCTGCATGGGTCAAAAAAGCTCCTGAACCTCTTCCACCCACAAGTGTGGGTGACACGGGAGCCAATTCCATGGCACAAGCTCTAAAACCGCTGAACGTCTGAAACTGAAAAGAGAACACTTCGAAGATCTTTCCTTCATCAAAAATGGTGTTTCAGCACTGAGACCAACTGATACATTTCCACAATTTTTCATTATGACTTTACTACAGAAGCACAAGGTTTTCCTGGAACTACACAGAGTGTTTAGAACACACTGAGCATTCCTGGCTTAATCTTTGTTAAGCCCTTCCAGCAAGATATTTCCCTTCTTGTGCACAAACACTGATGTTTTGCAGGGGCTACTGGACTTGAAGACGTGTTTATTACATCTTGCAATTACTGCAGTCCATACCATTTGCAACACAGAAAAAAGCAAGTTGTTATTATTCAGCTGCACATTTCTTCAAGCACATATATCTAATACATATAAATACATTGTCTAAAAAGATTTTCGTGTTTCATTACATAAGGCTGATCAAACAAATAGGAAATATCTTTCAGTGACCTGAAAAAACCTCAGTCTCTTGAGAAATCTGTTATACTGTTCTTGTATTCACTGTTCTCAAACAGGCATTTTTAGGCTTGAAACCTCTGTATCCTTATGGCTGATACTAATTGCTATCAAATATTTATCAATTTTCCACTTTAAAATTGTTCCAGCTGCTAAGCAGGGAAAAGCTATGGTATTATTAAAGACCAAAAATTAACCAAAAGAATATCCCTTTGCACCTCACGGTACATTAAGTGCCTGCAAAGGAACAGTAACAATAGCTCTACAGAACCTCATTTATACAGGAATTTATAAAAAGAATGGCGCAAGGTATTTCTGGGGTAATTTTACAGTACTATCCAGAAGAAATTAGATTTCACATTTTCAGTTACTCCTGTTTATGATTTTACTTTTACTCATGTCTTTTCCTAAGGAGGCTACCACTTCCACAGACCTGGCATGAAAACAGCACATTCCTGCTGTGCTAATTATTTATTAGATTACATAAAGGCTCAGCTCTTCATGTTCTTGAGGAAATCAAGGAATACCCAAAAGATCTCAATGAGCACACAGAAGGGGCTCTTTCAAAGCAAGCTTTACCAAGAAAAGCATCAAATGTTTTGAAAACCCAGCTAGGGATTATGACAGCCCAGCTGGGGTGGGGCTGCCCAAATCATTTTTGATGGAGAACTCGCACACAGAGAGGCAGATTCAAGAAAACGTAAGCATGTGACAAGAGCACATGTGTTGGGAGAAATTCAGGTGAGAGTAAGGTAGGAATATGTCACTCTACTCCGACCCTCACATGCCATTAAAGCACGTTGTGTAACACACAGCACAATACTCAGCAGTCTGATGCATTACAATAAACACAAGGAATCAAAAGAGTAAAAGCTGTCTGAGCATCTCACTGTCTTCTCTTCACTCTGTTTCACAACCCTTCCTCCAAAGCAGCCCCTCCCCGGCAAGGTGATGACCACAGCAGGTGTCCTGGGATGCCACCTGCAGCACTTCTCCATCATGGCCCCTGAGAGCGTGCAAGGAAGCAAGGTGTTTCCTTCTGGATCCTGCTGTAGCCCCCTACATACCCACCCTGCTGCCTGCCAGGCAGCCAAAGGATGCCTCTGTCGCCGACAGCACCCTAAGGGTAACACACTTATGAGGGAACAAAATAAAAGTCTACAGGCAGAGTATAAGAACTTCCAGCCAAGAACAGTGTGACCCCTTCAGCTACCTTCCTGCTCAATCCCACAGCAGCATCCATACTTTCCTTCACGTGCCAGAGCCCAATGCAGCACCATACTCCTAACACAAGGACAGAAACAAAATCTACTTCTTCTAGAAAAAAGGAGCTTCGTGCTCAGCTCATAAGCTTAGTCCCACCAAACTTATCTCTAAAGCCCTTCAGAGGGTCGGTAACCCCACAAACACCTTAAGCCCATGTAAGCCAGCACGGCTAAAAGCGGCAACCTGGTGTTCCCAGCACCCGCAGGACTCATTCCTGCTCCTGCAAAATGGCACACAGAGCACGTGGGGAACCAAGCTGAGTTAAAACCAAATAAACTAAAACTTCATGGCTCTAGCTAGACCAGCTCTGATCAGCCTGAGCTGCCACAGAAAAGCGTGTGCAGGAAGGGACAAGAGGAAGCAGCTGAAGGGAGGACTTGTTTCTGATAGTCCTGTCAGTTTAGTGTGCTTACAGCTAGTGAGTAGGGATAGAGAGAGATGCAACACCAAAAAACAATGCTGACCTTCAGTACAGAAAATAAAGAGGGGAGGATAACCCTCTGGAAACTCCTCTCTCTGAAAAGCTGTGTGACTTCTGACCAGCACGAGCTCTCTAAAGGACTCCATCCTGAATCACACAAATGCTGTGTTATCTTTTAGAAGTGACCGTGCCCTGTCACAACCATCTTTTATAATGCAGCTTTCTTTAGCTACTCTCCACCAGAGCAAACTTGACCATCACAAACCTTTGAACTGCATCAGCTGCCATTAGAAAGAAAACAGATCTCACCAAGAGAGTCATCCCCTCAAACGTGCAATTTCTACCCAAATTACTTTGAGAAACGCAACGTGCACAAAGTCCTCCTGCTCCAAGGACGTGTTCAAGCTTCAGAATCTTGCAAATTTTGTAAGCCTAAACGAGGAAAATACATCCCACAGGATGGAAGTCTTCCTCTTTAGTACTCCCAAGTATCTGATTCAAGTACCACTGAATTGTAAGAAAACATTAAACTCAGGCTTTTAAAGAATTAAGCAAAATGTACTTATTAGACTTTCTCTTCCAATGTAAAGGAGTTTAGCCACACATGAAGCTAAATATAAATGGCAAACGTGTTAAAAAAAAGTTG
This sequence comes from Rhagologus leucostigma, assembly GCA_013397725.1. NCBI lineage: Eukaryota > Metazoa > Chordata > Aves > Passeriformes > Rhagologus > Rhagologus leucostigma. Next base: position 1,169,896 of record VZTD01002135.1, read on the forward strand.
TAACAGGGTTGGTTTTCCTCTGTACAACACCGGACTTATATGAAACATTCTTCCTAACACCTTGGTATGGAGCCGTAAGAAGTGACTCGAACCCATGGGGGCTGAGTGTGGAATTTACCCACAGCTCAGTCTCTTTGAGACAAAGGAAAATGCCAAATTTACATCATTTAGGAAAAAACAGACGGAGGGGAAAAAAGGAAAGAAACCCCAGACATTTCTTCTACCTAAGATTTTAGTTACATATTTCACCATTATTTTATCATCTTAAAGGCATTCACTGCTTAACACACACAAAAAAAGAAAACCATCCCATGTCTCAAAGAGCCTGGGTGCTGTACAGCTTGCCAACACCACAACAAGGTGTGTGCCACACTGGCAGCGTCCCAACTCAACCCCGATGCTAATGGGGGCCGCGAGATTCAAGTTTCTGCTCCCACAGCTTTCATTCGCTGGAGTAGCTCAGGCTTCATCCTCTGCAGGAAGACGGCATGGGACGCACCCAACCACAGTTAAGGAGCAGTATTCATGACCTCTAAAAGCAATCCTGTCTCACTTCACTGGGGAGGAAGCATCAGCTATGGGAGGTGAAGCAAAAGGTAAGCACTTCTTCCCAGGAGGGCTTCAGAGATAAGGCCTCCAGAAAAACAAGAACCTGCAGCTGTCTAATCTTGATGTCTTCAGCGTAGTGAAATTCAAAGATCAAACAGGGTTCTGCTTTAGTTTTGGGGTGTTATTTAGTGTTATATAAACTCCAGACTATTCTCCCACTTCAGCATTTCCAGCCAAGTTAACTTCTTAACATTCATTTAGCTTCGCCAGTTAAATCTACAGCTGTTCCAGACTAATCTTATTCAAGTCATATCTTTAAAGGTTATACACCAAATTTAATTGGAGACATAAAAGTGTTGGCATACCCACCTAGCTGTAGGCATATGTTTACATCTCCCTGGGTGAGACAGACTGGGGGGAGGAGAGGCAGGACGCCTATGTGCCATTTCATGCAATTACAGAGAGCTGCAACGCAAAGGCAAACTGCACAATGTACCTGGTAGGGTAAATCAGCCATCCTCAAGTACGTTTCCATTTTCAGGCAGAATGGGGATAAACTCGGAACGCCATTCCTAGGTCTTGAAAACTGATGCAGTATGATAGCATCTTTTGAATCAAGCTCTTCCTCTTTCCTGTCCAAAAAACNACCGGACAGGTGCACGTTACATCAGTACATTAAATAGACAAAGGAGAAACCCCGGCCGTGGCAACACACTCGTCAGCCTTAAAGGGGCTGCTGCAGGTTTTGGTTGCCCGGATCCGCAAGCAGCGAAAGGGCCCAGCCTGGGCCACCTGTGGGGGCGAGCGCAGGGCTCGCCGCGGAGCCGCCTCTCGCGCTGCTGCAAAGGGCGAATGGGGGAAAACGGGGAGGAACGGGAAAAAAGGAACAGGTAAATGGCAAAAAAAC
>VZTD01002135.1:1171442-1219143 GCA_013397725.1 Rhagologus leucostigma
AGCGCCGCCTCGGCCCGGCGGGGAGCGCCCTTGGCTCGCGGCGCCGCAGCCCCCGCGCCGCTCCCGCCCGGCAGCCCCGCAGCCTCACCGTATGGCCAGCAGCTCATGGAGCAGGTACGCGGCGGCGGCCAGCAGGGCTCCGCCCGTCAGGTACAGCGTCTTCTTCCACCACGAGTCGGAGCCCAGCGCCGCCATGGTGCCGCCGCCGCCCGACAGCGGGAAGGCGACGATCTCGCNNCGTCCTGCCGGGCCCAGCCCGGCCCCGCGGGGGGGAAGGGCCGCGCTGGGCGGCTCCGGCGGCTCCCTCGGCCGGCGTTGCGCGGCTGCGCGACCGGGCTGGGAAGGGAGGGGATGGGGAGGAGAAGGAGGGGATGGGGTGGACCGGGCCGGGTGTGTCCTGCCTTGCCCTTGCGGAGTCCCCCGGGCCCGGCAGTCGCTGTCCAAAACTGAGGACGAGGAGCCGCCGTGCCACGCCCGGGGCTTTGCATGTGAGCCGGCCCTGTTAAAATGCCTCGGGTCCGAGCATCGCCGCGCTGCTCCTGGAGGAACAGAAGCCTCGTATTCACCTTGTATTTGGGACAAAAAAGCCACCTTCCTCGTGCCTGGCCGCAGCTGAGCATTGTCACACTGGGTCTGTCAACACCGCGGCGATTTTCTTTTTATTACTCTGGTGCTCGATGAGGTGACTGAGGAAAACACCTCTGTGAGCAGAAATGGAAGCAAAATGGCTTCAAAGCAAATCCCTTGGCCCACAAGGTCATGAGATTTTACTGGCACTGAGGGTCCCGGCATTCCTTTGCCTCCAGCCTCCCTGCTGCAGTAGGATCTTTGGGTACCCCGTGATGGCATGAGCAGGACTTCACCTACATTCTGGCCAATTTCCTCGGCTCTGCATATCACACCAACCCCAAAACAGTGCCCTTTGTTTTTTGAGTAATACCACTGCCTAAATAGTCCTTTGTCAAATGCTATGGTGTGTACACAGCTGCTCCAAAATGCTCCCACAAGTTGGATATTTTATTATGCCATCAGGTGCAAGAGAAGTGACCTTATCCTTAACACAAATGGACCAACTTTCAGTGTCCAGGAGGGATGGACAGAGTCTGTGACCAGGCCTTTGTAGACACTTTACCTCAGGATATGGGACAAAGGAGGCGAATGAGGAAGAGGAGGTCCCTGAGCAAACCCATGAAGTTCAGATCCATATAGTGACCTTCTCCAAGTTCCAGCGGTGGCCAGTTTTGCATTTAATTTTGCTGTGCAACATCAGTGAGAGCAACATGAAGCTTGTGTCAGGAGATGTTTAGGTTGGATATTAGAAAAGGGTTCTTCACCCAGAGGGTGTTTGGGCACTGGAACAGGCTCCCCAGGGAAGTGGTCACAGCACCAAGCCTGGCAGAGTCCAAGAAGTTCCCAGGTGTGATTCTTGACGTTGTCCTGTGCAGGGCCGGGAGCTGGACTTCTGTGACCCTTGTGGTCCTTTCCAACTCAGGACATTCTATGATTCTGTGATTCTATGAACTGCCTCCTGCCTGCACTCCCCGGTGCTGTTGTGCTCTGACACTTTCCTGCAGTAGCTCCTTGCAGCATTTTGTTTTATTCTTCGCTTTTAACTTGTTGTTTACACGTATTCAGCAACCACAGGCTGCCCTGCGAAGTATGTGTGGGGTACTGTGCTGACATTCTGCTCTCAGGAGTCAGTGGGATCAGAGAGGTCCCAGTAAATCTTGTTCTGCATACAGGTTGTACCCTCCAGAACGTGCTGCACTTCTTTGCACTCATCCTTAGCAAGGTGCTGGCCAAACAGCTTCTGCACAGCTTTTGGGCCATCCCACATGACAGGTGATGCACAGGTAATGAAACAAGAGTGGAAAGTGAGAGCAGCAGCCTTTTCATGCCACAGCTGATCATTTGCAGCATACAGTTTTGTTAAATTCTTACAACCAGGCAATGGAGAGACAAAGAAGAAAAGTGCTTTTTCTCTGTTACAGCACCTGCAAATCTCAGGCTGAAGATTTGTTTCAAGTGGCAGACGGCCTAATAAATCTGGGCTGTCACAGCCTGGTCGCTGGTCTCAGCTTTTGTTCCTGCTGGAAATTGCTTGCTGTGTTACTGATAAGAGGGATCCAGTTACAGATGGGATCTAAGTTTCTGTGAGGGCAGGGAGAGGTCCTGGGCATCCACATCCCAGCTGCTGCCACTGCTTGACGTTCAGAGGCAAATGAGCTATCCTAAAATCTGTGTTTTTATCAATGGCCAGCACAAGTGGGGAAGACCTGGGGGGAGAGAAGAGAGGGAAGGCTGGAGTAAATCATTCATCTCCCAGTGCAGACCCAGAAAAGTCAGGCAAACCTGGATGCATTACTGCAGCTTCTGCTCTGAAAATCAATGCTGTGTTTTGGTAGTCCATCTTATGCCTGGTTGCCTCAGGATTGTTAGAGCAGGACTTCAGTCAGGCATTTAACATTTTCTCAGTAAGGGCACTTCTACCCTTCTTTTGGAGAAGGACTTTATGCTGTGTTAATCCTGTTCTGGGTATGGTGTTGCCTGGAAGCTGTGAGGGTCCAAAACACAGTGATGCCTCCTAAAACAGTGTGGGAAGCCTCAACAACAGAGCACATGTGCCTCATGGTATGTCACATACAGATCTGCATAGACACCCCAGCAGCTTTGCTGTCCTGCTCATAAACAAGATTTTTGGAGGTTGGTTATGACCTGGCCATTTAAAAGGTGCAGGTCCCAATGTCACATCTCATTTGCCAGAGTTTAACAGCAAATAAAGAACATGGATAAAACACAAGTTCCCTCATACCTGTCCCACACTAGGTTGTCTCGCTAGTGGTGCTCTGCCAGCTTCTCTTCCTTCAGCTTTCAAAGTTTTCTGCCAGCAGGTATTGAATGCATTTGGCCTGGCAGTCTGGTAGTCAAGTTTATCTGCAGGCAAGACAGCAAAAAGCATCTTTTTCCCTGCCTTTTCCTTGGCTGTGGAAGAATGCAACATCCATTCCTTCAGGCACTGCTACCTGTGGCCAATGACATGTATTAGAGAGGATTATTAGCTGGTAGCAGTGCCCAGGAACCCGAGTATTGCTTTCTGCTCCTGTGCATTGCAGGTGCCACAGTCTGGGTGGTTCCTGAGATAAGGTCTGATTTTCCCAAGAGGGAAAAGAGGCTCACAAGTGATGCCCACTACATTGGTAGCTGCCTTGCTGTCTCACTCAGAGAGGATGGGAATCCAGCTCTGCACGTTTGCTAAATTACCACTGTTCACTTACTTTTTCGAGTGGGGAAAATGAGAGCTAAGGGTGATACACTCACAGCCTGTCTGGCTGCAAAGACACACCAAGTGCAGCACAGACTGGAACAGTCATCCCTCAGATACATCACACAGAGCAAAACAAGATCTAATACATTAAAGTACACTTCTATCTGTAATCTGTTCTAGTGCAGCTGCCTAAAAGAAGAGAGAAAACAAGTAGATTTTTCTAGTTAACATAAATCTAAGCTTAATTTTTTATATAGCAAGCCAGATTTTTCTTCTGAAGTCTGCAGTTTGATTTGGGGACAGGAAGGCACTTACAATGGCATAAAGACATGGCATTGGCATAAAGACTCTTGATCTTCATTAATTTTTTTTTTCTGTAATGTCCTTGAGTTCGTTGCACATCTTCAAGAAAGCCTGAGGTTACCACAGCAGGCTGCCCACGGAGGTGGCATCGGGTGTGGAAACCGCAGTCTGAAGCCAGGGATTGTGATGGGACTCCGCAGAGTGCCAGTGCACAAGCTGTCCCGTCTGTGTTTTAGCCAAGAACTAAGTAAGCTTTTTAAAAATCAGAGCTCATGCTCTGAGCTCATGCTTACCACAGGTTTTACTTTCATGTGCTGCTGCCAGCTGGGTTTGAACAGCAGAGTTTCACTCACCAGATTTTCCCTGGGGCTTCAAGAAATGGGGCCACCCATTTTCCACTCGCTTCCCACACTGATACCATCCATGGCTCCTACTCACTGCCTCTCTCTTCCAAGTGCTCAAAGGCTGGGCAGCATGGAGCTTTGAACAGCTGCATGAATCAGTGTGGGTTGGTTTTACAGGTTGCTTTGCCTGAAGCGAAAGCACCTTGCTGTGCCCTTGCACAGGGACTGGCTGCCCCCAGCCCAGGCTGGGCTTTCACTTCGTGTATTGCCGGGGCATCATCCAGTGGTATGGAAATGCTTTCCTTCTCTTTGAAGTACCCAAACTTACTGAGCCCTTCACTGCAGATGACATAATTTAATGGATTTTGCAGTGATTCTCAGTTTATGAGAGGGTGAAAAAAGGCTTTTTGATCGCCAGCAGACTTCCAGGATCCTTCTGCAACAATCGCTGACTGCTGCCAGGATTGATTTTGCTGTAATATTAATGATGTCTCAGGGCAGCTTAAGTTTCATAAACACGTCTTTTTAATTATTCAGATAAAAATAGCCAAGGTATAGATGCAAAACAGTAATGCTGTGTTTCAGTTTGGGTTTAGAAAAGGAGTCAATGATACTTTAATGACATACAAAGGTACAAATGCATGGAAAATGCAAAACATCCAGAATCTAAACTACTTCTGTGCTATATGGAAGTGCCTGTATGTAAGCCCACATTAAGTGCAATTCCAGCAGTTCTCGAGTTTACTTTGCACTTGCTGGTAAACAAAGCCACTTTCTAAGGCAACACATACCCTGAGACTGCCCTGAATGATGTAACTCAAGTTCCTTGCTTTCACGGGAAAAAAAAAACACCAAGGCTTTTCATGAAACCTCCTGCTTTCTGCAGGTGGAAGTACTCAGGCTGGTAGCTGAGTATAGCTGACAGCTACTCAGCTGACAGACTTACAGTCTCACAATTCGTTAGTTGTTTTTTATTTTATTACTCTGTTTTACAAGCTTTTTGGACAACTGACAACCCTCACAATGTCATGGGGACACTTACATGATTTATAGTCAGATCTTTCATATAAAACTTTCTCAATGGCAGAATAGTGTTGGGAACCTGCTACAGATTGCTTGCCATAGCTTGGTGCAGTAGTTCCCAGTCTTTGCCCATTTATAAGTGCTCTCTGATTTACAGCATCTTCAGAAGTTGTAAGATTTGCAGTACATACTGCTGTGACCTGCTTGGCATCTCAGTTCATATTTAACTAATAATAGAGATGTATGAAGTTTTTGCAGATTTCCTTACACAGATTTTCTTTCCTTACCGTATTTAGTCTTTTCAAGAGATCTATATGGTCTTCAGATTTTACCCTGCTAAGTAAGAAGGGTTGTTTTTTGTGAGAAAATAAATTGTTTTAATGCATCTGCCTTAGATTTGCTTGAAACTCGCCTAAGGTGGTAATAGAGGTAAAAGCACTGGCTGCTGCAGACACTGCAAAATGGAACAAAGTACCATTAGGGAAAACAAACCCTGCCAATCCAGAGCAATAGGGCCACAAAATGGGAAGAGGGAATCATTCCAGTCTGACACATTTGTCTGCAAATAAACTCTCAGCTGAAGGCAGTGGAAGGGGAATGAGAAGGGATGGGAACAGGGAGGAGGAGAGACCCTTCCAGAGGCCGTATTCGTGAGGCCAAGGCTGTGCTTTCATCTCCCAAGAGCTCTGGAAATAAAGATGGATACGAGAGACAGCGGCAGAGCCAATGGCCTGCAGTCTGCATCCTCCAAGAAGGTGAACTGTTGAGCACTGTAGAAGGTAGGATTTTGGTTTATTTTGAATTTGGTTCTGGAAAAAAATGCTTGTTAAGTAATCCTGTAGACAGAAGCTTTTTTCTTATCCACGGGTAAGATTCAATAAGGGAGAGATGCTGCACAACCCACGTGGGAATGCTGTCCTACCTAGACAGGTCAGGTAAAGTTTCTTTCACTACCTGCCATGAAGTTTTTCAGCCTGGGTAGCTTCCTCCCTTTGTTATCCTTTCAAGGGACATCATCTCATCTGACGACACCTTCAGAAACTTTGGTGTCTTCATCTGGGGTCTCACGCTTCCTCTGGAGAAGGCAAAACCAAGGTTTTCTCCAGAGTACTTTGTCTTCAGCCATAGCAGTGTGACCCAAATCCCATCCTACACACACACATTTCTTCTTAGTGAACACCTTTGGTTGGCAGCTTTGACAGGACTTTTCTTACTATGGTGTACTGAGAAATGCTGTTCTGGCAATTCTAAATTCAAGGGGTCATTTTTCCTGGCTGCAGAACAGAGACCTGTGGACAAGTCCATGATCAGAGAACCGCCTCAGTATTCCAAAGCTTTGTGCTTTTGGGAAGTTAGATGGTCTCGTTAGGATTGAGAGGGCTGAGGAGGAGGGTAATGAGCACGTACCTCTCCTTGACACTGAAAGGAAATACAGTAGTGCTTTTTTTAGAAAGAACAACATAGGGGTTTACTGGTTTTTAACATCCCTGACTGTGGGAGAGACGCAATGCTCAGTGTTCCTGCCGCAGTGGCAGGCTCTCGGTGGCTGTGGACGTGCCCATCCAGTTCAGGACCTCCTCAGTTACAGCTAGGGACCAAGGCAGGGAGCACCCTGAAGGGATCCCCCAGGGGTAGCCAGGTCCTGTCAGTTTTGTAAAGCATAACTTAGGGTGGATCAAGGGAGGCTAGGCACTGAGCTGACGCTTCTGCAACAGCCAGAAGGCAAAGCTGGAAATTAAACCCCATATTTCAGTGCTGGGGCTATGCTTCATCAGAGGGCATTCAAGGTAATCTGCTAATTTACATTTGAGTTGGATACATCCTTCTGAGGTATCCTTTACTGTATTTTTTGTTTCCTTTAATTTTTATATGTCTGCAGGTTGTGTGTGCATATTCTAACTCGGGAAAATAAACACTATATAATTTTCTCTACCTTCTACTATTGTAAGTTTTTATAATACAACTACCATACAAGGCAATGTTAGCAATTCAATCTCCAAGTTATTTTGGGATTGTTTTTTTCGTTTTCTTTGTTTGGGGTTTTTTTAACATACCTCATGAGAATGTAACAGAGGTTTCAGATTTATTAATGGAACACTAATGATCTTCACAATCCTTTTAGGAAGAAAAAAATATTTTATCTTTTTAGAACAAATGAATATTGATCATAATGCTGGAGTGACTCCATGGGGGAATACAAGCACAATAAAATGGAGATCAAAGTATATATCCTGAATTCCTAATGCACTGAGAGGTGGCTGTGCAATTAATGCTTGTGTAAGTCAAAACAGGTCAGGTGATTTTACAGTCTAGGTGAAATCCCAGCCGTTCTAGCAAGACTATAACATGACATTTTATATTGCTTCAATGAAACATATCATTAAAAATAAGGTTTACTGTCAGCACAAACTTTAAGTGATTGGAATTTTGTCCTATCACCTGGAGAACACCATGAGTGAGAGATGTGTCCGCAACTCATGATTAGTAAGTCACCGAACTTTCCTTCTAGGACCTCAGCAAGGGTGTAGGCATTTGGAATGAGGCACTGGAGGTTAATGTGCAAAAGCACGTGGGGGGCTGTGAACACCTCAACTGTTACGCTTCAGTCTGGCACAGAGCCACTCTCCCAGCTGTCAGTAGCTCGTCTTCAAAGGCACACTAGAACCTGACTGCCCTCTATACCTCTGCTTCACATTTCTCCTCTCCATCAGAATCATACTTATCTTCCAGGCATCACTCATACTCCTATTTCTGGCTTTTCAATGCTCTCCCCCATTCCAGGTGCTCCTGGGCACCTCTCAAACCCCTGCAAATACAGTATCAGCATTCACATAATAATTCATGTTCTGTCTCACTTTTTCTCCTCCAGTCTGCTTCATCAGGCTGGCTTATTACAGACACTGAGTCTTCTGACTTCTGAACTTCTAGACTGCATGGGGTTATTCCTTTCCAGCATTTATTAAAAGTGTATGAAAAATAAGTTTCTTTGTTTGTTGCTTTTTTTTTAAATTAAAGCTGAGATTTCAACATACTGAAAACTTCAGAAGCCATTTTCAGAAAAACTTCCAACAAGATATTCATTATTCTTATCTTGACTCACAGCCACTGCACATTTCCTTTCCCACTCCTTTCTCTCCCTTTTTTTTCCATTCCCGAGAAACCTGACACAGGGTGTTAGTGGAAATGTAAGAAAAGAAATTGTGAAGTCCTGCAAAAATGGCCATGAAATGTCACTGGACCACAAAGGAACAATGGGCAATAAGACAGCATAATGGGAATCATGGAAACTTCATGTTGTATTTTTATTTAAAAATGAGATTAAATGCAGATCTCCTTTGAGGCTCTCATACTGCTCCAGTTGGGCTTGAGCACAATTAATGTTTGCATTATTATCTGAATGTGCTGTTCCACAAGACAGGCTGAGCCAACCTAAAAGCATACTGCCCCTCAAGGAGCTGTTCTGTCCCACGTTCTGCCTGTCCATTTACTCCCAGTGCTTACCTCCCAAATGGCACTAGTCCTCCACAGTGGGATAATTCAGCTCCCTGAACAGCGCAACCACCAGCAGCATCCCATGGAAACATAATAAGAAAAGGAAAGAAAGCAAAAAAACATATTTACACCTCAGACAAGAATCAGTCTCAGCAAAGAGCTGGGACTGAAACCATGTGGAGCAATGTGGGAGAGATGAAACAACACAACAAGCCAAACCACAGCTGAATAGCTGAGACCACCCAGAACACCATTGTTTGCTCTGTTGGATTTTTTTTTTTTCCCGCAGGATCAGCTCCTTACTCTGATTTGTTTTGTTGTAGGAATAAATGGCTGGTAACAGGAGAGTCAAGGCTATACAACTAGAAGAAAACACAGAGGCTGAAAAAAAGCAAGCCCCAAACACAGTTTTTTTTCCCTGTCTCAAGGCAAGAATCCTCTCTTGCCTCACTCCTAGTCCTGGGTGCATGGCTGCTGCTATAACATTGCTTTTTTCACCTCCTACCACCACTGTTCCTGTAAGTATTGAAGCTATGGCTCCATAAACATGAACAAGTTGCAGAATGAAAGACAAAAGATTTGCAAGTTTATTTGATTTAAATTCTGTCCATTTCAATAGCATCTATGAGATTTCTACAGCAGCTGGGCTAAGAGATGTGTGAAAACTTCATTGGTTTTCTATGCACAGATTTTAAAAAAACGTTTCTGGAGCACAAGTGCATAGTACATATTCACTGCATAGTACTGAATTTGATTACGCTGTGCCAGTTGCACATTTATGAAAAAGGTAGGGATATGAAAAAACAAAACCAGTTCACAAGGTGTAGGATATTTTTGTACTGTTTGTTATCTCACTAAAATTCTTTCTACCACATTCTAGCTTTTCTAGCTTAAAACAAGGTTGTTTCAAACAGAGGGATGAAATACAGCCAGAACAGTTAGGATACTCGTCAGGAGAAGAAAACTGAGGGGTTAGGACTAGGGATGGAGCATATCAGGACATCTGGTGACATACTATGGTACAAGGACCTGTTCAAGCAGTCCCCACTCCTTTGTCCACTCTGCTCACAAAACTCTCCCAGATTGACAGGGCTCCAATACACATATAGGAGCAGAAGATTAGGTGCTTGTGATAAGGTTTTTGTCAAAACCAGAGGTTTTGGTTCGGTTTTTTTTTTTTTTTTTGGATAACCAGGTCCATGTGCTTGGCCACTGTTCATTAGGTACAGAATCCCTCTTGTGAACCTGGACAGAGAACTCAGGCAGCATCAAAGGCTTTTTGTGCTATGTGCAACAGAAGTAACAGTGAAAAAAAAAAAAGAACACCACTTCCCTAGGTGATTCACAGTTTAATGAAAAACTACAAGGAAGTAACAAGTAATTCACTTAAGAATTGGATTTGATCCTTGTGTGTCCCTTTCAACTCAGAATATTCTGTGATTCTATGAAGTAAGTGAGGAAAAATGTAAAGGATGAGAAAGCCAGGATAACAGCTAGTCGCACAAACATCTGGACTCAGGGCTCTTAAAGAAAACAAAAATCAGCTCTTTCTATTCCAGTTTTATAACATTATTTTTATTTCACTTGACAAGACTCAAAACACGTCGGTGGAGGGGGGACCGCCTCTTGGGGGATGTTTCTGGTGGGCTATCCGAGGAATCTGTCCAGGTCTCAGTGCTTTTCAGAGCTGCTGGCAAAATTTGAAACAAGAGTCATACAGCTGTAATAACTTAGATTGACGTTGGTAATTTGGTTAGGGGAACTCACTGGAGCCACATGGTTTAAAACCTCTCCTAAACGCTATGCACCACCCTGCATGCCTGACCAATGGAGCAGAGACTCGCTTGCAGAAGAAAGTCAGGCAGACAGGGAATGATGTATTCCTCCTAATGTGGACAGCATTAGTGAAACTGTTAGTGAAATGTTGCAGCCATTTCCACTGCCATGCCCCAGAAACAATGTTTACCACAAAACTTTAGTGAACTCAGAAACTCACATGTAGTGGTAATATCTGTAGAGATAATCTCAGACCACTTATCTAAAAGAAAATTAAGGGGTGGCGACTCAAAACTGCAGCTGATAAGAGGTACTTAAGCGTAAAAATGTGTGTTAAGACATCACTGGTGAGGTTCCAAGGTTAAACCACCTCAACTGATGAACCTTTGGAACAATTTACTTAGCGGTATAGTGGCTTCTCCATCACTGAACTCTTAACATGATGATGAATATTGTTCTCAAAGCCAAGCTATAGCCCAAAGAAATATGAAGCAGAGCTTTTTGTCATGGAAGTGATCATACCGGATACTACTTCTCAATTTTAATAGCTATGAATTACTATGATTTCCATTATAAATTGGCTATATTCTTCTGGGCATCATCAAATCCATCATGAAACTTGGATATGAAGGTAACATGCAGATATAGCAAAGCAGCAAGAATGCAAATGTGTAAAAAACTAATTTAGCCCACCACACCTCTACAGCAGGAGAAATGCACAAGCAACCAAAACAGGGAAAAAAATAAGGGGGGGGGAAAAAAGTTTCATTTTCATCCCTGCAAACAAAAACAAGACACTTTTCCAGCTGTGTACAAGCTGAAAGAAAAAGGAGAAAGAAGGAAATAGATGCAGTCATAGAAACACACTCAACACTTTATTTAGAAACTTCTGTTTCATTGTAAATGACTTTTCCTTACCCAGGCTCTAGAACATTACGACTAAATAGGTATGACATTTCAGTTCTAGGACAGACTGCTAATGTGTCATTTTTCTAGCATAAAGCGCTGGCTGCTTTGTAAAATTTTACCTGCAGCTTCTCTTTATTTGGGCAGAGGAAGAAAGTTAAAATAATAGGCACAGATACAAGTATCTTTAGGGTGAAGGGGCTTTGACAGCTGAGGCACTCTGGTCTCAGAGACTCTTCTTCCACTGCACAGTCACCTCATGTCAACTGCAGAAATAGCAGTACTCGACAGTAAAGGTTTGCTATTTTGTTTCCCCTCCTTAGCGAGAAAGGTGTATTCTAGAAATAAGTGCTTGTAGCTCTTAAGTGTTTCATATATTTTAACGGAGTTGAGTATCTGAAATACTTCAGGCATTTTATTTATTGTACAGCAGTGGTTTTTAACTCATTCTACATCTACGCCGTTATTCTACAGAGATCTGAGTCCCAGCAGGACTGAAAACGCCACCACATAATAGAGCTTCCTCCAAGCTACCAACAGAATAATTTGCATTTCCCTGTCCAAAAATACTTTCTCATAAAAATACTTATTCTTTAAAAGCTTTGCTCATTTCATCTTAAAAGATTCCTGAGATAGCAGGCACTTGATTTTTTTGAGACTGCTCTAAATATTTGGCCAAAAATAGCACAAGTATTATTGATGCAAACAGAAGCTTGTTGTTAGCAAAGGTTTTATTGTGTCCATCTGAGTAAAAGCTCATTTTCTGTTCTGGTGACAGTCCATCACCACACATGTCAGACAGTGCCATCTGGGACAGTGCCAGCTGTGCCAGCTGTGGCTGAGTGCTGCTGAATGTCTGTCTCCGACGGGCCGTCTGTCGCGTATGACCGTGCCCGAGCCCCAGACTTCACTGCATGCACTGCGTAGTTCAGGCTTGTGCTCTCCATCCAGCCCCAGGAGCCCGAGAGCGGATTATACAACATCCCATTCACGGTCTTGACTGAAAAGCCATCTAGGAAAGAAAGAAGCCATATAAAGCAACGGATGTTCTTAAATATTCTAAGTCACTGCAACATCAAGCTCTTTAGAACAGCAAGTCTGAAACATGCTTCTTCCTTCAGGCTGGGGAGGAAGCTGCCCTTTGTCAGACACCCCCACCTGCAGTGCCACTGGCATCGCTGGTGACAGCAGGTCCTGCTCCTGGCAGTGGCTGCAACAGCTCTGTGCCAGGCCATGCACCACCTGCAGCTACAGGGCTCTGCTGGAAACCCCAGCCTCACACCTCCTCATCTGGGTGACTCGTAATGTTTTCTGTAGGTGGAGACATGCTTCAGATTGGCATCACACGCTCCAAAATCAAAATCTGAGCACATCTTTGCAAGGATTCTGCAGATTCCCTTTAGGAATGGAAAAATGTAAGAAAAAGGCACATGAATGCCATCAAGGACTCGGTGCAAATAAAGAGTGATTTATCACTCCTGGCTGAGCAGCACTCAGTTCACTGCATGGATCTGCTGTGTCCCAGCAGGACACAGGATGGAAGGCAGAAAACAAACACCCTATCAAATCACTCCACTGCACCTGCTTCTCCTTTCAAATGAAGAACTGAAAGAACCACTAGTATGTGAACCAGTATTAGTCATATTCCTTATGGCATCACTGCAAAGTGCCAGGAAAAGACCTTGCCAAGAGAATAGCTCCACTCACACTTCAGCTTCTTTGCAGTGAACTAGAGCAATGTGAAATATTTCATGAGAGGGTTTTAAAACATCTGCAGCGAAGGAGGGCAATGGGCAGAAGTCTTCCCAGCTCAGTGCTTTGTCTATTTTAAAAGCAATCAGACCAGGCTAATTTAATTAGAAATAATTAAAATCAGTATCACAGAGTTTCTCAAGAACTGACTAATGAATTTGTGGTAGGTTTCATCTTCACATTTTGGAAGAAATCTTTTAGTAACATAATATGAATAGAGAACATGGAGCAGCAAACCAAAAATAAAAACGCCTCCTCCCAAAGGAAAGGCAACAAACAATGCAGTGGCAGCAGTGCAGCCCCAGAGTGCCAACACAGTTATTTCCTCAAACCTGACCTAGAGCATATGAACCACTTCAGAGCATACATTCTGTCACCAGAACACAATGGAAAACATTGGAATTTTTTATTTAGGCTATTAAACAGAGGGCAGCTGCAACAGTGATTTAGTTCAAGTAATCACTGCATTCTTAGGATTCCACTTAATTTATTTTGTGCAAAGTCCAGTAAGCAGCAGTGTCTTTAAACCAGGAATTATACTCTTAGTATACGACTGTTAACTCAAGCAGGAAAAGCTGTGTACTCTTGCTAGCACTCACCCCACCTAACTTATCCCTTTGCCATTTCTACAGGATCTCTCTCTGCATTCCCACCATCTGGCCTGAAACTTACTTGATTCCAGGAGGCGCTCCAGCTCTTTAGGGGGAACAAACTTCTCCCACTCATGTGTTCCTTCTGGTACAATCCCCATTATTTTTTCTGCAACCACAATTCCCAGGACATAGGACAATTGTGTTTTATTGATTGTCGTAATGAATAAAGAACCTTCTGGCTAATTAAAATATGAAAATGTTCAATTAGAATAATAGTTTTTAAAAATTGTAAATTTAATCACATTAAGACAGATAATTTGTCTATGTCAAAGTCTACACAATGCAAGAGTAAGGAGTAATTTCATCCCAGGATAGATATGTGTGAGTATAACATTTTAATACAAGAAAGAATATAATGTTCTAACAGTATGACGCAGGAATATTTAAAGAATCAACATAATCAGGTCTTGGGTGGCCTAAAAACTATTCCTTAGTCCAAAGAACACCTAGAAAAGTCACTTATGATATTTCCTACCCAGGAAATGGATAAATAAAAGGTATTAAAGCATATACAATATATATTCTAAAAAAAGAAAACAACCCAACAAAACACCCAACGAAGTAAAAAATCAAAACAAAACCACAAACCGCTTTTTTAATTGAAACCAAAGTAAAATGTGAAATGCTTCCTTAATTTTTGAGACTGCTGAATGCCATGCCATGCTTGTTTTAATAATTACATGGGCAAAGAAACAAAGCCAGAAACACATTCTAAGCCCTTAAAGGACTGTTTGCTAGAAATAAGGGATAATTTCTTTGTCCCTAGCAGGCTAAAAACTAGTAGTGCATTCAACTGAAATAATTTATATTTCTTCTGATGACCAGAAAGATAAAGAGATTGAAGAAAAGCTGCCACTTGTGTGCTGAGCCTACCATCTTTCTTTGCAAATGAACTAATAGCAAGATGAATAACCACCTGATTATCTCCAAAGCCTAACTAGGAACCTTTAAAAGCAAGCCAGGACCTTATCTGATGTGATGCTAGCACTGGAATAAAATCTTGTGTCAGAAACATCATTACAGAGTTCCCATGCAGTCTGAGCCACAGCTGTCCATCAACAGCAGCACTGCCACATTTTGTCTCACCTGACTGAAATCAGATGCAACCAGATTTCTTAAGGTCCTGATGCAATGCAACCTTGCAATGCGAGGCAATGCCCTAACACTTTTCTGAGGCTGAGTTGGGGAAATAAATTTCCCCTAACTTTAGTTAATGAAGTTGGGAAGATGTATTTGCATCATGGAGAAGAATGGAAGGCACTTCTAGAACGTACTTCTGACTTAGTGGAGAAATGTGTGCAAATGTGTTTTCACATTCCTTTTAAAAAGTCACAATAATAAAAGAGAATAAATATTCCCAATAATGAAAGCAAAACCTCTCCTACCTTTAACACCTGAGAGCAACACTTGATAAACGTTTCAAGGTCAGCCACATGCTCCACTACTTCAGAAGCTACAATTACATCAAAGGTTTCCATAGACTCTTCCACAATCTCCTCCAGTGAACTGGACTTGTACTGTATTCTCTTGGCCAGGACCGGATCAAATGACTTGTGCCGATCTGCTGTTCTAATGTTGTCCTCCACAGGATCAATTCCAGTAACTGAAGCTCCCAGTCTACCTAAAGGCTAATAAAAAAGAGTGTAATTTATTCTCTGCGTGAAAACAATTTACTTAAAGGTTTCTGAAACTTTGCAATGTACATACAAGATGCAGAAAGCATCCATCACAGAACACAACAAACAACAGTAAATTATAAGCTCCGATCTGGCAGTTGTATTTTAAATGCTTATTAAAGCAAAAACACCCTTAGATTTGGGAGAGGCAGTGTTAATTTTCCTAAAAAATGATATACTGGACTATACACACATCTAAATTGTCTTTTAGAATAATTTGTTCTGAATCCATTTTCTTACACAAAATAAAGATTTCTTCCACTACTCTCTCTGATAGAGGAAAAAACAAAGGGGGAAAATCAACACAGTAATTAAAGGGGGGAAAACAATGCTGTATTTAATTACTGTCATTACTTTCTTCAACATCCACCTGTAATGGTAAATCCTCATATCTTTTTAATGGTTATTTAATATATGATTATCTCTGGGACTTCTCACTACTGAGAACTAAACACTGATGTTTACTAGGATAGCATCAGCCTTGGCTGTCACTCAGGTTTCTCCAGTGTCTTCTTACTCCAAGGTTAACACCTTAGTCATCACCTCTTTTGAAACTGAAACAGGCTGCAGAACATGACCACATGTATGATATTCCAACCTGAAATTCACCGGTTGTTCAGCCTGAGAAGGTGATGCAGCACACAGGTTTTGCCAGCATTGTTGGAGAGACCCCTCTCACAAGACTACACGATTTTGCTCAAAAGAGAAACAAAAAAAAAAGACAGAGAACATGGGAGAGATTCAGTTCCCCTCTGTAACACCTCACTTCAGATGCTGATGAAGTTCCCAAAGTAAATCAGACAGATCTGTAACCCTAAATTCACAAACCATCCCAGCTCTATTGATGAGACACAGCACTGTTCAGAGCCTGTGTGGACAGTGTTCCACCACAAACAGTAACTTCTCAGTTCCAAGTTTGTGCAGACTTCTCTGGAAGCCACTGTAACATCAGCCCCTGTACCACAGGAATCTCTGCTGACACAGGAGAGGTATGTCTTGGGTGCCTGACGTTATTCCATGCATTTCCCATGAAATCAAATCAAAGGCAAAAATCCCCACCCTTATATAAAAAACTGAAGATAAGCAATTCAGAGAAATGAATGTGTAAGAACAAGTTTATAACAGAAATTACTTCTTTGGTAACAAGGATGTCACAATTCCAAGTAATCTTGCCTAGACTCATAAAGTAAAAAAAGAAAAATAAAGAAATACTCAAGGACTCTTTCATAATTCTTCCCCTCTCCTTTTCTTTACAGTGCTTGAAATCTTATTTTCATGATGAACCTCAGAATTTTAGAATTTCTCATTACCAATTCCCTCATTCCCTGTAAACCACCACCTCTATGCTAACCAAATACTCTGTGGGCTTTGTAAGAGTGCACTGCACTCTACTCAGTAACTAATATATCATAGAGAGGAAAGGTCCTCCTTGGAGGATTAGAAATTAAGCAGTGTAATTAGTACAACAATTGAAATACCTTGCATGCTTTTTAACAAGAAAATGCAGAGCACACTGTTTCTTACCTCACTCAGCAGTCCTCCACCACAGCCCACATCAAGAATCTTGATTCCAGAAAGTGGATTTCCTGGATGATAATTACTACTCATGCTCAACAGAGTATCTCTGGAAGAAAAGGGATGTGATTAAGGTCAAACCCACAAGGTGCTTTAGTAGATGCAATATGTAGTTATCTTAAGTAATGGTAATTGGCTTTCTTTTACAATATTTTCTGAGGTTATGCAGAAATAGTACATATTAAAAAAAATATGTCTTCAAAACTATACCTAATAAATGGCACTCTAATATCATTCATAGAATGAAGGGCTGCATATTCTCCTTCTTCATCCCACCACTTATGTGCAAGGAGCTGGAATTTTTTCATTTCCTTTGAATCCACTGATGAGTGTGAAGTGCTGAAAGGTCTCTTCACAGTGAACCTAAATAATGAAAGCTGAATGTCATTAAACCAATACTAATATCTCATGTCAGCTGAAATACGGGAAAAACAAATACTGCATCAGAAAATGCAAAAAGGCAAAACTCTTGTTTCTTTAGAGACTGGAGTTACACTTGTTCAGTAGCATACAGATACTATACACTGGATGGGTAACATATCTTCCCAAACAGATGGCTGCATGCCTGTAATTTTTAAGTTGGTAATTAGCAAAACAAGAATAGGCCACATCAAACATTCGAATGTGTGAGATATAAAAACAGCTTCCACATGACACTGTTGCAAAGTCAAATTAAATTGTTACAGAATAGGGTAGTCCTTATCACACAGGGTTATTTTAGATACAATACTTACATGTTGCTTTTCATTTCAGTCAGAGAGACACGCAAGGTACTACTGGATTTCAGTTGTATTTTCCTGTTGTAGTCCTGAAGGATACCTCTCAGACCTGTCTGAAAAGACAGACCAGCATGGTCATCTGCATAAATAAAAGAAAACCAAATGGAAAACATCAGTTTTACAAGAACTCAGAGGCAAACCACGTAGTTGTAAGAGTGCTTCTCTAGCAGAATACTAACCATGCAAATCTTTGCACGTTTGCTCACTATTGCACTTAGGGAGTTGTGGATTAAATAAAAGAATGTGTGCTAGTTCACCACCCCCCTACCCCCCAAATTATGTACAATGCCATGTTTCAGAGACTGAATGGAAAGGAACTTTTTATGCAACTGAAATGTTTCAGGCAGCGTTAATTTCCCCAAAATGTTTACTCTGACCGTAAGCTGTGCACACACACATACACTTAGCAACACCGGGTTTATTATGTGTTGTAATGAGAATTGCACAGCCGCACACTCATTTTGCATTGTACGAACTGGTAAGGAAACCTAAGCAAAAAACCCTCACGGACGGTGCACAGATAGGCCAGGGACACTTTACTGCAATTGTTCTCCACTCCTGCTTATCCGACGCAGGGCTCTTCCTAGCACAGCGAATACTCGCTCACATCCAGCTGCTGCCTGGTTACCAGCAGCCCCCGAATCCCAGCAATGCCTCACTATACCCAGAGTAAACCACTCCCTGAAGATGATTTTAGGCCGCAGTGAGCGATGGAGCGATCTAAACACCTCTGGACTGCAAAGGAGGCGGCAGAGGAACAACACCTTCCCGACGGGCCGGCGCTGAGTAGGCCGGAGGTGCCGTGGGACGCGGCCAGGAGCTGCCAGACACACCCCCGGGGCCGCCGCTAGCGGGAGGTTTGCCGAGCCCGGCTGTGGGGGAGCCGGCGAAGCGAAGCCCCGTTACGCCGCCCCTGCCGCCGGCCGCGCCGGGGCTCTCCCGCCCGCTCTCCCGCGCCCGCCCAGCGCCCGCTCACCGCCCGCAGCCCCCGGCANCGGCTGTCTCGCGGGCGGCCGCCGGGAAGGTTCCGCCCGGCGCTGAGGCCGGTGCGAATGCCAGCCCCTACGGTGGCACTTGTAGCCAGGGCTTCAGCTGGAGCAACTCTGCTTGAATGTGTGCCTCCTTACTCCCGATCCTTCCGTGTCCTGGAACACGAAAAGACCCGCAAGCAGAGGCTCGTTCAGATGGCACAGCGACGAGCCCACAGCCTTCAGTCCGTTTCATTACCAAGAAACACACCAGGCTTGCAGGGCACGGCACAAAGTACAGGAGTCCTCGCTTCGGGCCAGGCTCAGGAGGGAAGCGATGCCAGCAGCCGGCACTGCGCCGCTGTGGCCTGGACCGGAACCCCTGGGCTCCAACATGGCTGGGCCTGAGGCAGGCTCCCGAGAGCTTCCTCATGGGAACCATCCAAGCTGGCTTGCTGCTGCCTCTTTCAGAGGCTGCCGTGGCATGGTTTTCAGATGAAGTCCAGGCTGTGGCCCAGGAAGGAGAAGGCTGCCTTCCCTGCTCCCTCGCAGGCACTGCTGCCCAGGGCCCCAAACTGAGGTTCAGGTGAGCAGCCTTGGCAGTTCACGGCTGACACACACGAGGAGCCTCTCCCCCAGTGCGAGCTCCAGCATTTTCAAATTTCAAATCCCCATGGTGAGCTAGTTTAACATGCTTAAAATGGAAAAGAATTAAGCCAGTTTTTAAAAAGATTAGTTTTCTGACACTTTATTGAGCTGCAGGTCCAACAAGAAAGCCCAGTGAACACCAAAGCTGGCTGGAAGGCAGCAGTGCAGAGCAAGGCAAAGGTAAGCCGTGAAAGCAGAGTTGGCAGTGCTCCCGTACTTGCCAGGCAGATGATCACAGGCCAGGTTCCCTGCCTGGCTGTGCAGACGCTGGCATCCGCTGGCAGGAGACACGGCCTGCACAAAGCCAAGGGCAGGAGCATCCTCCTGGCTGCAGAAGTTTGGAGTAGTATAACCAGTCCTGGCTTGACTTCCGTCTAGTGTCAGCCTGCTTTATTAACTGACCTTGCTTGGTACTAGAACCCTCACTGCTTGAAATCTGCCTGTTTACAGGTCTCCTGTAAATACAGTATAATTCATGTAGTAGTTATTTGGATCTTTTTTCTTTTTAAAGCTAAATAAGGACTGCTGAAAGGGCTCAAAAAAACTTGTCTCGACAGCAATTAAATATGGCAAACCTGCTTAGTATGTACCTGCCTCACTTCTTTATTCACCTGCTTTCTATCCAAAAAAGCTCACAGTGCACTAGAGTTAAGAGTCATTAATCTCAGAGCTACTGATAAAAACAGAGCTCCAAGAAATCCTTTATGCTAGCATAGTCTCCTTAAGAGACAAAACTAAGCCTTCCTTCAAAGCAGGCATCTGCATATCATTCAGCTTAATTTATTACTTGTCATTCATTTAGCAAAGCAAACACAAAATCTGAGCGAGCCAAACCTTACGCTGGCATTGCTTTTATATTTGTGATTTTAAAATCGGTTACAAGCCAGTAAATACATGCACTTTGGCAAGTATTCTACTTAACAGGGTAAGCTCGTTTGAAACTAGAAGTAGCTATTCCATGAGACAGAGCCTCAAAGACAGAACAGTTTTTGGTATTGTGCCATATTTCAAAACACATGTAGTTGCTCAATCTTTAAAGTCAGAATATTTTACCCAACTACTCTTTTTTGGCCTATCCCTGGCCACAATAATTCTTCCTCTTACATGGTGTAGTAGGCATCTTGGGGCTCATATTGACATTGGCTTGGTTGTATTCATCTTCAGAGCAATTTGCATGGAAATCATTGTCCATGTGATTCCACACCATCCCTTATTTATTAAAAAAGTTTTCAAGGGAAATCCCTCCAATGATCATGGTGCTGCATGACATTCAAAATCCTATGTATTGCTTTCCTGTGGTGCACTGAAATGTTTTTGCAGCGTTCATTTTAAAATGATACATTCCCAATTCTGTATGCATTTGCACATTTTAGGATCACTTCAGATGTATGGAATGAAAAGAGCGGTTGTTATTTTAGCCTTTTCTGGTGAAAGACATTCCTAAGGGGGTTTCCAAAGCCCAAAGAAGTTTAATGTGTGTGATGCTGACAGGAGTACCGACGTGTATTTAATTGGTGAGTGATGAGTAGGCCGTCATAGTAAGATTTCTGAAACAGTTAAATACAGACATCGTATGCTCTTTTTATTGGCATACAGTCACTACCCATATAAGTGCATTTGTGTCAAAAAAATAATTTTCATCTTTACAGGAAGTGATAGAATTCCAGTTGTTGGCAGAGTATATAAAGCTTTTCCATACACAATCTTTTTTATTATTAGACAGAGAATATAAAATCTGAACTGAAAATCAAATTCAATGCATCCTGGAAACTGTATTCCTCAACAGCTTTTCTTAAGCTCATTTCTAGTTTCTTTCTGTCTCTCACAAGACTTCCTTCTAGGACATCTGAACTGTTATGCTACCTACTTTTCAAAAATTCCTCACTCTTACCCAGAGCCAAGAGTGTAGTGAAATTGGATCAATACATCATTATTTATATCCCTACCAATGCAAGTAAAAGTCGTGTGTTGTAAATTATGCCTTATTTTGCTACTAAATATGACTGCTTACTCTATGTGAAAGGATATAATTGAGAGGGGTGTTATAATTTATAACTGATTATTTATCTGTGACAGTGTTTTGATAAACATGCATGTATTCACTAGCCATTAGCTTGCTTATTAAACACATAGTTAAAACGTGTTTCTTTGCACTGAAGCAGTTGATTTCTGCATCTTATTTATGAAAAAATTACAGTGGAAAAAAGCTGCAGAGCTGAGTTCTGATTTAGTTAAATGGATTAATCTGTTCAGGCTTTGCAAGTAGCTAGTATAATTTTTTCTTAGAAGATACAGCCAATCAAAGAGAACTTAATTTGATGTTAAGACTTTTATCTTTTTCACAACTGGTGTCACACCAGACCTTTTAGACACAGATCTCTCCCTGAATTCATGGTCTTCTGCAACAGTCACTGGCCTAGAGTTGGGTATTGTTGGTTTGTTTTTTAACTTTTATTATTTCACACTCTACTTTCTAACAGCAATAGTCAATTTCCTTAAGTAGGTTATCAGTGACCTCTTTCACTTTAAGGTAATATTAAAATAAAAAATTTGGTGACATTGTTAATACATCAATGTATTAGCTTCACAGGAGTCACAATTCTTTTAACACGAAGAACCAGTTTTAATATTCACTATGCATTTAATGCATGTGCCAAAATGTAAAGTTAACCTATTGTCAGTTTTCCAATGTGTACTGAGTGCCATTTATAAACACGTTCCATAAAAACATCTAAAATTCTGAGACATGTGTAATATCCCTGAACATCCAAAGATCTCTCTGAAAACTGGGTGAGGAATATAGTTCCAGAGCTTGACACTGCCACATGAGATCAGTTAATCGCACATATTCCTAATGGGGTTCAGTCTGTTTAAGTATAGCTTGTATTACAGTGACCCATATTTTACACACACAGCATAGAGTACCAGCTACACCCAAAAAAAAAGTTATTAAAAATCTATTACACATATCTAAAGAAAAATAAGATGTCTTTTCTCTGTTCTTCCCCACCCTCAATAAAGTAATCTCATCATGTCCATGGATTACAAGTGTATCACGTTAAATCTTTTTCAAGTACTTTAAAAATTTGTTATACCAAAAAAGCTGCCTTTTTCTTTTTTTTTTAAGTACTTTCTACCATTTAACACAAAATTCAGGTGCAAGAATTTTAAACAAAAAATGAACTAAAGAGCTTTATTGACATCACAGTACATTCAATAGTAATTTTAAGAACATTACAGCTGAAAGAGAATGGCCTGTTTTATAGTCTTAATAAGCACTACCGTTCTTGAAAAAATGTAATACAAAGAAATCCTATTAGGTATTTAATTCTGAGCAGCATTTGGAAAAAATACACCTATTTACAGATAAAAAAAGGATTCTGGTTTCACCTACATAGCCACAATGTGCCTCTATAATGAGACGAGCCTTTTATAACTCATGGAATTTTTAAACATCATAGCACTGGTGCCATAAATTCCTCAGCGTTTACGACGAAGAGGAGTTGTTGATCTGAAAAATAAAGGAAAAGGAGGAGAAAGTTAATTGGAAAAAATAAAAGACCCCCAAACCCACACACACTTTAGGCTTAGTAATCAATAGTTTTAAAAGATTTTCCAAAGTTACTTTTGCCTAAGACAAAAAGTTTAATAAATACCATACTTTATTTAAAAAGTTCATATGCCGTACACATGAAGATGAATATAAAAAAAACTTTTTAAAAGTCAGACAAAATACTTAAAAAGTATACTACCTTGATCGTGACTTAGACTTGTGTTTGCGGCTTGCCTTCTTACCAGACCTTTGAGATTTCTCCATGGAGCATGACCGAATATGCTTCGATTTCTTAGCCTTCTTTTCTTTACTGCTTCCTGGTGATTCAGAACTACTCCTTCCACTAGATTCAGAGCCTGATCGTTTTTTGCTATCTTTGGTAGTAATTTTTTTGCTTTCTTGTCTGGAATCCTGTCTTATTATTTTCACACATATTGAATCACTGCGAGAGAAAGTTCTTTCGCTGTCTCTTTTTCTCTTTAATCTACTGTCGTCATGATTGCCAGCCTTACTTTCTTTTTCCTCTTTTTTGGGCTTATCTTTTCTCTTTTCCTGATCTCTCTCCCTTTCTCTGTTCTTTTTTTTGTCTTTGTCTACACCTCCACCCTGCTCCTTCTTCCTTTCTTGATCTTTACCCTCACTTTTATGCTTGTGCCTATTTCCAGTAGGGCTTCTACGCTGGTCTTCGGCTTTACGTCTCTCCCTGCTCCTGCTGCGGCTCGCACGGTTGGCTCGCCGGTCTCTCGAGCGGCTGCCGCTTCTACGTCTATCCCAACTTCTCTCTCTCGAAGGACTCCGATTTCTCCGCCTCTCCCCTCTTTCAGTACTGTGATTTCTACTAGATCTTCTCCTTTCCCTTATTTTCTCCCTGCTCCTGCTCCTCTCTCTCCTGTTTCTGTGGGAGTAACTCCTGCTTCTACTGCGCCTAACTTTATGTGATGGTGTCCTACTGCGACTGTGCCTCTTCTTCCTTTTGGGAGAGGAAGAACGTGAAGAGCTGCGACTACTACCTGAGCTAGTGCTATAGGATGAACTGGATACTGTGCTGCTACTGCTGCTGCTCCTGCTATTGCTGCTGCTGCTACCACTGCTAGAGCTTCTTGACCCACTCCTTCCTGTCCTCTCTTTACCCTCTTTCTTGAGTTCTATGTCAGGTGCGATTGCATTTGGAGATCTTTTCTTTTCATGAACCATATCTGCTTCAATCTCTTTTGCCTCCTGTGATGCTAAGTTACTATTTTGTTCTTTGTTGATAAATTCATTCATCTCTTTTGAAACTTTTTCATTTTGTAGCTTTTCTTCTGAAAAAAGAAGTACACAGAGAAAAAAATGCAATTAATTTGGAGAGTTATGTCAGTAATTTCCACACCATTTCATTGAAGAAACCAAGTTTCCAAGCACCTCTCATAATACTTATAATTAAAACACTGCCGCCATACCGACTACTTACCAAGCCACTTTTTTTTTTTTTCTTGTAATTCTAGAGAAGTTGTCCTCTTGGTTTAGAAAAAGTGTAGAGCCCAGTCATTTTTAGAAGTCCTTGATGTTATTTCATGTTTCAGTGGTTTAAGGTGAAGTTATCAAACAAATATCCTGGAACACTAGAATTCCTGAACTGATCTACACACAAGACCTTTTCCTTTTGCAACCTTTCTGCACACCTGATTCTCCCCTTCTCCTTCCTACAACACTCCTCTAGCAGTACTGATGCTTCCTGCCTTTCTTCGAGCCCCATTGATCTGGGTTTGAGGATTAATGTCTGGTCTGAAGAAGATGTATTTCTCACATAGTGAGACCCTCAGAGCATTTCCCAGAGGTTTCCAAAATAAAAATTATTTCTATTCAACCTAGGATCCTTTGTATCACTGCCAAGTTTATCTCCCCATTTTAAATTGAATCCAGAAAAAATAACTGACATACAACATTTTTTGCCTAGAAATGGCCTTTTGATGTGGGCCATCATTTCCTGAGTTAATTTAGGGAATAAAACTGCATCCAGAAACCCAGAGTGATCCAAATGACAGCTGATGGTCAAATTTAACCCAGAAAACAATTCCAGCTGGTCCCTGAGTTATTAGGCAATACAAGCAGAAGCCAGTGTATGTTAGAAGATGCTGTATTGTCCATCAGAAATCTTCTGCCTTTCCAAAAAACTGCTACAAATGAGACTCTGCATTAGCATTCTTCAGTATTTTGTATGTATAGAATCAGCTGCTTTACACTCTAGATTTGTATTTCTGCAAATAATCCCATGGAGATGTCTCCACACTGACATCTGGCTTCCTGCACTAGGAAGACAGAGGTCACAGGCCACCACTCAGTCACTCTCCATATGGCTATCTTTTTATGCATACATCTTAAAACACTCACAGAGAGATGGGAATATTAAGAAAACCAAAAGTTTAGCTAGTCCAGCCTTTTATTAAGGGCTCCATATGTCTTATTTTCAGGCCTTTAAATAAAAAGTTAAAGGAGGAAAACATCAATTTTAAGTTCTATCGTAACAGCACTTTCTCCTCCAGCTTGTGACCTTGGTTCAGGACTTCTTAACATTGCATCCATCTCTAGACACCTCTTCAGCACTGGGAGCTGACTGTGCTACCCTTTTGACCTACATTATTTGTATAAAAGGACAAACCTTACCTTGTACAGAGAAGCAGAAGTAAATCACAGGGTTTTGGGGTTTTTAAATTTTAATTCAAAATACATTATTTATAAGTTTAGTTTTGTATTTTTGGCTTGAAACGTGTTTCTTTGCCATCAATTTACATACACTAAGTAGTAAACTCCATATACAGTGGCACAAATTATAAGATTTACCTTCTAGCTGTTTTTCTAGTAGTAGTTGCTGTTCTCTCTCTTTTCTCCAAAACGCTTCCTGTTTTTGCCTTATTCTGTGTCGTAATTCCTCATCATCAGTATCAGATGATTCAGAGCCTCTGTCACTCCTCTCATCTTCACTGTCTCCTGATCCATAACCACCCAGTCCACCTGCGTGCATAAAGTCCAGTCTATCACGAGGAAAGATTAAACTTTGTTCTTAATACTTCTGTGAGGCAAAGAGGAGAGTAACATTGCCCTTCCTTCACTTCCTCGTCTCTGAAGAAGTCACTTTATTCTGGTAAGTGCCAGTGTTGTTTGCCAGTGTGTTCAAGGCCCCCGTATCTGCATTGATGCTCACTGTCTGGTTCTACTCCTTCTGGAACAGCTTGTCTATTTTCAGCAAGCAACCACTGTGACCATGGTACTTTTTTCCATTGTATGGAAAGGCAAAAAAGCTCCCTGTGGAGACTGTAACAGTGCCTGCCTCTGTATCAGCAACCGGACAGAAAATGCCTGGGATCTTTCCCAGAAGACATCTCTGAAATGACTTCAGCTGCCTCCGTAGTCCAAGGCTACAGAAATTCTGAATGCCATATCAATTTTTCCATATGATTTAGAAAACACTGCTCTTTGACAGGTATGGAGATGGAATAGAAACAGACTTTCTTCTCCCCCAGAGATATTAGTAACTACTGGACTGAAAAGGATAAAGTCAATTTAAACATCTGACATGGATTTCTTTCAGTCTGAAGTCCTTAGGATCTTTACTGAGTTAGTTTTGAAACACGAATACTTGTGATGATAACATTCAATCTAATTCATCAATATTCCATGTAATGAACATATAACTGATCACTGACACTGCTGTAGTACATTTTGGATGATAAAAGTCATGTTGGGAGAAATCTCTTGCAGTTGTGTCTCAAGCTGGAATTTCAATCTCTCTTTCCTGTGTTGTTTCTGGTAGTATATGATATGGGAGCCTTTGTGTTTATGTAGCTTTTCAAGAAAATAATAA
This sequence comes from Rhagologus leucostigma, assembly GCA_013397725.1. NCBI lineage: Eukaryota > Metazoa > Chordata > Aves > Passeriformes > Rhagologus > Rhagologus leucostigma. Next base: position 1,197,997 of record VZTD01002135.1, read on the forward strand.
TTGCAAAGATTACAATATTTTTATTTATAGACTTTCACATTACTCTTCTATCAACTTTGCCCTCTGGTTTGCATGGATCAAAATAGAAGAAAAGTATGAAATAATATTCCTTTCTTTGAAGACTGCAGCATGCTTCTGAAACTATCATATTTTGAAAACTAAATTTATCTAAAATTTTTACATATTTTCAAAATTAGGGCAAGATTCTCATACACTAAATCACACTGCCTAGTCCTTTACTCCAGCAACTATCCCACTATATATCAGTAGGATCACCTGTGGAACAATCAAAGGTGCTGATAATGATAAAGTTATCAGAAAGTGACCCATACTCCCAGGCAATTAAAATCTAGTTTCAAAATGCAATTTCTAGAAATGCAAGGCAAAAGTGTAACTCCCCCTTTAAGCCCTCTCAAAAATAAGGAACATACTTACCGAGTCCAGTGAGGGAAGCCAGTGCACTGGACTGTGCCAGCTGTTTTGCAGGAGCTTTGTATCACATCAACAACAGGAACAACATGTTAACACAAATAGCCACGATTTCATAGTCATGAGTCTATGGTATTGTTAAATCTACTACTATTGCTGTTCTTTGGAGGGAGAGAAGAAACATTAAAAACGCATCATCCATTTAAAACCACTTCTAGATTTTCTGACCATGAAGATTTAGAATTTAACTGCAAATTAACAGTGAACAGAAAAAAACCCAATATATACTCATAAATCACTTTCCAAGTTACAGCATCTGCACATAATTTTCAACTTCAGTAGTTACATACTTAGATTAACTCTGTTATGTTAAAATAATCTGTTCTGTAGGTACAATACATGTTAATAATGAAAGCAAATTAATTACTAATTGAGGATTCAAAGTTCGTCTCTTTTCACTTCTGAACAGCTTTGAGATAAAGATGATAGTAGTAAGGAACAGCTACAACTCGAGCCATTGACACACAGGTACCATTTAAACTGAAATGAATTGTATGAAAAAAATGGAATAACTCAAGTAACTCACAATACACTGCACAGGACGACAGTACATGATTACTGGATTTGAACTCTACCAAGTTGGATGCATTATACTGGAATTGTTCTTGAGGGAGAACTATGGAGGTTAAATGTTCTAAAGACATGCAAATACAGAATTTTCGCAGAAGAAACTAAAAAGAAAAAAAAATCCCCCAAACCCGGCATACCTTTAGTTGCTTTACGGTGAACATCTTTGGCCACGTAATAGATTTCTTCATTTGTGACATCTAAGAGAATCTCTGTCAGCAGCATTTTTGTCAGCATCATCTGAAGAAAATTGTATATGCAATAAAGGCCAAAACATCTTGAATAAATGCTGCATTCAAATTATATCCATACAGCTTCACTTCTTTTGATGACTATGAAAGTGGTCTCTTGCATATTTTATTACTTTTTTCAAGAGACATGACTAAAAAACATAAGATTGAAGCTGTTTAAATGTGACCTGATTTCACAACCTTAATGTTTGTATTTTGACTGTGAATTGTATCTGCATGTATTGCACACAGCTACCCAGGGCACTGATCCTAAGGTCTAAAATGATATAAGAAATGAATATGTAAATCAGAAATGTGCTCTTTATTTTTTGAAAGAACAATTGGAATCAGTCTAAGTACATTTCTGATTTACATATTCATTTCTTCAGATCAGAGGTTACTTATATAGCATTTTATTATTACATATTTTCTACAAAAATTGAAATTATGGTAGCTAGTTCTCCAAGCCATTTATGTCTGGCCACATGCTCTACAAAAATATATTCATCAAACTTACTAGAATTCAGGGCCTTAATTAACAAGGATTCAAGTTGTACAATTTGCATGCAACTGTGATTTCAAGGTATGAAGGTTGTGCAGACAGTGAAACTGTTGCTGATATAGGATTTAAGTTTGTAGCACTTCCTTGCAAGAATACATTTCTTGAATTCCCTTTCACAGGAACTGAGGTAGAAGCATAGATTTGAGATGGGTGCATTTAATCACTAAAAGTCTTCAGAAATTTGGTAAGTGAAGCAAAACCATAGAATTAATAAAGATCAATGCAAAGACTACAGCAATTACATTCTTTCACTATTGTGCTAAATATGAGTTATATAACTGATATCCCTGTTTCCATGAGAAAGACAGCATTATGAAGAGACAAGCAAATATAACCCTGCTTTAGTGTACAATGCACACTGTACCTCTGTTGACAGTATCAGGCATAGAAAAAGTGATTAACTTTGATATGCCTGAAAAATATGAGCAATTAAACAGAAATACTTAGTGAGGACACCATTATTAATACCATTTGATACTCCTTTTCTTCTTCTGTCATTTCTGGTTCACTTTGCTCCTCTTGAGGAGCTGGGGATGGACTCCTGCTGATTTTCCCAACACTTACAGCCTCTGTGGTTTCAGCATCTTCATCTTCCTCATCACTGTCCTACAAGAACAGCATCATACATTTCAGGAAAAACTTAAAATATCAAGCTCCTTAGTTTCTATTTGTAATAGTCAAATTCATTTACTTTGTACTGAAATCTGTATTTCAGTCGTAATAAAGCCATTTATTTTCTCCCTTCCTAAAAAATATGTGGGTACCTCTACCCACACAAGCTAAGAAAATATTTAGTTGTCAGTTCCCTGCCAAACATGTATTTCAAACTACAAACAAGATAACTGCTAAAGTGAAGGCAATGCAAGGTTTCCTAAATTGGCTCAGTTTAGCAAATACAGGTATCTGAATTTTTTCAGCTGCTGATTTAGAATTCTTTCAAAGGATCGGTATGTTCCAAAAGGAAGAAAAAAAAAAAGGAAAAAAAAGGGAAAAAAAGTCCAATTTCGTACTTGTTTCTTTGCTACTACAGATCAAATTACATAGTTCTACCTCTTAGCCATTAAAAACTTCAAAACATCAAGTAATTATCAACAGAGCAGCAGCTTAACCTTACTTTAAGCAACAAAACCAATGAGGTAACCATGAACACAGAGCCTCTCCTTTGAAGAGACCAAAAAGGTAATACCTTTCAGGAAATACAAACCTGAGCAAAAAACAAACCCTTCTACTTACAAATTTACTTTTCTGAGGTAACCGTGGGCCATCCCCTTCTTCAGCCTCCTCACTTTCCTTTTTTTCTTTTTTAGACATCTGTGAACGTTGCTGCTCCATTCTCTCCTTTTCCAATTTTTTCTGTTTTTCTCTTTCCATCTTTTCCAGACCCTCACGAATCCAGGCAGGCAGAGTTCTACGCTTCACAGCATCTACATAAGCAAGGTTTACAGTTTTGCAAGATGAAAAAACCTTCCCCCCCCAAAAGGAACAAAAATACCCCCAAAAGAAAGAAGCAAATCCCCCACCCCCATCAAAACAAGTCCCACATCTGATTGTGGGGAAAAAAACATTTATAATGGCTTTTTCTTTCCCTGCTCTTTTACTTTCTATTAAAAAAACAAAGGTCTTCAAATTCTGCAATTCTTTATAAAACACAGCTTTTACATTTTTTCATTAAGGAATGGTTAACATGTACCAATCTGTGGAGGCTCCTGCTTCACAGGCATCGCAATAGGTGAACGCTGTCGATCTCTGAACGAGGGTCTTTCCCTTCGATTTTGAGTAGGTGCAGGAGGTGCTGGAGGACCTGGTGGCCCTGGTGGTCCTGGCTGCCAATAAGGTGGGTGAAATCCACCTTGAGGTGGACCAAAAGCAGCCCCATGCTGAAAGAGTAATGCAGTTTATTTTTCTTCACATGGCAACACTAAATGGAGCATGTGAGCAAGTTGGTCTACAAAAATCCATGCAAGTAGGAATCCACGATTTCTATGCTACTGAAATCTCTCAATCTCTTTTTCTGTGGTCCCCAAGAAACAAGTTTCCTTTAAATATTTAATGACTAAACTTAGATTTAAGTAGGGATACTTAACAAACCTGAAAGGGCTTCAACCAGTCTCCTTTCATATTGTGCTAAACACTAAGCCCTATAATTACCATCTATCTCCATCAGTTCCATGCCATCTTAGGATCAGAGCATGCAGTTAAATAAAGAGTGTACAAAACTAAGATTTAGAAGTCTACCTATGTTAGCAGTCTTTTAACTACAGCATGAGAATAAAAATTTAAAGTTCAGCCTTTTATTACATAAGAATTTTGCACTGTGCAAAAATTTCCAGTAATCTTTCACAGATCTTATTAATATGGCTGATTAAAATATTAAATGCATAAATATGCAATTTTAGTACAGATCCTGGGTTCTGGGCAAGCTGTATACAATCCAAAAGTCATAAGTCTTGAGGCATACATGAGGAGTTTTTTGTTTTAATATTTACTGCCCAGAAATGCCTAATGAAACTATTTAAGAAGAGAGTGTTTAGGAAAAATGGTATAGCATCAAATATTCTACTGAGTATTTAACTCACTAGTACTGAAGCACTCTCCACTACAATTTCACGTTAATCTCTTTCATTCACTGCAAAACAAGTTTTCTGTAGTATTTAGAGAAGCTAATTTTAAGAGTTTGTCCCGTGACAATAAACAAAGAAAATTATAATTAACTTGTGTATTGGAAAATTATTGGTTCCCTATTTAACAATACTGTTGAACAAGAGAATTTTAACAGGAAAAACAACCTAGAAGATAAAAAATAGCCTAGAAGATTAAAAAAACCATTTCTGCCCATCTTCCCTTGTATTTATGAACAGGAGGTAGGTTTTTACAGAGCTAGTTTGTCATTTATATAAGGAGTTTCGAAAGAAAAATACTGAAAATAGAGGGAAGATACAAAACTTCATTGTGTTTAAAGATCTGTGCAATGCACCCTGCTATTATTATAAAACCAGCTACATGTTTATTACACTATACAACTTATATGCCAGAATGAAGAAAAAAGTGGATATGGATTTTTTTTTAGAAATACCATTGTTTATTCAAAGAATCACAGTAGATAGATATGGAAAAGATCAATGGATCATCCAGTCTATCTCCCTGCAAATACAGGACTGTTTCCTGTGGTACATTATCTAGCGTATTTAAGCACATCTTTCTGAACTTTATTTTTTTCTTTCTCCTCTTTTTTTTTTTAAACACAAAGCTATATAATGTTAATTTATATACTGGAACACAGTGATTCATTTTAATATTGCAGACAACAACCACTTCTCATTACTACTGCAGAAAAATAAAACCCTTTGGCCTCTGAACGAACTGAGAACTCTAAAGTCTCTCCTGTAAAGTGTTTGGTAAAAATGTATCTTAGCAGATAACAGATTCTGTAGATGTTTGTAGAACTGAAGAATGAAAGTCGCCGCTAGATGATATTAGAGGAATGCATCCACGGAAGGGACTCTGCGCGCCTACAGTATTAAAGTAACAAATATGTTTCACCTGATAGTCAAACTGGTTCACTGGCCCCATTGCAAAGTTATCGGGAGGTCCCCCAAAGTTGTGATTGTTCTGGTTAAATATATGCCTGTTGTCAGGAGTAAATTCCCCACTGTCCTGACTGTTGCTGTCTTCAGATGGAGGAACAATTTCCATTTGACCTGGGGTTGGAGTCATCCACTGCTGATCTGGAGGTGGGTGAGGGGGTTGGTGAGGCATTCCCCATTCTGTTTAGGGTTTAGAATACAATTCAATACCAAGTTAGTACCATTTATATGAGTCACCAATTACTCAGCGTTCTTGTATTTATCACAAGGTTCCACAAAGCATCACAGATGATAAAGTAATGCAGAATCATCAATCTACAGACTATTATACTGTCTCAATAATTTCTTTAACTAAATGAAGGAAATACATATAGCTATAGCTGAACTAAAACATGCAGTATGGGGTCAGAATCGGACAGGCACAGACATCCTGTAAGCTTGTTTTTATAAATTTCTAGTGATAGTGAGTTCACCACAGGACTTGTTTAAATTGTTTAAACTGTTAAAAAACTGCTCCTACTTCTTTCAAATTTGAAAGCAAGGAGCTATTTTATTATTTTGCATAATAGACTTGAAATACCTATTATGGAAAGAAAATGATTTTGTAAGCAGCACAACCACTGAAACCTGTGCTCCAAAGTCTTGTGTCTTGATAATGGATGATTTCTTGGATTGTCCAATATCTAGCAGAGGTCCTACAATAAGCTATAGATGTAAGCCCTCAAACGCACGTCACAATTGGCTAACAGAGTGAAAAAGGTCTAAGGAATGAATTAATAGCTTGTGTGGCCATAATTTTTGACTGATTCCTTAAAAAGACAAAATTTATGTGCACTATACAGATACTTATAGACCGTGACAGAGCTGCCTTATAACTCTCACCAGTAACAGAATTAGTATCTAGCCTCTCCGGTTAATTCCTACCTTCCATCCAGTCCCTTAGTACTTTTTTCTAATTTTTACCGTCCTTCCCATCTGTATCATAATTGGATCCATTACTGTAGCAACTAAAAAGTGTTATAGTTTTTTTATTTCTGTGAAAATTTCTACATACTGTACAGAAATACAGCTAGAATACACTCTGCCACATAGAAAAGTTAAAAATTCTCACATGTGCCTACAATAACTTGTAGCCCAGTGCAGGTAGGTGAAAACCTGATAAAAGCTCCCTTTTATTAAGCACATATATGAACTGCCAATAACATACTAAGCCTACTTATATTAAATGTTGCATTTCAATGAATTTGAATAGTGACAGTGAAAACTGGGAGTATTATTCTTTCAACCATTAACAGATTCAAGCATGAAGTGCAGTTTTCCCCAAAACAACTGAAGACATTCACATAGGCTTACTAACTATCTTGTTCATACACTTCAAATTGCTTTATAGTGCAGTGTCATAACCCAGCTATCAGAAAACAACTTCAGAAAAATTCTTATAAGAAAATAACTAATTTATATCCCATTCATTACTAGTGGTATCTTGTGAAGTTTTAATAAGAAAATTAATTTTTGGAAAAAACTGAAGTTTTGAGGAAGTTAAAAAGAACTGAAAATAATCGATACTAACAGAAGCATCCAACCAACTTTAACTTGCAATAATTGAAAAATGCTACCAATCAGATACTTAAGTTAAAAAGGGTAAATCCTAAGTACATGAAACATAATAAAAACATACTTTTCACACAGAATTTTGCTGATCTCCCTTTTTAAAGATTTTAAGACACCTAAAGCCAGAATCTATCAGTTATATTGCGAACTCATTCTACATGTCAAGATCATGCCAGAAGCAGGTATTACACTACAGGAGAGGCAACAGCAGCTCTCTAAGGAGCAGCTGTGATTAATAAAGTCAACTGGTAGTTTTGCATTTTGAAGCCTGAGGGACAGGACATGTTCACACCAAAAAATGTCTGACAAGAATAAAATGAAGAAACATGAAAAAAAGGAATGAACAGGAAGGGAAACAAACCTGGCTGCCACATTCTGTTGAAATTGGGATCCCCCTGAAAATTATTATGGTTGTTTGGACCAGACTCTATTCCTGAAATATCCTGTCCGTTTGGCATCATTCCTTGTTGTTCCACTACATTCTGTTGCCCTGAGGCTTCTCGCTGAGCAATCCATGCTTGAGCTAATGCAGCCCAGTCAATCTGGCCTAAAATAAACAGAGGAAGTTAAAAAGGTTAGAACTCACACGTCGGAAGTTTAACACTGTTTCTCAATTACATGTCTTATTGCTCAAGATAAATGGGCAACATTTACCTTCACCAAGTACTGTGAGCATCATTGAAACTTACAGCGTACAGTAAAAGAAACCAAGCAAATGTCAGTGAACAGACTTGCTGAAGTACAGTTTCTCTGCATATGTTCAAAATGTCATAAAGCAGATTATTTTACATTCACATTAGCACTGAATGGGTGGTAGTAATGCACTTTTTTCGTAAGTGAGCTAATTGTGACATCAGAAATTAATATACATATCCTTACATTATAACTTCATGAAGATTTGAGAGTAAGAAAGATACACAGTTAGAAAATTGTTTTTCAATGTACACTCTTCGTATAACCCTTGCCCTATATTATGGTACAGTTCTCTCTCCCATCTTTTTCTTTGCTGCCATTCCCATCAGTAAATAAATAAATTGCACTCTCAGATAAGAACACTAGTATGTCTTCTGCTTATTATCAAGTCAGGGAAACTCTTCAGTGAATTTAACAGAAATTAAAGTGACACTAAAACCTATGTGCCTGATCACTTTGCCTTAGTATTAAATACACACCTGCATTTTCATCCATTTCACTATTTCTCTTGATATTTTGAATCGTTGTCACCTCATTCTCAATTTAAGGTATATTATGTTCTACTGTTTAAAGCGTTTGGTGGTTTTGGTGGGGAAAAAAAATCCAAACAAGAGATCATGATTATCACTTCTGTAACCTAAATCAAGAATCGTATTAGTCTTCCAGTGAGGTTTTTTTTCTGTATATATATCTGCATTAGTACTTCTGCCAAACAGGTACTGAATAAAAAAGCAGAATCTCTCAAACAAAGGATTCAGCTTGGCTGACAGGGATACAGATCTGGTAAATGAGGTCTAAATGTTGATCTATATGACATGGTAAAATGTTGGTAATTTGTCCAGGGTAACTCAGGTTTCTTGCCTGTATTTGCATATTATATATTAACTATGTGAAAACATTTGGAATCAATGTATGTTTTCTATTTTTTCTAGTTCAGAAAAGCGTAATAAATGCATTATTCTTGAGAGCAGCTACAAAAGGCAACTATGAGTCATACTCTGTTACAAAGATTCAAAAATTCAAATGACAACACATTATAAGAATAATCCACAAAGCTTTCTATATACTTACTTGGGTCTTGCTGGTGCTGAAATGACTGCATCCACTGCTGTTGGTTCAAAGGCCATTGCTGCCAAGGTTGTCCACCTTGATCCCACATCTTTTAAGTCTTTATATAGTCTATATTTCAACTAAAAATAATAGTTGTATGTTTAAATAGATGCCCATGAAATATGACATAACTGAAACTTACATAACTGCAGATATAGTTAAGCCTTGCAAAGCAAGCTGAAGCAATGCTGGCTTAATATTTTAAGCTGGAGGAAATGGTTCATCCTTTAGAGTAATATCTGAAATATTACTCTAAGATTTCAGGAGTCTAGTATGCTTTCTCTGTATTTTCACAAAGAAATTAACTACAAAATGATGTTCAAGGAGAGATATGACAAGTTGGTAAGACAAGATCTCATCCGGAAATAAATGCAATTTAAAGCAAGTCAAAATATAAAAGGCATGATTGGTATCTTTGCCTGCTTCTTATGGAAAAGATGTGTATTTCTCTAAATAAGTGTCATGCAAGGCTGTTAAGCAAGACAAAAGTCACCAAATGGTAAAACACATTGTTAACAACTGCACGGGAGAACTGCACAGGTATCAGACAGTGCCCACATGCATTTTATGCATTGTACAGACTCACTTTAATTTCTAAATAATATATTCCTTCAAATCTGAGAAAGAAAAATGAATATGACCACACAATTACCACACTGTCCCTTAAAATCATGAGAAACAATTTTTGCCGTGCTGTATATATCCTCACTGAGCAGGCAGCAGCAGCCCTTGGTCCAGATGGCAGGCAGCAGAGCTCCACAGCCTGCTTAAAGTGAAGCTCCTGGGGCAGCTCTACATGAATTTGCTGAGGCACAGCAGAACAGGCAGGTGTGCCCGTAATGGCACACCAGTTCCTTCCAGTCATTTGTACCTCCAGCAAACGCTTAACCTGCTACACATGGAAGACCTAAGAGCTGCCACCTCCATTGCTCCGAACAGTTTTTCTGAAGACAAAGACTAGGCACAGTTCTGGGAACATTTCACTCCTGAAACTTGTTTCCAAAAACCAGTATGGGTAGGAATGCACTGAGTGTGACCCTCTCTGTCCTACCCAATCTGTTAAGAACTTCTCAACAGGCTTTCCACTCAATGACTATATCCTCCTGGAATTTAAAATACAATCCTTGAGTTCACGCTATTAAAACATCAAGCATGCAGGTTGTCTCAAACACTCCAAACTTAAAAGAAGGAAAAAAAATTCATTCCCTGAGGTCACAGGAGCAGCATATAGGACCCAGTTGTGGCTCATAGCCAAGTGCAAAACAGAATAGATGAATAGAGCCTCTCTGCTTCAGAGCGAACCAGCTCAAAGCAGCCAGTGCCACTTGGGTGGCCAGCCAGGAACAACCCCAGCGGCTCTGCGGGAGCGGGACACACGCACCCCACAGACAGACCCGCTCTCGGCACACGGACAAAGCAACTGGAGTGGAACCTGCTTGCAAAGGCATCTTGTGCTCGCCCGCTCGCACAAGGAACTGCATGACTGCATAGGAAGAGAGCATCACTCTACAAAAGTGCACCACACAAAGAGCTGCACACAACATCAGGGGCACCGGGCCATGCAGAGACGAATGCAAGCCGCTATTTTGCATACTTCTGTCAAATTAAATCTTTTATGTGAAAAACTGTACATCATCTTTGTTTTGAGACCACTTACTGTCAATGCTGTACAAAAATGACATGTGTGGCTCTGAAACATTCAGTTGCAAATGCCTTTTGGGGGGGCTTTAAACAAGACCAGATCAACTTTGGCAACAGGGGAAGTATTGGGCAAAACCTACCTAATACTTTATTATTTTCACTATCTTTTCTTGCCAAACTAAGTATGGAGGCTTTTTCCCATTTCATGAATACTTTTATGGTATTCAAACCTTTAATAAGTGAAGACCCTGCCCTTTCTTTTGTCTCTTTTTTTTCCACATTTTTATCTGTAGCTAGGAAATTAACTTTATTACACCAGTGGAGTGTAAGGGTTGCTACCAATGCACTTAATGCAACATTCTAGCTGACCTCTTAAACTAGCTCTCCAGGTATTCATATATACATATTTCATACACTAGGTATGAGGAAGTAACTGCACATACTGTTTTCACCCTAAAGTAAGAAAAAGGTAAGTAAATGTTTCTTCCTTCCCTCAGTTCATCTTTCCATGCAGAACAAAAATTCTTTCAGTTGTCAAAATAAACCTGTTTACATCTTAAAAGTTGTACAAATTTGGGTTCAAGACTACTACTGCACTGCACAGCCTCATGGTGCTGCTCTCTTAGTTTCTAGCTGTTAAATCCCACTAGCAATAATAAACATGGATTTCACTAATTCTGGTAGCACTTTTTTACCTCAATGCATAGTATGTTGCAACAAGTTTGTGGAATTACACTAAAATAAACTTAGGAAAAGGTTTAAATTTTTTCACTAATAATTTATAAGACAGGTTTGCATATAACTGAATGCAAAAAAAATTTTACACAGTTAAATATCAATTTCTCTTACCAAAGTGTAAGACTATTAAGACCACTTCTACAAATTCAACTAAACTGGAACCTCCTACACACAGCTTTTACGTGATAGGATCAGATGAGATTTATTTGTACTGGACTGGCTCTATCTCTGTCCTAAAATCTCTAGTATGCCAGATTTTTTAAAACATGTTCCAGCTAACACAATTATATATCTATTTCTCAATTGAAATGGACACTCAGTATTCTGGTCTTTTTTTTCCTTTACTGTCAGGCCTTGATCCTCACTATGGACAAACTGAAGCATTTGTTTAGATCATTAATAAGGTCTGAGGCAACAAACACCTCCACATCTCAGTATAACCTGCCCTCAAGTCAACAACTCCCTTATTACTTTACAAGGTATTCAAATAAATCTTGCGGGAAAGATAAATTACATTGCAGCCTGTACCAACTGGCATCTGAAATGGTGACCAAGAGATAGAGCAGACAGGCAGTGACCTCAGCCAGCAGCAGCATTCATTCATCTCCTGGCTGCGCTGTCAGCAAGTTATTATGCCCTAGGACACCAAGGCCAAGTCCACACTCCCACAGGAACTGATGCTGAAGGACCCCACCATCTCCCCACTAGACAACAGCACCGACCCAGGCCACCTCGCACTCTCTGGGCTGCTTCCAAGCACGTTTCAGGTGTCAGAATGGACCTTGGACCCAACAGGCAGTTAGGACGTGTCCATTCTCGTTTGGAAGGTCAGAGGCTTTCACTCAGTGCCAGCTGGCTGCAGGGCCAGAATAAAAAGCACAGTTGGGTTTTAGCTGTTAGCATACATAGCTGCTTCTCCACTGCTCTGCAACATAATATGGCCCGGACTTCAACTTGCCCTAGAGAGATTATTTCACCTTATTACTGCTATTCTGGGGAGAGAAATCAGGTGGGCAAGTGCAAAGGAATAGGTCAAGGCATGGAGCTGGTTTCTGTATTGATACACAACAGTATGACAAGACAGCAACAACACTGTAAAACCCTGAAGAACTTGAAGATTTGATTAATTCAATTTATGCCATTCAGAGAAGACTAATTTAAAATCACTGCTATTTGAAACAGCTAATTTTAGTTTGTGAACTGTATCTGAAAGCTTTTAATCCTATATTGCATTTGTACTTCTACTGTTTTCCTGAAGAAATGTTGATTTTTATAGGTTGGCAACTATAAAATATGCTGGTTTTCAAGTACACAGGTTTATTACCAAATTCAGTGTAAAAACACTCCTTACTAATCAGAAATATGTACTACACAAACACTTAAGGAATGACATCACTTTTTTATGCAACTGTACATGCAGAAGCCCTTTTTCAAATATGATGTGAAAACTGTCCAAACTATTTTTTGTTTATTTCAATTCATCTTCCTTATTGAGCAATGTTTGTTTTACAGAAACAGGAATTGGATATGGAAGGAATAAAATTCACACCTTAAAATGTTTATAAAACCAACCTTAACATACACAGGCTAAAATAAAAGATCACATGTATTCAAAATTTTTAGTATTGAAGACTAAATGATGTGTTTTAGTACTGAAGCCTAATGTGTGGCTCAGAGCCACTGAACAGAAGAGGCTGGTTCTAGGGCCTCTCTCTGTACGGTGACCTGGAACAGCAGGACACCGTCATTTTCTGGGAAGCAGACTCCCTTGCTTTTTAGTTCTCCACTTATTTTCCTGCATTTTCTCCAAGTTTTCACCAACTGGTACAAGGTAAACATGAAAAAGATACTTGATACAATTTTTTTTCATTTACTACAGGGAGGCTACTGGCATTTAAAGATCTTGAAGTTCACTGACTTCAAGAATTGTTTTGCTAAGGACTGCAGTGTCTAATGGTTTCATCTGCTTTTAAGTTTCAAAGGCAAAAACCCCCTGGTATTAGCTCTTCATTTTCAGTTGTCCTGTTCTAAAAGGTAACTAAAACAAACACTTAGGCTAGTCGATGTTACTTTTTTACATAAAGACAACGTAACTTTGTATTCTGCTTGTAAAACTTTACTGAGTCTGCAAGGACTTTTCAACAGAATCTCAGTATTGTCCTGTCAGACATCACTGACAGTTTCTTCCCTAGTGATGATATTTTAAAGACGTCAAAAATAAAAACAGACCAAGTCAAGTCATACAATAATGAACAAACCAGATGTGAGAGTTACCAAAGCAACACTTTTGAACCTCGGTGCCATCAAATGCAAAGTGCACAAACTACTTCAAAAAGAACTCACAAAACACAGTAGAGAAAATGTAGTCTGTTCTCAGTAATTTTAAAATTACTGCAAGAGATTCACCTCCAGTACTGAGGCAGGGGAGGAGGAAACAAACCCAAAACCGACAAACAATGCCTCTCACCCACCAAACCATAACTTAAAGGCTTGAAACAGCTGGAACCTTTTGTACTGATGTATGTGACAAGAAACAACCATTATCTTCCTGAGACACAAGAAGTAATTAATAATGGAGAAAAGAGCCTCAAAGGCCTTTCCCACCTAAATAAAATCTGCATTGAAAAAACCAACTTAGGATCCTGTCACATGAATTATAAACAAGTTTTTATTTCTTACTAAGTTCCAAAATCAGCATCACCTGAAAGAACAGGCTTCACCTAATACAGTGGACAGCTCTAAGCCTATTTCCCACTAGTACACAAGGCCAAATACACAGTAGAGCATCCAAATTGCAGTGAAACAAGATTTATTTTCTACTGAAGCTGGGGGGGAGGGAGATGAATACTGGCTAAAATTTACTCAATTCAAACATTAGCAAGACACTTAACTAGCAGAAGTGTACCTCAACTGAGCAGTCATTAAGACACACTCATTCTGACATCACTAGTGCATACAACAGGTTTGAAAAGTAACAGGTTCAAAGAATGGATCCATTTCATAGGCACCTACTTACAAAGGAAAATGCAGATATTACCCCTCCTTTATGATGATGGGTTAAGGTTCTTTTACTTAGCTGTTCTACCCTCCAATTCAACTGGACACAGCCTTTTTTTCTTTCCCTCTCTCTCTCTAACACACACACAAATAAACAAAAGAACATTTATTGGTGCTTTAAGAGCCGTTCCCTGATGTCAGATCACAGAACAGGAACCTGAATCTATTAAAAATCTGTTTACCAATGAAGAAACAGAAGCCAATTCAGGATTCTTTTTGTTTTACACGGAAGCACAATCACATGAGCAAAACATCCCATTGATTCACATTTAATTCCAGTTACACGTACTTAACAGATTAGGGAAAATTCATATAATATCTCAAAATTTTACTAGAGTTTTTAAGTGCAAATGTTCTCAAATATGTTCTTTCACATGTTGGGGTTTTTTCTTTTTAAATTAAATTTCTATTCAAAGGCTGGACCAGCATCTGCTGAAGTTTTATTAAAGCAAATTACTGGTATGAAAATGTGCCACCCTTGAGGGGACCGCTAGTGAGGACTCCCCTGCTAATGATAAAAGCTGAAACAGTAATATAGATAGGACTTACCTTGATCTCCAGCAACCTCTGAGAGCCAAGAGCACTCAGAAATATCTAAATGGGGTGTCAAACTCTCTACTACAGTATTTAAACTAACTTTTCTTTGGGTAAAGACAGAGAAAGAACAGATATTTTTTAAGGCACCTTTCAACTCCTCTCCTTGATTGTAACATGCATCTCAACTACAAACTACGCCTCAATGTTAACCTGTTCTATTAGGAAAAAAAAAGCATCTCCTTCAACCTATTTGTTTGCATAATAAGGTACTTTCCAACACAGTTGTATGATGTGTCCAGACACACCACACACTGAAAAGAACACAAGCATAAGGTACTTACCAGTAAAGAGAGTCTTGAGTGATAATTCACAAGCTCACCTTTCACTCTGGAAGACTCCCCCAAGCACTTCTCACAAAACACAGTTATCTTGAAGCAAATTACATATTTCCACACCAACAGGAATGTACCCTGTCAAGGAGAGCATGGTTTCCTGAGAATTTGCCAATGGCACAGTGCTTAGTGAAGTCCCCTGTAGCTCACTGTCCCCTGATGTCAAAGATGGGGCCATCTTTTAGACAAGGCCACCAACAGAACTTGAGCACTAACAGGCTCCCTCAGGTTCCTTGGACAACTCTACCTCAGCAGTTTCATAGTGTAAACTCATAAAATCTGTTATCAGTTCAACAGTACTTCTGGCAGAGCTAATTGTGCTCTGATCTCTCAACAATGGAGAGGAGCAGTCAGGGAGCAAGGCTCAGTCCTGGGAATGTCAAAAGACAAAGCCTGCTTGTCATCCTGGAGACACTATCTTCCTTAAATGCCTTATGACACTGGATGCAGCAGAACTGAAAAATACCAAGAAACTTCCCCTGCAAAGATAAGCAAGATCTGTCCCTAAATAAAATTTAATACAGCTAATGGATAAACTGAATTGCTCCAATTCATGCAGCTAGTCCAAGACAAGAAGCACAGAGACTTAGAAAGTTAGCTCAGCTCCAGAAAAGCACCAGGAAGATAACTAACCACACGAAGCTGTCCAGATGAGTGCATTTTGCACACTCTTTTTTGCTCCTTCTAAGTAACTCCCATCACTCTGACAATCTGCTTCTTCCCAATATGAATATTACACAACATCCTACCTATGCAGAAGACCTTACAGCTCAACAGCTTCTGCAGCAGATACACAGATTCTGAATGGCTTGCCAGGAAATTCATGAAAGTGAAATATCTTAGCAGTGAGAAAAAAGTAGTATTTGGAATATGAAATCAAGTATTTATTAGAAGCTAGACTATCTCAACTCCAAGAAATCAGGAGACAGCCTAGGAATCAAGCTGTCACCAGAAGGAGAGTGGTACACACCTTCTGCTGTGTCATGAGCTGAAGAGATCGAGGTGAGGAACTCCTACATCAGACATCAGCATCATTCAACCTGATCCTCAAGGCACCATCTGGCAGTCTGGTTTATTCAACCTTGTAGACAGGTAGACTAATGATTCTGGAACCTACAGAACCCACAGCCAATAATCAACAGCTTTCTGATGCTGAGGGGAGGCTGTTGCATCACCTTTCTGATTACGCTACTCACCATTCCTGAAGAGCAGATCAATATATGACACAACATGGCCTGACAAGTTTTACTTGCCAACTGATCTCTTAATACACATCTGCAGAAGTTTTTCTGGTGACTAAAGACCTTGTCTTGCAGGCATTCCAAAGAAGCACTGCATTTAGCAAATAAATATCCATTACCTAAATAAACAAGGAAGCTGAAAGAGCAGGCCATTATGCATACCTGGAGAGTCCCTACATAGCTAGTCTTTGTGCCCCAGGGTTTAAAGACAACGCATTCTTTCGTACTCCATTCACAGGTCAGACATCTAGGTCAGAAACAAAACCAACCAAACAAAAAAAAGCTAGACAGATGTTCCACATCCTCTAAGATAACCTGACAATGCAGCCATGACTTTTTGACTATATTTAGGTCTACATAGTTGACGAGAAAGACCCCAAGAGGTAGGAGTCCTGTTTGTAACAAACTGCAATTACTGGTCTTGAAACAAATTATTTTTAAACAGTCAGCGCCACTAGCTAGGTAATCGTTTGGTGTGAGCTTAATACAATACAAGCAGCAAAGGCACATTAGTCTCTGATGCTCTTTGTAGAACCTGGGCTACAGAAGTCATCCAGGTCACATCTTGAGAAGGATCTCAAAAGCATCACATACTCTGTGGGCAGAGCTTCTTTATCTCATACAGACTTAGGCTCTGAAGGTGAACCTAAAGGAAAATGGAGATGTTTCAGAAGCAGAGCTCCTTGAAACCAATAGCCTGATTTCTTGATCTTTCATGTGGTGCCTTATTCTAATGTAAGGTTTTTACCTTTCATTCAAGGTAGCTGGTATTGACCCTGTGAAGTTTTAGCACAGTGACTGAAAGCTTATGATGAGTTTCCATGATGAATTTTGTGCAACTGTTCAGTTGCAAGCAGGATAAATCTAATCCTACATTCACCACACAAGGATCAAAGCAGTTCGTAGAAAGACCGGAATCAGGCCAGTACCCCTAAGAGTTCAAGCTGAACAAGTGTTGCTGGAGAGCTGTTTCCCCCCTCCCTTTCCTCCCACTATGCTATTGCTTCAACAGGGCCATGATAGGAAAGACATCACCAATAAGGTTGGAAGGACTAGTGGATAAATACTCTAGGGATACAACACCAACAGTTCACACAGTTCTCCCAAATAATTAGAAAGAGCAGCTCATCCATGGTATTATCAATATCCAACCAAGTTGGAATCCAAAGACAATAATAGACACATATTGTACAAACTCCAAAGCTGCCTATTTCAAAGCACTCCAAAATGGAAAGAGATGTAAACCCGGAGCACTTCTTCCATGACTGTGTCACTGGAATAAAGGATACTTTTCTGTAAGAATTTGTACAACTGAAGAGAACTGCACATGAAAAATAGCTTTGCATACCCAAAGGAGCCCCCCTACCAAGAAAAAAAATTTAATGCAGAAAAGGTGTCACAAGAGCTATCATCAGGTGGTCTTGGCATAGGAGATCCAGGTAAGTCAGAATGCTTCTGTGGTTAAAAAGATCCAGGAGTCTGGAAAAGCATTGTATCCTGTGCACCCACATTGGAATGAACCCTGCAAGTTACTGCAGAGGGTCTGCAGACACATTCACTCAGAGTCAGAACAAATGCATACCATCACTCAGACAAAAACATACCAGCTTCCATTTTACTTGGGATAATTAAGATTTACTACTATATTATACTCAGCTGCTGATTAGAAAATTAAATATTTACGGCGTGAGTTAAGTCTGCAGTAATTCAGAAAAAGTTAAAGTAACTGTCTTGCCTGCTACTCTGTTTCACTAATTGCACTTTCACTTGGCCGAAGACTTCTATACATCACCTACGGCACCACCCTAAGTTGTTGCAGGTATTTAACGCCCAGATACTATGCATCTTTTCTCCCCTTGAGAGCCAGAAGCTCTATCTATGTGCCTGCTGGGATCTGTTAGCATGATGTCAAGCCAAAAAACATGTAAAATCTTCCAGCTCACTTATAGTTGTGTATCACTAAAATGCTGGAAGTCAACTTTGCTCCACTGCACTTCTAACATCAGAACTGTTCTTTCTCAGACTGAAGAACAGAGGCTTTTCAAATGCATAACCAAAATCCAAAATACAGAACCAGAAAAAGAACTGATGAAAACAGCTTGCTCAGTATTCATGAAGTTTTCCAGAACCTGGTTCACACATCAGTATGTCTGACTAATATTTACAGTGCTAACAAGATGAAGCAGTGTGAACAAAGGTCAAATTAAAAAAACAAAAAGAAAAAAAAAAGTACTGTCAAATCTTCTTCAGGGAGTCACTCGAGCAGTATAGCTTCCAAGGTCTGTCATTTCAAACTTAAATCCACACGTCCACTGAACTGAACACAACTCTTTTTTAAAAGAGCAAAAGGACCAGATATTGGCAGCCAGGTATCACTTATTCTTTGTATTTCTAAGACAGAAGGACAAACACGTGATTTGATTATCATAAAGTACCAAAATCACTGCTAGAACATTTACTACCACAGAAACATTATCATAGCTTGGGCAGTTTAAGTCAAAACTCTGCTGAGTTTAGGGGGGAAAGTCCAGTCTGATTATTTTTTTCATGTATCATTCAGCTGGAAGTCCTGATGTAGGATTTTCAATTGGGCCTGTAACACAGCATTACTTTTTTTCTGAAGTGAATGATCTGCAACTTCCTCTGCAATGAACATGCTCTGCACAAAAAGTGAGTAATACCAATAACTAAATAAACAACTACTCCTTGCTGGTCATGAGCAGATTATTACCTTCAATGATAACTACAGTTATCACTTAATAAGCGATCAGCTAGCGATGAAAGTAAGAACTCCTTAGTAACACCTACCCAAAATATTATTTGTCACCAAAAGCAGACTCAGAATCACCACGTACCTCAGTAATGAAAAGAAGTGAGACTGGACACTCCTGTCCCCATAGTACCTCTGCATAATCCTGTACCTAACTAAAAATCAAACATGGTTATAACTCCACTCTACCACTACAGTTTATAAGGTGAGTTAACCACTAAAAAATTGTGGAACTGTGCTAAATTTGTGGACTCTTAAGCCCTACAACACCTCTGAGCCCAAAGTAGAGAAAGCACTTTTACCAGAGCAGGAGTTTGTATGTCATCCGGGACAAAGACAGTACAGGAAGTCTTGAACTGGCATAATAGTAGAGATGACACAAGATTTGCTGCTGCACCAAACAAACTAAAAACCAGGAGCTTGTCTGTCAGTAATCCTAGCGACTTGTCCCTGGATGAAGCCGAGACTTTCAGTTCCCGTTCTGTTCTACAAGCAGGGGAGCCACAGCATCTGTCACCCCCATGAGAGCCATTTTTAGTGCAGCTAGACTCCAATAAGAGGTTTCTTACTCGTACCAACAACACAGGTGTTCGGCTGGACTGGACTGGTATTTGTAACCCTGTCTTTGGAAAATGATGTTAGAATATTGTCTGCTGGTAGACATGCCTTATGGAGACCACCATTCCCCCTCTTCGAAAGGTGGCTGACTCTGCCTTAAAACAAAACCTTTAGGGCAACCCTTGTTCCCTGTATCTCACACCTTCCAATAGACTGTTTGCTTGAAAACATTTACAGGTGTAACCATAAGAGAAGAAATTAACAACAACAACCAAGGTGGCTAAATATGACTGAATACTCAGCATAGTAATTTGTTACAGAAACTTAGTAAATTTCAGCTGGGGTAGCACATCACAGAATCGTCCAATGGTTTGGGTTGGAAGGGACCTTCAAAGATCATCGAGTCCAACATCTTGCATGAAATGATGTTGCTGAAAGCTCTGTCCAACCTAATCTTGGACATTTCCAATCACGGGCAAGTGCAACTTCTATGGGAAACCTGCTCCACTGTTTCACCCCCTTTATCATAACAAATTTCTTCCTTATATCCAGTCTAAATCTAAATTTCATTTTAAAACTGTTGTCCCTTGTCCAGGGCCCTGATAACAAGTCTTTCTCCATCTCTTCATCTTTCTTATATGCCCCCTTTAGGTACTGAAAGACCACAATAAGGTCTCCCTGGAGCCTTCTCTTGTCCAGGCTGAACAATCCCAACTCTCTTTGCCTGTCTTCATAGGAGAAGGGTTCCAGCCCTCTTAACACTTCTGTGGCTCCAA
The DNA here is from genome assembly GCA_013397725.1 of Rhagologus leucostigma. Classification (NCBI taxonomy): domain Eukaryota; kingdom Metazoa; phylum Chordata; class Aves; order Passeriformes; genus Rhagologus; species Rhagologus leucostigma. The sequence goes on from VZTD01002135.1 coordinate 1,218,553, forward strand.
CCTTAACTGTAAAGCCTAGGACAGCCCATTAAAGTCCACTTCAACAACTTTGTGGGATCGTCTAATGAAGTACGGAGAACTTGCAGGGATAAGTGCCGAAAACAAAAAGACTTTCCAACCCATCATCTGTTTGGGGCTCCATTTAAAAACACCCTGCGTTTGCCAAGCTACTGGTCTAGGTATCTCACAAACGCTGCTGTGTGAATTTTAGTTCTCTGGAGCCCTCCAGTGGAACGAACTCATAGGAACGGCTACGAAACCCATGAAACAGCACAAATATCCCACAAATACATTTCATCCGCAGGAGCCAGGCTGCTGACACAGCCAACTACAAAATCCCAGTGCACATGTTGCTTCCCTAACTAGGTTACCGGCTAAATCAAGAAGCCACTCTCCCCCGCGCATCCACGGGCGCTGCCTCCCCGGCAGCCAGCGGCTTCCCCGGCTCGGCCGGGCCGGCTGCGCGCTCCCAGCATCCCAGAATCGCCGTCCCCGCGAGGTCGCGCGCTCGGCACCGGCCTCTCCCGGCCCCGCCAGGGCAGCGGCGGCGGCGCGGGGCGGCCCCGGGACATGCGCAGTGCCGGCCCCGGG
>VZTD01002135.1:1219204-1274425 GCA_013397725.1 Rhagologus leucostigma
CCGGGAGCGCCGGCGAGCACAGCCCGCCCCACTACTTACGCGCTCCCCCGCCGCCGCCGGTGCCAGTGCCGCCGCTCCGCGGCCGCGCTGCCCCCACTATCGCTCCTCGTCTTCACGGACAAGACAATATGGCGCCCGCTGGCGCTCACCCGGAAGTGAAAGTCGTCACGGTGCTGACCCTCGCCTGGTACACACGGGCGCCTGCCGTCGCCATCTTTGCTGAGGGCGGCCGGGCGGCGCTTCCCGTTTCCCTTGCCCCGGCGGGGAGAGGCAACGCCGCGCCGCCGCCATCTTTACTGCGGGCAGCCCCGCCCCGTCTGCCGCTGGCGGCTCTCCATGGCAGCCGCGGCGGGAGAGGGAGGCGGGGACGCGCTCCTGCCTGGGAGCGGTGGGATTCAAGCGGAATTCACTTTCCCGCCTGCCATAGTGTGAGGAGGCCCGTGGGAGGCTCTTTAGCTCCGTGGCTCCACCGGTAACTGCTAGTCAGAGTGTGATCCGTGTTTCCAGTGCGGGGTCGACAGGAATATATAAAGGTGGTAGCTAAACGTGTAAGTGGTGTAAGTACGTAAGCGGACAGGCTCTGGGCAATGGCCCTACACTGAAATACACAGTAACTTCTGTGTTGCACAGCTGCAGGGTGTCAGCATCCAAAGTCAGGCCAGTGTATGGCGGCTATCAGGAGTGTTTGTGAAGCAGGACAATTCTTTAAATAGTTTATTCTGAATATCCAAATAACCTTCTGTGAGTTCTACATTGAATTTTTCCTTTTATTTTAAGGCATGAACCAAAACCAAAATAACCTGCGGTAAACAGCTCTTCTTGTATCGACTCTGGGGATGATTCTGTGGGCAGGGCCTGAGTAATTCCATTCCTTTGTGTGGAGCAGAGGTTTCCATTAGCTGGCACATTACTTACCGCTGTGATCACTGCCTTCCCTTCCCTCACAGTCATGGATGTAAATGCCTAAAACATCCACAGTCTCTCTGATCATTGCATAAAGTGATATTAGTACTCACACGGAGTAACAGAGTAAACTAACTTTTAAAAAGCTATAGAAAATTGAAGGCTTCAAGAAACTTCTATAATGATTTCAGTATAAGATTTGTCAGTGCCGCTTAGGCTACGTGTTAGTGTCAGCTGAAGTGTTCTAGATTTTTCCCTTTTTGTGTCACACGGAATGGCTTTCCATGGACAGAAGTGTTGTGGAAGTTTTAAGTCTGTCCAGTGTCAACTGACTTAGAGCTGGAACTCTGGAGTGATGCTTATGGATGGACAAGCTTCCAGCTACTACTGAAACCCAGCATGTGAGGGAGTCCCACTCTTGGTCCTGGTCTTATCACAGAATTACAGAACTCAGTTCTTGTAAAGGGAATAAACTTTATCTATGCCCTTTGCCACAGAGGGTAAGGCAGGGGATACAAGTGGTGTAGCTTAAGTGTTCAAGGATACAGATTCATCTCTGGGGAGCTCTTCCACAGGCAGTGATGATGTGACACAGGACAAAAGCAAAAATACATGAACTCAGTTGTACAACATACAGCTTATATTTAAATAACGCAGTTTTCCAAATGGCTGGATGTTTTATTTACACATTTTTCTAACAATATATAACAGATGAAAAGACAAAATAAATAGATGCAGCTATACTCTCAGAAACTTGTTAAAGCACCTAGGATAGACTGGAAAACTGGTAAGACTTGTGTCTGTTTTTTAAATACAGTCTGTATGTAAGACCCTGTTTACTTAGTAATATTTGGAATTAGAGATCTACAAATGAAATGTACCATGTATCAGCACTGTAGTCAAATTGTAAAAATACTATTTGTTATTTAAATACCTGCAGAGTAGAGTCAGACTATTAGTTCAAACAAATGAAAAAAGGAAATAAATGAAAACTAGATGAAACTTTTAAAATGCTTGATTTATTGCTCACAAGTACTTTGGACTTAGCAACGAGATTTTTGATTACTTGGATTGTCTCTTGTGTAAATGCAGGCACACACGAACATATCAGGGATTATCTCCATGCATAAATGACAGTAGAATCAGAACTCTACTTTGTGGAATGGCTAAATAGGGAATGGGGGCCACTGACATGGTGGTTTCATTACAGAGTACAGTACAGGGATTCCCAGGTTACACAGCCCAAAAGCAAAAAACCCCCTAAACTAGCAAAGCAATGAGGTAATTGCTAGGAAGTCATAAACCCACTCAGAATAAATGCTCTTCTGTATTCTTTTAAAAGCAGTACTGCACCTTTACATTTTGTACTAGAAAAATAGTAGAAGCTGCAATAGATGTAAGAAACATTCTTGACACTTGGAAGTTAGTTTTTTGTACTGCTATCGATGAAGATAGAAGTATTTATAACTTTATATAAGTAGAATGTACACCAAGTAGTTTTGAAATAGTTGCAATGCATTGCAATTTTTTAATTAGAACATATAAATTCACTTAGACTTCTTAAATAATGTTCTGCAAGTAAAGTGTTTTGACTTGCACTACGACATCCATCTGAAAATATATTTTATAATCTCATTTACAAAATTAGATTGTGAATCATTTTGAATAATCACTTTTCCACCATTTCTGCAATTTGTTTATACACCAACAGGAAAAGTACAACAGCTAGAACAGCTGGCAAAATGATGGCCTAAGACATGGTAAATAGACACAGAAGCAATAATAATCCGTTCTAAAATAATTAGACTGAAATGGTTCTACTGAAAATTAGTGGCATTTCTTTCACATAGATATATAAATCTTTGTACAAATGCATAAATGTGTATAGGGTACAGCAAAAGAGGGTCCAGATACTGAAAAAAAAGGAATATCAAATCTTTGTTTAATCAGGGTTGCTGTAAAGCTGTTTTCTGAGGTGTGCTACCACTTTTTAATGAAAATTGAATTTGTTAATTTTTGTTAACAGAAGAGTTGTACTTAAATGCTTTCTTTGTTCCCATCTAATTTGTTCCCATTTTAATACATCTTAGAGTTTCTACTAAATAAATTACTCCTTTTTTAGTTTGTTCAAATAAGATTTTTATAATGGGTTGAGAATGTAGATGCACTAATTTCATGTCCCTTTATGATTCAGTTTGTGTTAGTACAAAAAAGAAGCGTACAGAGAAGCAAATGGTGAAGTTAAGACATTTCAGCTTTTTAATGAATTTATAAACCACTCTCACCTGCTACCACTTGAAATCCATAAGCAAGAGCACTTTATTGATACACACAGAGGGTGCAGATGGGAAAGGGGAGGAAGGTTTGGCAGACTGCGTGGATTTAATTTTCTAAACAAAGGCGATTACTGTGTGTACATTTTGGGCGGCAAAGTTCAGGGCTTGTTTTTCCTTCACCTCTATTTGTAGCCATCTCTTAGGAGAACAGACTAATGCAAACATGATGTCTGCACACATATTGTAGACAGGTTGGTATAATAAATCTCTCCATCACTTTTTGCCACTTTTGACATAAATTGTATATAAATCCAAAGATCACAAAGCTCTTTCTTATAATCTGTACTAACTCCTTAGCTGATCCAGTGGTCTCTGTTGATGCCTTTGTTCTGGGGAAACTTTTGTAGGGGGTTCCAGTTGTCCATACATGTAAATCAGGTACTTCTCATAGCTGAGGTTTACTTACTGACGAGTAAGGAACTATTTAATCTGAATCCTTTGTAATTGTTTTACAGGCACTGTCTTGTGACTGGTCAGCAGAGAGCTGCTCAGGAGTCAGCTTTTCTCAGGGATTGGTGCTGCAGCCTGTAGGCAGAGCCAGTGTGGTGGTGGGGACAGGCCAGACTACAGCTACAGTAGCTCTTCCTGCAAGAGCTTCGCAAGTTCACAGAATAAGTAATGAGATTGGAAACCACTATATTATGCTTAAGGATCAATGAAAGCAAAGACATTGACACAGAGGCATATGGAGACCCCAAAAACATAAAGAACAGATGGGGCTGATGAAGAAAGCAGTGGTGCCCTTGTGAGAAGAGAAGGTTGGGATGAAAAGAAAGCCATTTGGAAGCTATTCCACACGAAGATGCAGGCCTCTGCATTTTCTCAGGGTGGGGGACCACAAAAGTGTGGTGAAGCTCTGTAAAGAGTAGATGCTGTAGGCCTGAAGAGATTTTTGGTTGGTAACATAAGATATTTTAAGGAGAGTCTTAAAGTTTCAAGCCCTTCACTTAAATTCTGAAAACACATAGTTTTCAGTAGTGTGCACACATCTGGCAGTTGCAGGAAACTGCAGCTTCCTAGACTTTAGAATCATATTTAACATTCTAGCACATATAGGATGTACACCCTTGTTTTCCCAGAATGCTCTGAGCTTCTTTTTCAATTCCTGATAAGGAACTATAACAAGTCTTCAGTATACGCATTTATGTAGTTTCTTTAGAACCAAACTTTACACAGAAAAACCTATGTCTGTCTAAAGGACACTGTGACTTGCATCTAAAATTGTGTGTGACATCTGGCACTGGTCATCAGTTTTTTCATTTTGAAGGCATAACTTCACCTGTTGCCTTCATTTTTAGAGAATGCTTCCTTCTATGATATTTTCATACTTGTTCCTGACTCAAGGCTTACAGAGTTCCTGCCAACACAACTTTTTATTTCAACTCAGAATGCTTCATCCAGGAGCAACAGTGATGGCTATCTTGGATAAAGGCAGTGGCTCTTTTTCATGGCACTTTCTCTCCATGTTCTATAAAATACCTAAATACAATGGCCCCTGGCTGTTAATGAGAAAATAATCCTGCCAGCATCTTTTATGGCATCCTAGTCAGTTATGTCCACCTGGGAAAATTTGAGCAGTCCAAACAGTTTGCAAATTCCAGATAAAAAGAAGCAAAGACCACCTCAAGAATTTCCAGAAAATAGCATTAAAAGTAAGAAGTAACAGGTTAAGAACCTTGTTCTGTTTCTCTCCTAGTTGTGCCATCTAGGGAAGTAGTTCTAGACTAAAAAGTAGAAGATTAATACAGGCACTTAAATTCAGTAGTTTTACAGAAGTCAGGAAAAGGAGGTACGTCAGGCAACAGCTACTCAGTCTCTCTGCTTTAGGGTGGAGGATCCACTCCATCGATGTTCTCCTAGCAAGATTGTGTCATATAAGTGACACTTAGTTGCCATTTGCTATGACTGTTGCCTGGAACTAATTCTGAGTTTTGATCAGTTACATACAAAGAGGAGGAAGGTGTGTGTAGGTGAATGAATGGTATGGGAAGATAAGGAGCTAAAAGAGAATTAAGGTATTTTAACCAACTCTCCTCTAACCATTTTCTTTCTTACTCAGTATAGACTCAGGTTAAGATGTTGTTAGCTGGAATACAGATGGCTAAAGCTGGCTGCTTGGTTTCTCTGAGTTTTACTACTTTTGGGTAGACTGAGACAATTTTAATTTGTAGAAGGAAAAAAAACATTGTTTTGGCCAAAACACATAGCCTAATTTTGATATAAACAGAAGAGTTTTCCTTTTAAAAATAAAATCATGTGCAACCAGGGGCTCACTCCGTTATGACAATCAGTTGTATGGCCTAACAATCAGTGCCTGCACAAGAATGTGCAAGTACTGTGGCTGTAAGATGCACATCAGTAGTCTGAGCAAATGCAATTCTAGCAGGTTGTGCCATTTTCTTAAGCAAAAGAGAGAATGCTAGTGCGATGAAGCTCTGAAACAGAATTAGAGAATAGGAGAGTCTGGCAGCTAGGTCTGACAACATCTCGTACAGACAGTAATAGGGACAGAATGTTTTTTCATTAAAAAAACATTACCATAAATGAAAACAGTAAGCATCTATTAACATATTTTTCTCTACCAAAGAGCAAGTCATACAGGATGGAACTGTTACAGAAGTAATTTGTATTTAAGTAACTGCTTATTAAATAAATTAATTACCACATAACTTCAAGTAGTCATCAGGCCTTGACCTTAGAATGTATCTGTTACTCACTGGGATGGAAATGATAAATTACCAAAGGAAGTAACACCTCAAAACAGTGGTCAAAAAGTCTACAGAAACCAGTTCTGCCACTAGGACACCTGCTGCCCCCCACTATTGACAAAAGGAAGTCCAGACATGTATCAGAGGGCAAAAGTCATCATTTACTGTCCAACTCACACACACAGTGCAAAAATAATTTATAGTTTATTACTCCTGTCAGAAAAGTATTCAGGAACAGATAAACCAGTTCATGTTTGGAACCAAAAATAACAGAATTTACTGAATTATGCTTAAACTCTGTACATACACAAGCTTATATGCTGTACATTGTCATAATTGTAAAGTTGAAAAATTACTAAATACAGAAATCATTTGCAATTCTCTCTCCTAGAAGGTAAAATGACAATATCTATTGATGGATTTACGGTGTGTGTATGTATCTCGGAGGATATACTTATGCACACCAAGTACATATTTCTATTGAAACAGGAGTACATTGCTATACCAGTGCCAGTTGGAGACAACTGAAAGGGTACTGGGTATCTGAGGATTCACTGTCACTATTTAGAAACCATCTTTTCCCAATCTATTCCCAGCTCTTATCAGGAAAGTGGACTGAAGCATTACCCAGAGACAGCTGTTGTTAACTCCATTCTGGAAGGACTCTGCTTTCCAATTACTAAACACGGAAGCGACATGATTTAACAGGTTCTTGTCTGCAGAAATCTTAACAGCTGACATCCAACCCAGTGATGGGAGGGGTCTGGGCTGGATCAAAAGAAGTTGAACACTTTTTATTGTTACTGTACACCAGCAAATCCAGGCACTTAGCGCTATCAATATTTCTATTCTCAACTGTTCTAGAACTATGGGCAAAAGCTTATCTTTATTATAATCAAAAACAAACTTTCCCTAGACCTCAGTAGGATAGGACATCATCTTACATTCTAACGGTACTGCATTTTAATGAACCCAGGAATTTTAAATGTTTGGCAAAGTGCATACTTTAAGAGAATCATTCAGATATTTATGATAGTTTAACTGAACTTCAGAGTCAAAATATGATAAATTCTCTACAAGATAAAGGCACAATATTTACAGGTACTCTTACCACTGCAGCTTTAAATAAGATAAACTAAATAACACTACCATCTTTGAAATTAAACTATTAAGAATTATAGTAATAATCTTTCATAAAAAAGTAGATATGCTTGTGCATTTAGTACTCTTGATTCTGGAACCATCTGAACATGGGCATCACTAACGTACACCCACTGTCCTCCTGATGCTCCCATGGCTTCTTTTAAACCTGAAATGCAGAAGCAAAAGAAATTTTTTCTTGTCTTTCACAAAATCATCAAACAAATACAGTGGATATTTCAAAAAGCAAGAAAAGCTAACGTGCAAGAGTAATTAATTACTTAGATGCAGTCCGCTATTCATAGTTTGAAACTTACATGTCAAAGAGCACTGTAAGAGAAATCGGTGGAAGACAATGCTTAGAAATGAATGCTGCCATGGCTTTTTTCACATTTTTTTAGAAAGCCTAAGACATTTCAAGTACAGTTTGCTGGGTTCCAACAGAACACTAGAACACAAACAGTTCTGACAGAGAAAAACGATCTTTTTTTAAAAGCTGACCACTGTGAAATTAAGAACATGAAAAGATCTAATCTGTTCTAATAATCATTGCAAGACAAGCATAAGACTGAAGGAAACTTTGATTTCATGAATAATGTAAAAGATTGTCTTTCTGGGAAATGAGCTTCAAACACAAAGTGATACTACATAGGATAGAAAGGATAATGCTTGGTTCTCACTTTCCCCCAAGAAGGGAAAGAGTAAATATATTTACCTAACTTTGACAGCTTAACATATTATTGCTGCCACAAATCTTTCACTAACAGATTCTGTCCTGGAAACTTATTTCATTCTGCATATCCATCAAGTATTAATAAGAACTAGTGTGCCGTTCTCAAAATGCCAACAGAAACCATACACCAAACCTTGTATCTTCCATGAAAAAGATTCTTGCTGTTCACATTAAACCAGAGTGTTACAGATTTTTTAGTATTAAAAAATTCCCAATCCTAAAATACGTAAGATACATAAAATGCTCAAATATTCAGAAAATGTAATTTAATGTTATGGATTTCAATGGTGTACTAAACCATTTTCAAATACCAAATATACCAAATAATTAAATTTTACCAGGCACAACTATTCATCTGGATGTATTATTCTGGCTAGGAAAGAGAGGAGAGTTTTCTCTTAATTATCTGTTTAACAGCTGAATCAAAATTCCATTATTCACTCAGCTCTATATGGGATTAATAGCAGAAGTAGGATATGCATTGTGTGCAACAACAACAAAAAAGAATAATTAATATAATCACAGGTTGGTTTGGGTTGGAAGAGACTTCAAAGATCATCTAGTTCTAACAGCTCTGCCAAGGGCAGGGACACCTTCCAGTAGCCCAGGTTGCTCAGAGCTCAACCTGGCCTAGAGCACATCCTGGGATGGGGTTTCTAAAACTTATCTAAAAATCACAGATTATTCTCAGCTAAAAAATTATTTGGTATAAATCCCTGCAGACAGTTGCTTTTGGTTTACAGTGAAGGAAAGGAAGTTCTGTTTGTACATACCCAGAACAGTTTTAGTGGTAGAAATATGCTCTAGCAATTTCTTGGAAGATGTCCTGACTTTCACGTACGCCGCATAATGACCACCTCTCATTGACCCACTGTGCTCCACTATTCCATAAAGACTATACAGCACTCTTGCACCATCCATAACGTTCTGCATTCCCAGAAACACGGAAAACAAAGGTGAATTATTTCATGATGAATTTTAAAGGTGTCCTAAGTACCTATCGGCAGTATTATTCCAAAAGAGTCAAATAGACATCTACAGCATTTCCAACAGTGAAATACCTTTATTACAAGCACTCAGTAGTCTTGCTAATTTAGTTACCATAGAGGCAGTAATACTTGTCCTTAATGCTGTTAGATACACCAACATCACCAGGGCACCACAGCTTAACTAATACTAGCTAACATCCATGATATTCTTGTCATGAATGGAATTGCACATAGTTACAGTTCTGATCTCAGGACACTATTTGAAAAATTCACTCTATAATTTAATTTAAAAAGGACAATCATTATTGTCATCATCAATCCAATTTAACTTGTGGTCAGGACAACAACTGCTTATTGAAGTACAATAAAAATAAAGATTTGAAATGGTACCTTGCAAGATGCAGCACAAAATGGTGCTAAGTCTAAAATCAATGGGAAATCCACATGCCTGTTTACTTTCCGTAGACTCAAACCAGCCTTCAAAAGAAAAGAAAAGAAAGGAAGACTATAAAATAAATAATTTTCTCTACAAAGCTTTTTAAAGCTAAGGTATATCACTATACTACTAAAATTAACTAAATCCAACAGTAAGATTTTAACTAATTTAAACCTTCTTTGTTAGGTCTTCAGTACAGTGTCTGCTACACATAAGCGTGACGGACACGTAAGGGGTTTCCCTGGATACATCGGGATGGCTAAATGCACTCTGAAGGTCTTAGGATAATCACAACAAACATCAGCATGTTTCAAACAGTGCTTCTACCAGGTCTCCACCTAAAAAGGCAGTATTTGCATCCACAATGACACTTGAAGAATTGCTTGTCCACCACTGGGGCAGAGGAATATACAAGAGGGGTTTGGCCTCTTACCTGGTGGAATCTTTTCAGGTGGAGAATAAGAATAGCAGGAACTGAAGAAATCAGCAGCTGTTTCCGAGCATTTGTGTAGACGCCTTCCATTTTCTTTTCTGTATTTATGAATATCAAAATAATTTGTAAAGTGAAGGCAGTCATATGGAATTTTTAAAATATTTTCTAAACATCTGACAAAATAGATCTATGCTATGGTGGGTTTGTACTTGTTATATAAAACACAACGGAAATTTTGTGGTGTAACAGAAGAATATTTCCTCATTTTTCTAGTTATTCATTAACATAAACTGCAAAATCTGAGCATTATTTTAGCCAGTTTTGTACAAATCACATCAGAAGCTGGAAGCCTGTACACTATCTACGTCAGCTTGCACACTGAGATACCTACATTGTCTGTTACTACAGCACCCAACTTTCCTGTTAAAACCTAAAATAAATGGATGATCCCTGGACAAAAACTGGAAGGCACAAGTCTCTTTATCTATGCTAATGTCCTAATCACTAAGAGTTTAGTTTTCCATTCTTCAGTTCTTTCTGAATGACTACATACTTCATACTTGTTTAAGAAAAAGGTATGAGAAGAGCTGTCTGCTTCAGGAAGCCTCATAACCTACTGGCTTGAGCATACAGGATTGGGATATGTGGCCGCCAAACCCCCTACGGTGCAGAAGGCACAGAACACAGGGCTCTTACCAAAAGTAGCACAGTGAAAACTCCACAGAAAAGCTCCACAGTAAAAGACAACATGCCACTAGCATTTATTTTTGCTGAAAAAATTAATTTACTGGTTTTACATATGTTCAAAATAAAACAGTTCATCTGAGGTATAATGGAGCATTTAATGTTTAATCGGGTGACCTCTTACATCTTCTGTTTTAGAAGGAAAAAATAAATAATGATTAGTTGTGAATTGATTTTATTTTTCCATTTTTCATGGTGCCCATGGAACTCAAGTGTTATTTATACAGCACTTACAGTCCAGTGATGATTACAGGAATTATTATAAAATACTATGTTTAGATTACTTTTTCTGAATTTACTTGTGCTTAACTTGTATCTCTTCAGGTATCTATAAATGCACAGCAAACAGGCAATTTTTTGTTATTATAAGACTTCCCTTTATATTTTATTTACAGATTATCAGAAGAGCTTAATTTTCTTATTATTCTGAATTTCTATACATAAAAACTCCCAATCCTCCAGTCCTTTTAAAATGTTTATTTTTCATTAAATTTAAATTGTTTTTCTTATTCAGTGAATGCTTGGGCTATAAAAGCATCGAGGAAAAGTCTGTCACAAGAAGGTACTTCTTTCTCATCTCCATTCTTACAAATCTTGGAAGGTTTTTTTTCCTCTCTTCATTACAACTCTCTTCTTTTGCCCCTTTTCCACACGTAATTACATTACTTCTCTGAGTATGTAAGCTACTGGGGCTGAATATTACAGCATTTATTTCAAAGCTTTGGGGATTTGTAAGGAACAGAAACAGCAGCAAAGATCAGTATCGAGCAGTGCATATACTCGGTTTATGATCATCTTTAAATTCATTATCTTGGATAGAATAAAGATGCAAAATAAATTCTATGTTACATCTACGATTATGTTCTAATATAAAAATTAGTCTTGTTGCCATTGCCTGATGAAGTTTTAAGTTGTTACAAGCAAGTTCTGCTTGGGGAGACATTTTCTATTTAGCCACAGCAGGGAGGCCCGTGCTGGAGCAATGGAAGAGCAGCCAGCACACAGCTTTGGGAGGCAATGCTGGAAATTGTCCAGAGGTACAAGCACTTTACCTGTGGAGTTGGTTTTCTTCTGATACTTCTGTTTCCTTTCTGTGCAGCTCTCACATAAAAGCTTGTTGTTCCCCATTAAGAGCTCTACAGAGGTGAACTGGTAAAGGCAGGACTGAACAGAACATTCCTTTGAGCTAGTTATGTAGCTTTGGGAAAGCGTCTGGAAAGCATTTTGAGGGTTTTGGGATAGTGAGGATTTGCCTACTGAGAACATGGAATTATTTGATAAACCTAATGCTGGATCTCCACAGCTTGGTTTCTTATCTTCATTTACAGGATCACAGAAGCTAAGCTTGGATATGGCACTGGAAATCATCTCTTCGTTGCTGTCGCTTGGCTTGTTGTGCGGCATTTTAGGGTTTAAGTGGTTGACGTGCACAGCAGACACGCTGCTGGGTGGGCTCAAAGTTGTTTGCTTAGAAGCACTTTCACTTTCTGAGGCTTCACTGTCTGCATCAAAGCTGCTTTCGGAGCGGCTGGCTTCCTTCTCACTGCCCTCCGTCTGGCTTCCATTGACAGCCGCCTCAGCAGTGGGGTCTTTGGAGTACAGGACGCCAGAGCTACCTTCCAGCTCAAGCTTTCTGGCTTTTTCCTGCATGATAACAGGGCTTCTTTCTTCTTCCTTTGAGGAAGCTTTTCTGGCAAGCCGTCTCTCATGGTTCAACTGGTTCTGTAAATTATGGCATTATTAATTCAGTAATAGAGGGGAGAAATAGAAAGCAGATTTTTAAGCTGACATATCTTTTGAAACATGATTCAAATTCAAAGCAAATTATTGGGGGGGTTATATTGTTTTATGTTCTCCATCTCTCATGTTTAAGATAGCTGAGTTCCTTAAGATGTTTTAAAACTAATTTAGGATTAGAAACCTACACCCCAGTCAGCTAAGAGCATTATACTTACTGTGAGATCAATACTTCCCACAACTAATTACTTTCACTTTGTGACAGCTGTGGATGGCACATTTGAAGTGGTATTCGCTTAATCTAATTTAAGCTTCTCAAAGGTTCTCAAGTTTAAGATACTCCCCTGGCCTCCCATGAGAGGCCTTAGTTGATGAGCAGCTCCAGAAAAAATTCAACTCACCTTGCAGGCATTTGTCATAGAATTAACTAAGGCATCCCGAGCAGGATATTTTCTGATTTGAATATTACCTGAAGTTGACTTTTTTTTAATCAAGATTGCAAGAAGAAAAAAAAGATTGCTTCCACAGAAAACTACTCCTATAGATTTAAAAAACCAAACCCACAAAGCTGCCCTAATTTTAGGTGATTTGCAAATGTTCATGACTCTTTTCTTGCCTTCTTTTGTTTGGCTACTTTCCAAAAGAAATGAGCAACTTTCCCTCCTCTTTTTTATTTCCTTCATTTGAATTGGATCAAAATTCCAGTGGTACCAATGGGAATCCTTCCATTCACTTCAATAGTTTGAGTTTTAGGCCTTTTCTTCTGTAACAATCAGTTTCTGCACTACTTCTTTCCATCCTTTCCGTTGTTTCTACCTCATGTCCTTTTTCTACTTCTCTCTCATTCTCTTCTCCTATCATTGTTTTATATGGTTATTTTATATCTTCTATTTTTTCTTCACATGTGTTTAATGTGTTAGGATCTGATTCAGGAGAGTTTTTATGGTACTCAGCAGAGCACAGACCCTTGTGATAGTCCCAAAAGCAACATGAATTGAAACTAGCCTGCAGATTTTCTTTTTCCTTATAAATGAAACCCTGTAACTGAAAGCTAAATGGTTAACAATGATTGTCATTTCTCATGGTTCTAACGATGACCCAAATATTTTAAAACAAGTCTATGTCAGCTATATGTATACTAAAAAACCCCACTGATGTGTGTCAAAATTCCCTAGAAGTTCCCAGTCACCCTAGAAACTTCAGTTAACTCAGGATGACTGGTTAGTGTGAGTATTTAAGTTCTTACCTTATCTTTTGTTAAAGTGTGTTTCTTGACAATTTTGGGTTGATTATTCAGTGTACCGATAGAAGAACAATTATACTGACCAAGATCTGCCTCCTGTACACTTTTACTTTTACCTGTTCTTCCCAAGGGCACAGGTTTTGCAACCTAAGAAATCAGACAGGAAATTAGGAAAGGCAACATGTCAATTTTGTATTCCTTTGCAACCTACAGAAAAGATGAATGTAGGTGGAATTTTTTTTCCTTTCTTTTAGAAAACAGTAACCTATATAAAATCAATTAAATGGCCCCCTGAATTGTGACATAAGGCAACCTCCTAATTTTTTTTTAATCATAAAGTCACTGTCAATATCTCTGAAGGTTCAACTGAAAGCCACAAGGAATAGGAATGATATAAAATTTCTGTATGTAATACAATACAAAATAATTTATTCTATTATTGTATTAGCACATGTGTAGCTGTACAAGATGTGACTATCAAAAGGGACACAGGTCCCCATAAGTCAGTCCCTGGTGCAGTCTGTGACGACAGAGCTGCCACCCCCCCCATCACATTACTGGCAGCAGCACATCTTGACTGTAAAGGAAAGTGATGACTATAAAGTAATGCCCATCCTCAAGTAAGTGCAGCGACTGCTACACACCCACAGAAATCGCTCTCAAACAGAACCCACAAAGTTCCCCTGTGACACATGGGAGCCAGGAAGCACAAGGGCCCAGATACTCAAAATGCTCTTAAAGCCTTAACTCCCCCACGCATCTGCACTCAATGCACCAACGAAGACGAAGAATTTGTTATGAAAAAAACTGGTGTTTGGAGGAGAATACATTTTATACAGAAATAAATATTACATTAATTACTCTCCCTTAAATATAGATTAATATATGCAGGATGGAGGAAGAACCACTCCCAACCCACCCCCACTACTCTCAAATGAAAAGCCCAAGTTGTGAAAAAACAGTTTTTGCCTTCAAAGGAACACAGTTCCTCTGCAGCTAATGGAGGCAACCCACAAAACGCTGAGAACATCAGAATAAATATATTCAAATATCCATTTTTACACTCTCTCATCCTGTAGCTAAACATCAGCCCAAGGGACTCAGGTTGTCTAGATGAAAACCAAAAGGTTAGAATCTGCCTCTCTGGACCTCCAAAAAAAAAAAAGGCTTATAATTATTTTATTTATATAAGTACATACTATTAAATTAAGCTAATCTCAGACCTATATATTCTGTATGTTACTACGGGCATTTGATCCAAGTTTGGACTAATTTAAAAATACATGCACTTATGACATTGTATGCCTATATATATATGTATATATGTAGAAAATCATATCATGAATAGATGGATAACAGTACACGTATTTATGGACAAGGTTACATTTTTAGGTTTGAAATCAAAACTATGTGTATACGCATAAATAACTTCATAAGAGTATTAAAAACAATCCTCTGGAAGCAATAGTTACTTATTACATATTCTGTTTCTTACCCTCTCCTCTATTATAGGAAGTGAAAGATCAATGAAAGGTTCTTTTACTGTTGAAATCTTGAAGAAAAAGAGAAAATGCACTTAAACGCAAAGAACAGTATATGGGTTTAGTATATAGCTCCCTTTATTTAATCAATGTATTACCAAAAACTATACAAAAAGCTAATTACTTACAAGATGTATGAAACTACAATGAAGAACTTCCCACTAACTTTTTAAAAAAAATTACTAAGTTAGCTCTAATTTTCTAATACCGCACAAAACTTCAACACACAGAGATAAAGGGCAAGGCCATTCATCTGAGAATGAACTGACTTGAAGCGGTGTGGTGCTCACTTTGTCTGAGCTCCAGACAGATTTTCAAGTCATATGGGCCTCTGTGGTACCATTTTGCAGAAAGCTACCTTTTAGAGTTTCTTGGTTCTGGACACTTCTGCACAGGTGTTTGAGCTATTATGCAGCAAGGACTGGTTAATGATAGTTAAGTGACAGGTTCCAACCTCATGCTCTCAGTTAAGATTAAGTCAGTCTTACTGGTTACAGTCAAAAGCTTTGTTAGATTTTTTCACACCATGTAGTAATTGGTAAAATAAATCCAATTACAGAGGAAAAGGGGATTGAAAAAAACCAACCTCTTTTTTTGTACTGAGGTTTCATTTTGCCATGTATAAGCTGGAAATATCTTGCAAAGCATACCTAAAGACAATTTCTTTCAGCACTTTCCATCTGCCTTTATCACTAAGTTCCTTAGGCTCTCTCCCTTGCTGTTCTCGAATTCCTTCCAAAACTGACTTATCTTACCTCTGGAAAGACTGTGAAAAACAAAACCTTAAAAAAAGAAGTAAAAATCATGTTGTACATTTAAGTCACAGTCATGCCATCAATTACTGTCACCGTGTCCCTTCTCTTGTATCTGTGACCCCATCTTCCACCTGTGACATGCGGTATGGACTGCAAGCTTATTTTTACCTGTTATGCGAGGGACCCAGGAACGTTTAGGTTCCAGTAAAGCAATAAATGAGATCAAAAGCAGTGCAGCTCTGGTGACTGACTGCCTGGTGAGCAATGTTCAAACAGGGGTTCCTCTAAAGTGTCGGTTTGCATGAACAAATGTATCAAAAATATCTTGCCAGTGCAGGCAAAGGAAAATGAATGCTAAACTCTTCCTCAAGGGGTACAGTTAGCATATTCCCCAGTCCTGTGCAGGCAGAATATAAGAATCCAGCAAAAATAGATGAGACATGCAAAATACATACAACTTCTACTTTTAATATAGTCAAAGTTCTTCATTGGTACTAGTAGCACATTGAAGAGTAATCTGCACATCACACACAGGGAAGTTTACCTGGCACTGCAGGACTGTGCTTAATTTTTCAGATTGATTAATTTACTTAATCTCTATAATATGAAATAGAATGTTTTAAACCAAACACAAATGTAACATTCAATTAGAAAAGTCATGCAAATAAGATTTTTCTCTTTAAAACTTAGAAGAAAATTATAAGGATCATGGAAAGCTTTTAATGGAATGTCAGTAATATTAATTATGAAAGGAATATACTGTTCATTAGGGTTATTATGTTAATTATAAAAAATACTTCAAAGAAAAAGAAGTAATTTTAGCATTTTCCCATTCATTCTAATTCAAAGTAAGTAATTCCAATTTTCAGGAGTATCCCAGAAGAGCAGGCAGGAGGATTTATGTTTTAAGATAGGTAAGTGTTTTAAAAATATCAAATAACACTGACATGTAACACATATGATTATAGAATTTGGAACCTCCAGCCTTAAGTCAGATGTAAAATCAAACCCAGTACTTGAATCCTTTTTGAATTCAAAGGATCCCTCTTCTTAGGTTTGGGAGGATAATGCTTTAAAGAAGGAATAAATAATTTCAAATGAGAAACTTTCAATAAAGTCTTGTTCTTACAAACAAACAAACAAGTATAAAATTGGCAACACAATTTTATACTTTCAAGACAACGTAATCAAACCAGTATGTGATCTATTCCACATCAAACCAAATTCCAGAATACCTACATTTTCACATTCCTCACACATGACAGTGCTAGTCAATTCACCAACAAAGATCCTATCTATGAAGTTCATCTTCACACCCTCTCTTCCATATGCTGAAAAAACATTGCCTTTTTTAAATGTGAAAAATAACACATCCAATGCCACACTATAACAAAATTCTTTCCAAGATATATTATGAAAGCACAATTTTAAACATATTCAAAATGTTTCGAATACAATACAATAACTAATACATCATATACTGTGTTATCTCAACATTTAAAAATATTTTAGTAAGAAGGTTCCCTTTTATCCTTCCCATCCCCATCTTCTGTAACAGAATAGTAATAGTGCATCTCTTAAGAAAAAGCTTTTAAAATAAAATCTCAGTTTTCTTTTGAATACATAATATTGCATTGCCTTGATATAGACACTAGGGTAAGCAGACAGGTTATCACCCTTTTGAAATGGTTTTTTTAAACTATAAAGCTCTAAAAAATGTAACAAAGTCCTCTTCTAATACACCTTTATGCCTTAACTTCTGCAGATCTGGGAGGGATGACTTACAAAACATCTTAATCATTAAGACTTTAATTAAAACAAAATCCCCCAAATTAGAACCACTGAATAAACAAACACACACACACACAAAAAAAACCCTCTTCTTCTGAAAAAAAAATGCCTTCTTTAGAACCAGCTGCCTATCTTGACTTTGTAAGTGTATTTAAGAGTGCTCACAATACTAGTCAACTAACAGAAATCAGTTTTATTTATGGAAAGTGGCCTCTCTGCGCAAAAAGTAATTATGAATATATAACAAATACGGAGCAGGCCATTTTAGAAAACAAAATTAAATTCTACCTATTATTAAAAGATGCATTATTGTCATGGGGAGCCTTTCTCCTGGATACAAAGATGCAAGTCAGCTCTCTAGGTACACACTAGGCGGCACTAGAGTAACACAGAATAAAGCCTAGCAATTATAGCAGTTCGGATATGTTCGCAATAGTAAGTTCTGAAGAAAAAGGTATTTAAAGACTAGTGCAGTTTTAGACGTTTTCAATAAAGAATTGCATACCTTTGACTTTTCTTCTAGTTTCTTCATCTGCTGTCTTAGTAGTCGGGTTATTAAATGCTTTTAAGATACCAGTTTGTATACGCTAGAAGTAAAAATAAAACCAAGTATTTTAAGTGTAAATATTCTAAAAACTAGTAATATATGATTAGAATTTATCTTGTCTTATTTCCATAAGATAAGCATAATTTAATATTGTAAAACTACTTTTGTTATTCACTAACAATGTCAAAACTTCATGAGCTTAACTTTAGTAGATAATCATCCAAAAATTTCCTTTCCTTAAAAGGGAACCATCATATGGCACTTTACAGGTTACCAAGAAACTGAGATTTTCAGTGAACTAATACTATCCATTTCTCCCATTGCAAATGGACTAATACTGACTGACCAGGATACAAAATACTTGGTAGGCAGCTAAGAGTCTTTCAGTAGCCAGACTTCAGTGACTGCGTTTGGGCACTATTTTTATCGCTTCTATTTATTTTCTAACACTGCAAATTCCAGAGGTATGTTAGAAAACCTTACAAGAGAAAGAAAACTTCTTATGAATCCATCCATTAAATGATGTCATTTAATGAATCCATTAAATGTTATCAACATTTACTCAAAAAAAATCCTAAAAACTACAGGTTTGAAAGAAGGATCAGAAAGAAGCAAATTCATTAACGAATTTGTAGCTGCCCCTCCAGACCGGTGGTGCTTCTCTCCACTATTTCTCAGCTGCGTGGAGGTGAGGAGATGTTGTATTCCTGGCAGCAGAACTGCATGGGCTGGTAGAAAAGCCCAACCTCTGACACACTGCAGAGGGAGAAGCAGGAGGATCAATCAGGTCCCCCAACTCCAGTATGCATGACCTGCGCTTCCCCTTTTCCTGGCAAATGTCCTGCCTCTCTGATCTACAGACTCTAGTAACATGTACAAGTCTCCCTCGTCGGTGTGCAAATGACATTTATAATTAAATACTGAAGTCACACTTAGCGCAAAGTACCATTCTAAGAGACAAATGGTTATACCAAACCTTCTGCAAGCAACTCAAACCCTGTGTGCTAACAGGAAGATTAATAAATGGCTCTAGTTTCCAGGCAGCAAAGCACACTTCCAAGCCACGCATCACAGTAGTGTGAGGATGACAGACAGCGTCAGAGGTTTGGTTTCCAGTTCAGACACCCATCAGACCAAGTCATACTACGACCTTATGAGTATGTGACCTGGCTTGTGAATTAACTCCTGCTGCCCTGAGCTTAGCTTTGTTCATCTTAAAGCCAACAATATACTAAAAGGATTAATCAATAGGTAATTCATGAAGTTGAGCACCATAAATGGGTTTAGGGCCATAAGCAACCCTTTTGTTGGGATTAGCGCGTTGAACCATTTATTTAGGTCAAAGAAAGACATAGTCTTTGAATGGGCAGGGTGCTGTGGACAATGGCAGCAGACATTAATCAATTAGCAGCAGGGTTCAGCCACTTCAGGCCCCGGTGTGAAACCATCTCCAGCCCACATTGCTGGAAACAGCAGACGCTATGTCATGTTTATCGTTCTATGGCCAAGCTTTTAGCTTAAAAGTCCACTTGTGTACAAACATACTTTCTAACTTTTTGCCACAGGAATATGAAAAAGTTCAGGACTGGTGTCAGATACAAACACAAAACCACACAGAAGAGGCAAAAGTATAATGTGATTTTTGGTTAGCACCTATAACTACTGCCACGGTTATGTATTATATGTATTTCTACCAAAACTTAGGGTTTAAAAACACCTAATCCTGGCAGGGATAGGGAAGCGGAGATGGCCATGTTCAGCTGTCTCATAGGTGGATGGCAAAGCAGCCAGCCACCTTTCAGCAGGGCTGTTCCCTCTTCCAAGAAGGAAGTTTAAAAGCAGCGTGAAAGAGGAAGTTTAGTGGCTGTAACCCCTGCTATGGGGTTCTGGTGGCAAACACGCTGCTGCAGGCAGTGCCCAGCCCGAGCCCACGTGGTGGAGAGGCCACAGGGGCAGCTGCCAGGCTCCTGCCTGTGTCCAGCCAGCACAGGCCTCATGTTTGCTGGTTGTCTGCCATCTACAGACCTGAAACATGGGATAATTTTAAAAAAACAGAGAGGGAGGGGGAGAGAGCTTTTACTAGTATTGTCGGTGGCAGAGCACCCTGAGGTGATAAAGATGTGTCTGCAGTCATGCACCATTAGAGCAGCAGTGGGATGTAATTGTAGGGCAGGGTGGCACCCACCTCTCTCTGCCTGGTGATGGGGTGGCAGAAATACTGCTCAAAAATCACCGTAAATTCTCGCCATCTTCCATCACTCTTTTGAGGTGGGTACTGTAGCTGTCCCTGCTCTCTAATAATAAATGATTCAAAAGGCAAATGCTAATGCAGGTTATTGCAATGATGGCACATCCACTGGTGAAGCCAACAGGAGACTGACTTGAGAAAGCACAAGCACCTCCTGGAGAAGCACCTTAGTTGTTGTAATAATCCTGCTCTCTGTGAATCCTCCTTTGTTAAGAAAATATAGTTTTCACCTTTTATAACACAAAAATCAAAAAATAAAATAAATAAATAAAATAATAAAGTTTCCCTTTGCTGCAAAAACAAAACGACTGTTTTCTAATGAAGTCAGCTGCTTCTGTTGTGTGCCCTGTTCCAGACATCATTTTCTAAGTGTGACAGCGTCAAGGTTTAACTGTTTTTTCTTGCAGTTCAGTTCTGTTTATAATCAAGAATGGTGCTGACAAGACCAATAAATATTAGTATTCTGGCAGGATGGGGACTTGTTCAGCTCTACTGTAGTGCCAGGAACTCGGGTCAGAGACAGCTTTACATCTTATCTGTGAGATAATTCAGCTCAGGATCATGACATTCATCGGGTTACTAAATGAAAGGGAAGAGGAAGTACTCTGGTCAGTACAAGATTTAAGGCCTTCCTTTAGAGGAGGCCTAGAAAGGCTATTTACCACAAAGTGTCATCTGAAAAGAAGGGTCCAAGACTAAGTCAGACAGATTAAATCTGATATGGTCAAAATAGCAACCAAACACACCCCTTCTTGCATGAACAATGCAGGAAGCATAAATAATGAAGGAAGAGAAACAAAAAATCCCCTCACACAGGGACATTTTCAATATAACAGACTGCTTCTGTACTTCACATACTTGGATGTAGATTTTAAGCAATGAAAAGCTGCACCTTGCTGATAAAACAAGGAGTTCCTCACACTTTCAAGAGACACAGGAAACGTTGCATGATTATTCTTCCTCCCACAGTTTTCCGTGAAAGTTTTTAGTTAAAGTTGTTGGCAGGCCCATAGCTAAGAACTGCTAATTTTTGTTTCAAAGCTTCAAATTCACTTTGTCAGCTAACACAGAGGTCCTACCTTTACTTTCTCGATGTCTCAGATGTCCTTTGTTTTCCTCCTTTTCCTTTTTGTAAAGGCAAACAACTCAGATTCCTAAAGTTACCATGTTCTACTTACCATACTCCTTCTACTACTAACTGAAACTTTCATTCCAATCAACTATCTTAACAAATCAACATGAACATAATGAAATATATTTCAAAAAAATTATTTTTCTCAAGATAATGAAAATAGACACTCCTACTTCATTAAGTACATCTTTCAAACACTGGGAACATGAAGAACATTGAAGCAATGACTAGCAGTTCACTTTGAAAAGACCCACAAAGACATTACTTTTGTCTCCTCAATCCTGATTGCATCCAACAGATAGTGTAGAAGCTCCTGGCTGTCCTGCTGCTGGAATCCCTTAAATCGAGGAGCCCTATGAAAGAAACAGTAAAGAATTTTAAATTATCTTGGAAGGTTCTTAACAAGACAATGTCAACATCAGACACTTGTTGGATGCCAGGGTACAAATACGTACAATCCCTGCTGGACCTCATGAGGCTTTAGAAAGCTCCTGGTGTGGCAGGCAATTTCACCAATAAGGCTGCACTTTAACCTGGTTTGCAGTTTCACTTTATGGAGTGTAGCTTGGCTACAATATAGATTTGCCAGTAGAGTCTCATCCATGCTAGCAGCTCTTTCCTGACAGACTACACCAGTACTTCTGCACCACCAGACATTCCCAATGTCATGGAAGAGAGAGAAAGAAGATTCTCCAAGTGCTTAACCTCCTTTGCTACCCCACCCCTTTCTCATTCGAGGAGAAATCTCAAATGTGCATAAACAGTCTTTTTAGATCACCAGCAGCATCCACATGACCCTCAGAAGCCAAAAGAGGAAAAACATCCATTTCTGACTACGCTCCCATTTACACTGGTGAACTTTTAGGCAACTGCACAGGGGTAATGTTGCATCTGTTCTGAGACAGCCATTCAGTAGTATCAATCACTACTATTCAAGAACTGTTGTATTCTTTTTTTACTATTCACAGCATCTAAATGTATTCTAAATATATTTTTCAGGCATAGACTACATAGAAATTAGAAAAAATAAACTTATGAGTACATGGATAGATCCTTAAGGTGTTCTCCTTAAGAAGACAATCACAGCTAGAAGGCTTCTAATAAACAATTTGAATTCTTGCAAACCCAAATGAGACTGTGTAAATATTCACTATTAACACATCTCTATTCACATTAATTGTAATTCACTGGCCAAGCTATACCTGTCTTTCCAGGCAGGTTACCCTTTAGATCTTTAATTACAGTCTTGAACTACCTAATCTGAGATTCCACAGAATCACAAGTAGTTGGAAGGGACCACTGGAGGTCACCTAACCCAACCTCCCTGCCCAAGCAGGGCCCCCTAGAGCCAGTTACTCACGATTGCAACAGGTGGGTTTCTGAATTTCCAGTAATGCCACCAAGTAGCAGCTGTGACTCTTGCTGCAGACCGAGGTGAGCACATGCAGGCCTAACCATGCGCATCCCTTCCAAAACCTAGCACAGGGAATAGCACAGCTCAAACAGGAATTTTATCAAACTGGCAGAGCAGCCAGAAAAACCAACCACTCACTCAGCTCCTCAATTTTATTAAACGCACGCTGGGCCAGTTTTCACTTCGAGCTGTGGATTGCATGCTGTCACTAGCCAGTACAAAGAGATGCAAATATATATTGGTATTTCCCCCGGCACAATGATCTCACTTGCCCAGCAAAGCTCTTCAGCTGTTCAGGGTTCTTGAGGGTGAGTGAGGCTTCCATCCCACTCATACTCTAAAGCTGCTCAGATTTGCCTTGGAAGTTTGTGCTCGTGGACAGGAGAAATTAAAGGTGATCAGAAAATGCACCAGATGTGTGACGTGCCTACAACAGTACAATGTAAAGCTGGGCAAGGTGTCCAGACGCCAAGGTAGGGCACAGCAGACATGGGCTACGGGCAGGATAGTGATACAAGGGTCTCAGTTTTGAACTGCTCCCCGGAGGCACTTTGGGGTGTAACTCGAGAAGGACTGAAGGTGTCAAGGCAGAGATGTAAGGTCAATGCCTAAAATTAAGTGGAACAAATCTGGACCTGCATACGCAAAACAACATGTTCACATTTAAATAGGATAGGATTCTTTCACATTGCACTTCATAGCCAGATTTTGAGAGAAAGTTGACAATATTCCTAGTTAAAAATGATTTAATGATGCTACTGTACTGTGAAGCTTACTATAAAATCTGGAATCAGTAGAGTGGGTGACTTCTTTAAGCATTCTTTTGAAAGTGAATGTCTTTTTCATGAGCAAGTCAACCTCAAAAATTAATTTCAAATTTTAAAAATTGAAATAATCTTAAAAACTAAATATTTTGTTTAATATTCCTAAAATGCAATCTTTTCTTCTATTAAAATCACATGTTTTATTTCTAATAAATTTGATTATAAATTGCAAATACTTTCTGAAAAGCACTGAACCTTTATTTTGGCTCTAATAAAACACTCAATATACATTTAAATAATAAATAACATTATGTAGCTGCATGCACGTGTTTGCATGCATGCACAGTTTCACTTTTCAACTCACTAAAACAGTTTTCTCTCATTGAATGTTCAGGGATCTGAAAAAACCTTTTTTTTAACCCAGATGCCGAAATCACTTCAATTCTCAGAAATCTGGATAGTTAGCCATAGTATTATCATTACTTTATGAGAAATGTCTTGTTTCCTGTGGCAGTGAGAATCAATGAGTATATTCAGCCCATCTCTCGCAGCACAGGCACATTAATAGCTCCAGTATAGCAAGAAAACCTTCCATATGCACACATTCTGGATCCTGGTACTAATACGGATTTTATTATTTTTTGGTCACAAAAGTAGGACCTCTGTAAGAGACACTACCATAAAATGGAAGAAAAATTAAAAATTACTTGACAAAGGAGCAAGCAAAAACTTCATCACTGTTACAGGAAGGTTTTTTTCACTGCAGAGACACCTCACGAGGTAAATATTCAATGCAAATCAGGAAAAAGCCCCACACATACCTCTTGTTACTGCCTCTGGTTTGCAGTGTAACCTCTCACTGATGAGTATACAATAATCATTTCAGATGAAAAGTAACTTACTAATTTGTATTTCAAAGTAAAATAATTTACCTGCATGTTTCACACAGTTTTATTAGCTTAAATTAAGAGGGGAGGAAATTAACTTAGCCGCGGAAGTTTTTCATTTTTTGTTTTGGTTTTTTTCATTTTATTAGAATACAGTGCATTTACAAGTACAAGATTATTTAGGCCTCTCAGAGCCTGTACTAAATCTATATGCCTGAATTTTAATGGAAACAAGGATGATGGGAATGTAACAGCTACCACTTTAAAAGTGAAGTGGCAGGGAAAGTGACTTGTAAAGATTCCCTGTAAGGTTGAGTCATTTACGTGGACTGACAAATGATGTAGTTGTTAACACTGCTTAAGATATAGTTAATCTGTCATTCATGTACATAGCATGCTATGTAATGTTGCATATAATTCTAAGTATCTCATGTTTTGTGGAAAAACATTTGAGATTAGTGCATTTATTTTGGGGGGAAACCACAAGAGGAAACCAAAAAATAACAATAAAAAGGAGGGAGGGAACGTCACACCTCACAATGCATTTACTGGAAACTTCCTACACTTATAAACCAGTACTAGAGAAGAAAAAGGAATTAATCCATGCTGATACACAGAAATCTGACAACGAAAAGATGTGTGCTCTCGTCTCCTTGAAAATACGCTTCAAGCAATATCCTTGGCAAAAGTGGGGGACTTGGAGATGGTTGGTTGAGTTGACCGCTCACAGATGTGCTGACATATGGAAGCCAGTGCCAGTGCGATACAACCTGTTGTACAGTGTCAGCAGATAATGACAGAACAGGTTGAACTCCTGCTAATGGCCATAAGTGGTGAAGGACAACTGTGACATCTACATGCATGCTACTTATCTAGCCTCTCGTTGCTCATCTGGAGACCAGTTTTAATCGCTTGACAGTCAGTTAAAGAAATACTTTTCAGGATGATCTACTTCCTAGAAAGGTGTAGTAGCAAAAACTACATAGTAACTACATAGTATTTCAAAGAAAAAAAAACTAATCGGTTTAATTCCTCTATTATATTCATTTGAGGGAAATTAAGCTATGCTTTAAAAGCAGAACTGGGATGTAATTAAAGTAATTCAATCACACTGCACAAAGCTGACATACTTTTACTGTCTCTAACAAAAATCTTCTCCAAAATCATCCTTTCAAGAATTACCATCTTTGTGCAGAGGATAGCCTAACACCTTGGAAAACTTTAGAAACAGTAAGTGCTTGGAAACAGAAAACAGAACATACTATTTGATTTTTTTTTCCAGTAGGGCAATACACACAGGAATCCTTTAATGCAGTACATACACTACAGAGTTCTGCTTGGTGGGAGCCCAACCAAACATGGGCTTGCCCCCACGTGCAAGTAACAGATAACACCAGGCACAACTGTACTATCTCAAGGGCGTGGATAGACAGCATTTAGCTCTCCTTTGGACGTTCTGGCCGATTTATTTCACCTTTTTTGTCTCACCTTCCCCCAAAAGGGAAAATGAGATACCTCCACTTTCTTGCAATGCACCAGATCTATTCTTTTCTCCTTTAAGATTTCCAACAGCGCTCTGTGACAGCAAGTTCTACAGCTCAACCCTATAAAATGTTAAAAAAACTACTTTTTTTTTTTCTTTTCCCCTGGCTCTAAATCTGTTGCCTTTCAGTTTCCCAGACAGCTCCTTGAACTCTTACAAGGGCAGTTAGAGAAGCACAACTAATTTATCTTCTATCATTCATTGTCTTCTCTTGCTGTCATGTCTTCTTTTCATGTTCTCTCCTGCCTAAACTCCCAATAATCAAGTCCCTATTGACATAAAGGCTTCCTATTTTTGTTACCTCTGCCTAAATTCTGGTTAACCCAAATAGAGAATACATCTCCAATGTACCTAATAAAATTACTTCTTCATTTTATCTACAAGCTTTGCTTACATAGCTCACCAATACCACATATTGAAAATACTTGTGTTCTCCAAAACAGGTCTTCCTCCTCAGTAGAACTGAACATAAAGCTCAGGAACACATGCAGATGATTTCTGCCAATACACACTTTTACATGCAATTTGTCTACTTTGCACTCATAAACTTGTTCCTAAAATTATGAAAACTCTGACAAAGTTTGCTGAAAAAAAAGACATGTAATCTCTCAACTGCTGCTGCACAGAGAAGCTGTAATCTCCTCTGTCAGAGCTCCTGAACATGACGCAGCACCACCAAGCAAGGCACGTGGAGGCATGACAGGGACACAAAATAATTTGTAACAAAATAATCCATAACATCAACTGTGTGTTCTGCTGCTATTATACGTAAATGCTAAAAGTCATATGGGAAAAATAAGCAAGCAAAAAATCATTTCTGAAAAGATATTTTTCCTCCAGCAATATAATTTCAAAAGAAAAGGCTCAAAAAGACTCCTTAATTAATGAGAAAAATCCTGTTTCCTTTATGTCTTATATCTTGTATAACATTATCTTAGTTTTCCTTAGCATTTCCTCTCAGAAGTGATAAATGTGGAATTGTTTAGGTTTCCCCTCCAAAACTATAGTTTTGTTAATATCAACAGTCCTAACCACACATGACCTCCATTCTGCCAGTCCCACCTCTGCCTTCAGTTCTACTTTCTGCACATGAGAAGGAAGGATGAATAGTCCTTGGAGAAGGAAGACCTATGCAGATTTTGTGAACACAAATAAAATCTTTGTTAGGGAAGTATTTTTTCCTGCATGGCAATGTAGCAATAAAATACCTCTATTAATAATTATTTGATGGAGGTTTGAAACAGCTAAATTCTGCAACTCCTTTCTGGACTCATCACTTATATGCTGCAGCATTTACTTGCTACACAAAACTAAGCTTTCTTCCACCAATAAAATTATTCAATTATAAAAAATAAAGGAAATAAAATTTATGTCCTCTTAATACATCAGTGTTGCATTAGTCACTAAGTCTCCAGATAAGTCAGAAGTCTGCAGTCCTGATATTCAGCATAGTGGAAAACCAACAGAAGGGCCCTGTAGCTATGCTCACAATCTGTCCTCGCAAAACATCTGACAGCTGCAACACTAACAAAATTAACAGTGGATGAATTAGTACCAGACGCTAAACAGTTGCTATAGAAAGACTCATCCATTTCTTTTCTTCTTCTCTCCTTCTTCAACCTGGCTACCCCACCACCTGATAAAATTAACACTCAGTATCATTTTTTTCTTTGGTTATTTAATAAAAAAAAAAAGCACCACAAACGCCCTTTCAAACACAAGATTATGAACTTTACACCATGATCTCCTCAGACTCTTAAAGCAGCAGTTTGCAGATGAAAATAACTATGTTCCAGTTCTCTTACTGCTTTTCAGCAGTGAACGTGTATCCACTTGCAGGTTCCGGGATCCCATCTGGACATGCCAGAGCTGCAGCTGAACAAGGCAGTGTCTGCACCCTTTTCCATCCTACATTATCTGTACAATGTCCTTCATAAATTCTTTACTGAAAAAAGGTATGGTCATATGCTGTACACTTGCACTGAGACAGCAAGATCTGTGATGGGGAAAGAATGACTTAAAAAAAAAAAAAGAAAAGGAGGTTGCAACTGGAGTCAGCAAGCTTTTATGTAACATATATAAACCCAAAACATCACTATTAGAATGTCTCTCCCATGCCCTTCTCCCCAGCAGTTAACCAATTTGTCTTTCTCTGACGTATCTCTGAAACACAAACATTTTGTGTCAGCGTAGTTCTTCCTTTTACACATTCATTCTGTCATCTCTTTAGGAAACTTGTTGTTTGAACTTCGCTTGTTGAATAAAAAGAGTTCATGCTAATGCAATGTGAAGACCACAAGTAGTGCCTGCCTCTAGGACTACTTTATTAACACGGCCTCTCGGCAGCATTCAAGAAGCAGTTTTACAGAGGATGCTGCAGTAACACAGACTTCTTCCTAGCTGAAACTCCTGCAGTCTTGCCCTGCGCTCTCTTGCGTTTCAACTGCTGAAGAACAGAAAGCCAACTTTAAAGAAACAAAGGAAAAATGTTTTGTAAAAATGGCATGATAGAACACTGCATTCACACTGTTACAACTAATAAACAGTAAATGCATTACGTTTGCAAACATAAAGATTTCTCATTCTCCTACTTTTACCACAGCACACTGCTGAATTTTCTGAAACCCTCCTTTTCTTGCTTATGTCACCAACAATTACGAAACAACCCAAAGACCAAAACCTTCTGTCATACCTGTCCAGCCCCTTACTGCCCCCAAACACCTAACTTCCCACTCACTAACAGGATGTGGCTGACACTTTTGTTATTGATAGCAGGGCTAGTAAAGGATTTGTATCTAAGTGGAGTTCTGCAAGGATAACAAAAGCAAGAAGCAGGGATGAAGGCAAGGGATGGTAGGAGCTGGCAGATACATGTCTAAACTCCAAAAGTCTGCTGACCACATTAAAATGTTTCAATTTTAGCTGCTAGTTAAAGTGTATGCACATCTTAATGATCAAAAGAAAATAACAAAATAAAAACTAGATAGCTGATATTTAATACTGACATCGTTCGATGACTACACAAACACACACAGAGCAGATACAGATTGCCTGTAACTTATAAAAATACCATGCCATCTGAAGTGAACTGCACTGTGATTATTTCACAACGGATTTGCTAAGGTGAGCTTCAAAACATGTTTTACATCATCTTTTCCCTTTGATCCTTAATACTTACTGGCAAAAAACCACTGTTGTTATTTAATCATTTCCCTTCCATTTCTCAGCCAAATTTAATTCCTACAATCACATTTTTTGAGACAGCCTCGAAACACAAGGAGGAGGAGTGAGAAAACAATATTGTTTTCTTCCCTATATATTTTTCTTCCAGGTAGATAATGCTAAACAAAGAACACTGCTGTTTGACTCAGTAATGCTGTAAGGTCACTTTATACACATTTCCTTTTACAGCTCAAAAGAATCAAAAGGAAGACAAGTACAATAGAAAAAATATAATATTACATTTCTGAAGCTGAATTTTGAGGATAAAGAAAAGGTAATGACTTATTTCTTTACAGAATTAAATTGTCCCTGCTCTAGTCTAAAAGCTTTTGTTTCTTTATTCCATATTTTAAATCCGTTTCTGCTCAGTAAGGTTGTCCTGGAACACCATGGTAGGAGGCTGTAACTTTCCTCCGAACTCTTTTGCTGCAGAATGCTTAAAGTTCCATGCAATAATACTGTAGCAAATAAATTATCATGCAATAGTATTCTTTTTAAAATATGAGATTCATATATACCATCCTCCAGCTACTCTGCTTCTACAGATTCTGTTACTTGTAAGTCAATATTTAAATATCTGTATCAACTTTTAAGTTGAAATTAAGTTCTACAGGTGTTTTTAAAAGCAAGATTGTTTGCGTCATAATTGAAAGTACCTACAAAGCACCACTGTAAACATTTTCCATACCAAGAAACAGGAGTTTCCTTAGGGCTTGTAAGCTCTTTGCAATCTGGAGCCATATGCCATTTCAGTACTGCTTCAAGTACTTACTTGTTAGACCCTTTTTAATTTTGAATTGATGCCAAGGTTAGACATCATAGCAGAGGTTCCCCATTTAAAATCTTATTCTTTTTTACAAAATACCTAGACACACTTTGCAGTGTTAGCACAGCTTTATGCTAATGAACAACAAAACCTGGAAGGTAGTCCTATTTTCTTCAGTTTTACTATGCCCTCTTCTGCCCCCTCACACTCAGTTCGAAGCCCATTGAATGTCCATGGTTATGAACTGGGCCATACATTACAGAAAGAGCAGGTACAACCCCGGCGTGCAACAAGGAGTCCTGCAACTTTGAAACATGAACAAACTGTTTTCTGGACTGCCTGGTAAAAATCTAACAGCTTCTTTAGAAAGGAGAACAAACAGTGCACCCTTAGAAACACATCATTGGAAATTAAAATTAAAAAAATAAGAGAAAGATACTGACAATACATACTTTTGACAAAGCTGGCTGAACAGCACTTTGGGAGAAAGAGGACCTTTTCCAGCCTCCCTCATGCTGTGAAGGAACAAGAACATTGCTGAAGTCAAAGGTCCCGGGCTGGACAGGTTTACCACCAAAGGATCCTTCAAAAACAAAGGTAAATTACGCATCAGATTTCAAAGGTAATGACACAAGACTTCTTTCAAGTTACTACACACATGATAAAGAGCAAAGTAACTTTCAGTCTTAACGGTGTTTCAGGGTGGTTTTTTTTAAATGTTGATGTCACCTATTTGATTGAAATAGTTCAGTAGCAGTTTATTATTTAAGGAGTAATAGTCACAAAACCAAACAATTCTTGTTGAGCAAATTGGTGGTAACCAATAGCTTTGGAAACAGGTGTGTCAACAAGCCAGTCTCATTCTCACAAAAACAGACAACCTTTGTATTACCTGCTTTACTCTTACCCCTACATGCACTGAAATTCATCTGGAGAGACAACCCAGGTGACCACCTCTGTGGGCCAGCATAAGATTGTGCTTAGTGGCTCTCTGTTACCCAACCTTAGGAACAGGGCATCCAGCTTCTCTGATCTGTGAGCCACACACTGAAATTTCCACACATCCGACAGCCACAGAAGCACACCCTGTTCCTCCACAGACCAGGTGCTGTGAAAGTACCAGCAGTGGTTCACAACAAGAGCAGATGGCAGATCCCACATGTCCCCCGTGGCACTGGGAGACAGGCACAGGGTGCATCCTGCACAGCCCCTCTTGGTATAACATTCACCCCAGCCAGCAGTTCTGGGTCTGGAAGGATCCAGCCAGCAGCCACTCAAGCCGGTGTTAAAGCAGAAGACAGTCCTGCATTGCTTACACACCAGGTGTCTCAATGGCCACACACCACCAGCGCTTCCTAACACGCTCCAAGGTTCATATGTGCCCACAGTGCTCCCTACTAGCTGGCCTGACTCTCAGAAAAACAGATTACAAGTGCCAGATAAACAACTGGAGAGCATGCCTTGTCCAGAGAGCAGATCCACACAAAATGTAAGCACTATGGACACACACAAATATAAAGTACTTGCTTTATATACATTATCAAAAGGTGGGAAAAGGCCCCTTACCAAGCAGGAAGCTGCAGGTTTCTACATTACTATTAATTAGACCACTGCAGCCCTCTAATTCTGCATCGGCATACAAAGACCAGAAAACAGTCTTTGCTCCAAAGACCTTATTTACACTGTAAGCATTGTCATGAAGCAAAAAATAAATCTTTCAGTCTTATGGCTGTGCAAGTTACACATGAAGCATAACCCAACACCCCACTGGCTTTCTAAGCCTTTGGGCAAAAACAAGCTCCAGACCTCTCTTGTGGCTCAGGAGAACTTAGTGAAACACGTTGCTGCTCGGAACTGCCACTGGAGGAAATACAGACAGCAATGCAGTGAATTTCACACTGTTCTCGTCTGGAGAAGCTATGAACATCACCTACAGCAACACAGTGAAATCTTCATCACTTCAGAGCTATCTGAAACAGAATAACACTCCTCTACCCTCACTGCCACCAGAAAGCTCACAGCAAACAGCAGGGAAAAAAAGGAAAAAACTAAGAAAAAATCCTCTGTAAACTGTTTGCTTCAGCTAACAGAGGGAAAGGGGTACTATCTTTACTGCCAACAACATATAATGAAACCCCAAGTCTCTAAGACATGACCAGAACAGCAGAATATTCTTTGGATAATAGCCACAGGAAACACTTTCCCATATGCCTGCAATGAGCTTGAGGACAAGAAATTTGTTCCTCACGGAAATTTTTGCTTCTCTCATTTTAATACCCCAGCCTGTGAAGCACGTAATAAACTTTACATGACTTATCAATGAAGGGTTGGGATGGAAAATATTTCATGGACACTTTCTAGAGCCAAACAGACTATTTCCTGTATCATATGTTCATACTGAAGAAATTAAATGGCAAATAAAAATAAACCAGCCGCTCTTTTTTAAGATCAAGCATTATTTGATACTTCAGTATCACAAAATGTGAAAGCAAGTAGTTCTTCCTCCTCCTCCACGGCTGAGTAATGATTTTTGCAAAAGAAGGCAGTTCACAGGTAAAGTAAACCAGCTAAACAATTAAAATGCAAAGGAAATGGGTAAGTGTGCCTTTAACAGTGATGTGATTTCCTGTCCTCCAGCTTCTTCCCATATTGTCCCAAGTTTGTATTTCTCAATGCATACTTACCAATTGAGAATCTGAAGTATGACAGATTTTTAACTTTGTTCCTTTCTCCTTTATCTCATACATGAGTTCATTTAGTACGTGAGTCTGTGCCAAGTTCTTAAAGGAAAAAAACCAAAAAAACACAAGAAACATGCCGATCATTCAATTACACAGTGTTTTTAGTTATATATTCTAGATTCAGGGGTAGACAAAACCAGATATATTTCATAATGTGTAACTGAGGTTTAGACCAGACCACTAGAAAGAGCACTAAAAAAATCACTGATCTGTTTCTAAAATTGTATCTATTTCTTTTTCTGTAATTTCAAAATAGTTCACTAGTAATAACTTTGTTATTTATGCTGAACAACAAGATTCATTAATTTTTGTTTTCTATGATGACGACATTATTATTAGAAACCTTCTGCCTCTTTTAAACTCTGCAGTCCCCCTAAGAAGCACAAAGGCTTTGGCACAGTGAAAAGTATTACCTCTCTGAATTTAGGACTGAAACCAACTCAATATATCTCAGCTTTGTTTCTTTATCTTTGGTCAACTCTGACTGCAGATCACTTAGGTTTCTACAATGCCCTAAGTATGGACAGATGACAATTCGCAGTTTTACTATCTCTTTGATGAGTTTTGTAATCAACAGCATAAACACAAGGTAAAGTATGCTGGTGCAGAACACCTTTGTAGCAGTTTTCTTTCACTTGTTCCCTCCTGTCTGCAGACATAGAGATGTCTCTGCTCAGCTGACAAGCAACAGGATGGTGCAATATAAAACCCACTAAGGCTGCTGCTTTTTTTGAGGACATTGGATTGGTTGTACACTAAACATCAATAGATGTATATTAGTACAGCTCATTCCTCTTATTCTAGTCAGAAAAAACCTCATAATCAATAAAAGTAATTTTGTAACTGCATCTATTGTAGGGGTTTAAAATCATCCCAAAGCAGAGTGCAGACATTTACATTATGCACAAAGTACCACAATTCACATCACCAGTATGGTAGATGACTGATAATGCTGAACTTCAAATAAAACCATATGCTAGAGAACAACCCACACACATATGCAGTGTGTAAAACACTTGGCATTTTCACTTGTCTCATTACTGTGCAAAATGCTACTGATCCAGGCATTCTTCTTTATTATAACAGGAAATACTCCTTGGATAGCAAGGAGTAAAAAGAAATTGTAAAGGACTTTCAGAAAGCAGAATGAAGACTCGTAACACTCAGAACCTTTTCAGAAGCCCATAGATTATACAGATTTAGTATTTCTGAAATCTATTAAGAGAAAGTGGTATGATCTTTCCATCTTACCTGCATGACAGCATTAAAAAAGCAGGTATTTCCTAAATTATTTATCCCTTTAACTGGAACTGATGCACCACTACCAGAGCTTTTTCCTTTCAGTATTTCACTTGTTTCACTGTTTTCTTCACGAAGTCGTATGATTTTTGATGAACCTATAATTAAATTATAGATTAATATGACCACATAATTGCATAGTCCAATCAATTAAGTCTTTTCATCATCATGTTTATTAATTTTAACATATGTGGAAAGATATCTCGATAATACTCTAAGCTCCTGCACGCAGTCTTAAAAAAACCAAAAAACCAAAAAAACAGACATCATCAGATAACGCCCTGGGGGGTAAAAAAATGCCCTCAACAACTACATACATTCAACAAAACCTTCCATAATAATCATACTGTCCTATAAGACTGTAACTTCCACAACTACACAAGCAATAAATAAAGTAAAAGGAGTTCTTTTATTAACAGTAGGCAGCTGAGATATACATTCATTAGACACACTAGAAACACCACCCAAAGGCTGCTTTTTGGTGCATTTGAACGGAGGTAGCTGAAAGTTACCACTGAATGCTGCAAGTCTTTATCAACTATAGTGTTCCATTCCAACTGCCTTGTCAACAGCCCAACTGGACTCATTATCCCTACATTTGCTCCTCAACCCACCTTCCTTTGTCACAGCCTGAGGAATTGCTAATGCACCCCACATACATACAATGCTAGTGTTTAAATTTCAAGTAACAAAAAAATTGCTAAAACTATGCTATAACATCCACATAATTCCCTGTTTCCCTTATTATTTAAATAGATGAGGGGCAGCAAAGTTAGACAGTCATTAACTTGTAGCCTAGAGGTAATGGAAAGACTTGAGATAACAATATTTAGCCTTGAATTCTACTAGCAACTTTCATATTGTCATGGTTGCAGGACTAAATGTGAACATTACTGACATCTGCAGTGTCTTAAATATTGATTAACAATGCACGTCAATGTAAACGAGTTATGGACTTAATAGATGCCAAGAACTGTGATGCTACAATCTCTATCTTGACATATGAATTCATGTATTTGTTCTAATGAGTTTCACATTGAAGTCTCATTAAAGTGTTCTTGAGAAATAACTAACAGACCTATTTACATTAATGAAATTCTCATGCCAAAAGGTTCTTTTATGTACACTCCTAAATACCTCCTTGCTTAGAAAATGAAAAAACTATAATTAAATAAAAAAGAAGTCATTAAAATATCTATTGTTTCTGGCAACAAGCATCTGACGCAGTCTGCCTGCACCCTACAGTGCCATCGAGGCACAACTATTCTTCCAAATTGTATCAGAGTTTTTCAAAACAGAGTTAGAGGTGCTTTGCTGTTTAAAAATATTTTTAAATGTTCTTGTTAACAGTGCTTACACAGCTTTAAATTACTCTCCTTTCCACTCAGGCGGAAAATTAAGTCAGTACAAAGGCAAAGTAAAAGACTGAGTTCTCCTTGAAAAAGCAGACAAAGTGTTTTTGAATGTAACAAACAACAAATGAGCTGCTCATACCCTGAAACACTCACTGTTTTATGGGCTACATGAAGCAACACCTTTTAATTGGCATGCTTAGAAAGGACGTGCTACAGTGTCTGAGGCTCGTCCACCCACAGAGCTCCAGAAAACCACAGCACGGGAATGGGAGCTGCAAGTATCTGCAACTCAAAGGCACTCCTCACTCTCAGAAGTTTAGTATTATAACTGGAGATGTTTTCCCCTCAGAGAAGTGGGCCATCCAGAGTAGTGCTGGGGAAAAGAGATAGTTAAAAAAAAAAAAAAAAAAAAAGGGAAAAAAAGCCAAAATCGTGGAAATAATTTGTGTATTAGTATACCACAGTTGTTGCATTTATCCATCGGCATTCAAAAACATCTGGGACAGCATCTTAAAGTAAACAATGTTCACAAGGCCATCTGGACAAAACTGCAGGCAAAAATTAAAGCATAAGCATATGGAAAAGCAGATTTTTCTCTTCCCTTTAGCAGTACAGGATGACAAATGTCAAACCTAGATCTGTCCACGCTTCACTGTGCTATGCTTTGCAGCACCACCTGGCTCTCCTTGCACAGCCACCAAATATGGACAGCACTGCCACAGCGGACCATATCTGCAGGGCAAACTCGATAAAAGCATTTCACTTCATGGTTAAATGGCAGCTTCACACAAGTAGCAAGGTTCCATTTGCTGAACCTTACATATAAATTATTTAAGGGAGGGAAAACAAAGCCAAAGCATCCAGCTTTGTGATAAGAGCTGGATGAATACGCAATTATAAAACATAATAAATGAGAACCAGACATCCGATCACCACAAAGCCAGATAATTAGGATAGGGATAAGGAGAAGTAGCAGGAAATCAGAAAAATGCCTGGATATTGGTATCAAAGTTAGGAACCTCCTTCCATTCAGAAGGTTTTAATTACTGCCTCTTGATTTTTCAATAATTTAAAAAACACAATCCACATGACATTTTACTATGTTTTTTCAATCTGTGAAAAAGTCCTGACAGAAAAGTGCTGCTTTGCCATTACAAATATTATCTGCTGCCTTGCTTATAGCACACAGATATTTTTAAGTACATATACAGAGCCAGAGGAGGGACAGCAGTTTTTAATTTAGCTCTGCTCAGTGTCCCCGGCTCAGTGATAAATGACAGACAGGCCTGAAGCTGAATGTTTACTTGACATGTGAAGAGTTGGTCAGTCTTAATAGAACATGCTGGTAATGACTGTGATAGCTAATACTTCTACAGATTGAGGCTGGAGGGTCCTTCTGCAAGATTAACCCAAGGCTACAAGAACGTTATTAATCAAAAGGCTAATATGTAATTTTTTAAAGTGAATTTGCACTGAACAACTGTTTCATGGACCCTTGCCGACTCAATCTTGCTATCCTGTAATTTAACAGGCGTGCTTTTGGGTATAAAAAGTGACTTTCAAGCCAGTATATACACAAGGATCCCAGCTGAAGGATTCCATCAAAATGGCTGTCATCTGCTGCTGCCCACAAGGACCTTCGGCTCCTGGCCAAACAGAATAAAAGAAGTAGTCCAAGTCATCCATCCACATGTAGTAATATTTGTTATAAAGGACCTTGTTAACATTAATGAGAGCAAGGTGGGTGAAAAGCACAGAAGTAATTAAATTCAGACTGATTTCTGTCGTTAGTTCACTCATCTTTTAGAGAGTTGACATGGTGACCCTTAAGCTCTCTGCCTTTCTCAGGCAGTGTGGACATCAGCCCCAGGCAGGCCTGACCATCCCCACTGTGCCTGGGACTCACATTCAGACCGTGTCCCTCTGTCAGACTCTTTTTGCTGTTTTGCTGCAGAGGTGACCTTTCTAATCCAGCCATACAAGGAAAACTCTCATTTAAGTTGTGCCTTGATCACCAGAACCTTCTTTCCTTCAACAAAGTGTATCTGGCTGTAGAGACACCCTACTTGAGCACTCTGCCACAACCCATTGCCCAGCTTTCCACCCAGATCATCACACCCTACTGACCACCTCTCCATAGGCACCAGGTCAGTGCCTGCCTCTCGTCCCACCATGATATCCACCTCCAGCTCTCAGACAGCTGCTTTTGTACACTGACACAGCCTTCACACTTGGTGAAGCTTCCTGACACCACCCTGCTCTCCCCCATGCTAGAAACTCCCTTCCCACCAGAGCCCTGGGAAGAAGGGCAGCAGAAGCTGCTCCTCTGCTACAGCTCTTGCCTGCAAAGCACCCTTTTCTTGCTGCTCTTTCCTTCAGTTTTTCTTGCGCCTGCTCCGCTCACCTGTGGTCCTGTCTCACAAGCTCTCCGGAGGCAGGGAACACTGCTTTGTCCCACAGTTGCTCAGCACCAGCCTCATGGGTAGTGACTGAGATTCCTAAGCCCAACGTTAACACAGACAACAATTCATTCCACAAAGCAGAGCCACTTACTAGACCAGATGTACCAACACACACGGTGTCGACACATCCGCTTGCAAAAGAAAACTTAGTGTGGGTTCCCTATCAACTTGTACTGCCAGCATTTCAAACATTTGCAGCGCACGCGGACTTCTGTACTGCCTTTGCTGACACTGAGCTGTGTCTGGGGGTGCAGATGGTATGCAAGCAAGAAGATAAACGACATCAAATTTTTCTTTCAACCAGGGGAGTAAGCACTTTTGCTCATCTTTTCAATGCAACTTTTTTTTAATTAAAAATAAGGGTTCCAGGAATACGCACTTTTATTCCAAGGTCAAGCCTTTTCTATTGAATACAACTCTGGTACTTCAGCTGAAGGTCTTCATAGTAAAAGCAAGGTTAATAGACTGCCTTTCTTTTACCAAGTTCTCATCGTGCTGTTCTATGAAATGCTACTAAATTGTCTGGCACTCCTTTTTTATCTAAAAAATCTAGATTTTTTTTTCGATACTGTACAACAATGACAATCCAACCCTTAGAAAAACAGCCTGGTTTTCTTCTGAAATGGTCACTAGCTTTATATTTTAAAAGCCCAATTTCCCTTGCAGTGTTACAACCCTACCAAATCAAAGATTTATATAAATGGTAATTTTATTTCTCTGAGTCTTGCCACAGTGTTATAAACTAGAAAAGACATCTGCACAGTGTGAAAGAGCAACCTATTCAAGGACTGCTTTTGACCCTCTGTGCTCAGATGACTTGTGATACACCTCACAAGTAAATAAGTACGTGGACAGGAAAGGTAAGCATCCATGGTTAAAAATGACAGAATGCCGAGAAAATTTTTTGTCAATGATTCAGTTTTCATTCCTTTGCAAGGAGCTTACTAACACGTAAACAAATTTGAAAGAAAATTTCTGACCAATAACAGAAACGTTGTTTTGCCAAAGTGTATTTCAGATTCAGAGAATCAACATAATCTGTTTTATTTTGCTAGTGAATTTTAAGTAGATAGAATGGTCTTCTATGACTCCAAACTCTTACATGTAGTAAAAGTCACTTAAGAAAGAACACCATTTTTTTTCAATATGATCCTTTGTCAGATGATAACAGCCACAGCAGAATGCAAATCCGAAAAGTTATTCATCACACTACCTGTTTTTCCACACAAGGCAGCAACTCTCACTTGTAGTGTAAAATTATATCTATTTTTATACATCAGTTATAGCCATCAAAATAAAAATCAAGTTTGTAACTTTCACTTATTGGCAAATCCAGGCAGCTGAACTTACTAGCAAAATCTCGTTCCTCTGCTTGGCCCTCCCAACAATAAATTTAACTACAAAATTTGAGAATATATCTTCTTCCTTCTCATTCTATTGCCACACAAATCAATTTAATTACCTGCTCTATAAAAAGTATCCAATCTTACGTTTCCACCGACACATAATTTGGCTTTTGTAAAGGAAAATACACATAAGATTCACTTTTAAGACTGCAAAACAATTTGTTGTGTCCAGTAAATGAGCAGACACACAGATTGCAATGTCTCAGCATGGTTCCTGTGTAGTACATGTGCATTATGTCCATGTGAAGCTCACAAGTGTGCCACACGGACAATACTGCACCTGCCTTTCTGTGGAAATCATCATGGCCTGCTAACCTTCTCCACAAAACAGATTTCTGGGTGGTACACCCTAGAAAGCAATCTTGCTTTTTTCTTCCAGCTTGTGCCCAACATGACCTCTTAACCAAACAGACTCCTCTGAAAAAAAAAGGGGGAAAAAAAGAAAAGAGCAGGCATTGCTGGGTACAACAAACCATAGGATCAGATGTGAAAATCACACAGCTGCAAGCATTCTTTTGGGAACCCAGCACTGGGATTTATCTCAATCGCTTAATGTAATTACAAAAGTCAGTCATGTAGTAGTAATGTAATTTGCACATTTTTACAGCTGAAGTGAAGTTGAATCTTTATGAGAAGCTGAGTGAAAAGCAGGGATCCTGCTGCCACACTATTCCACCACATTAGTACCAAATGACAAGCATTTTGCTTTTGTTTATTTTCCAAGATGCATTAATTAGGAAATCTATATAACCCTCCCTCACATGTTTCAAGTGATCATTTTATCTTTAAATGAATCCTGCACTTTTGAGAACTGAAAAAAAAATCCTAGTAGCCCTCATTTGCTACTTAATCCATGTTCATACTGCATTTCTACAGAAATTTCTACACAATGCTATTTGAATTTTAATGATGCACCATGCCAACCAGTTGTTACAACAGAAAGAAATCCAGACGTAAGATGAATTGTTGTTACAGTGCCACATTCTGCCATGAGAACTGTCTTCACTTTGACCGCTTTTTTAGAAAGAAATGGAAAAGCAATGGGGAAAAAAAGCACAAGATTGATTTTTAAGATAGAGATACGAATTAATTGACAGTTTTACACTACTTGTTTCTCACAAGTTTTTTTTTTTTTTTTAATTAGCTTATGTTTTTAAGAGGTGAATATACAAAATAAATTTTAAAAATCTACACCAGCTAATAATTTAAAGAATGACAGTTACACTGAAAATATCAATGGAACACGAATTAAAATGCTACACTAAAAAAAATTAAACCAGAACAAAAGTAGAGTTAATTTTCGCAGTTATACATCATGTCCTTTTGTGTTCTGGACAGCAGCATGAAATACATTTCA
Organism: Rhagologus leucostigma; assembly: GCA_013397725.1. Lineage (NCBI taxonomy): Eukaryota > Metazoa > Chordata > Aves > Passeriformes > Rhagologus > Rhagologus leucostigma. The sequence goes on from VZTD01002135.1 coordinate 1,259,837, forward strand.
ATTTCAGATTTATTTTTTTTTCAGAATCCCTAAAAGTAGTCTAATTTAAAGAAAAGAAAAAAACCTTAGATAGATTTCTGTAGGGGAAGTACCAAGTCTGTCATTTATCAAAATGAACCGGGAGTGCCAATTCTAGTCAGGAATTCCCTGTCATGCACAGCAGTCATTTATGAACACACGGTTGTTTTCCAGCCTCTTCCAGCAAGGAGCCTGGCCCAAAGCAACAGACTGTCCCAGGCAAAGAGCTCTTCTGTCTTTTCCTTGCCACTTAGGAAAACCCAACAAATCATTTTTGGGCCAATGTTCCCAGAGCTTTCAGGAACACAATCCAAACCGCTCAACACAGACAGAGTGGAGAGGGTCACAGACTTTCACCTTTAAAACATCCCTGGAAGTACACACACACACACTTCATGCATGAATCCAAGCCTGCACTTGAGCCTCAACCCTTTCCCAGAATGGAGCAGGAGACGCGATTGCCCTGCAGGAGCAACCCTGGCACACTCAGACCTCTCGCTGCCAAGGCAGGCACCCTGCAAGGCTATGTCTAAGCCCTAAACAAAAAAAAAATACAATTTTGGTTCCAGTTACAGCAAAGTTTCCAGTTACATCAACAAACACTTACATGAAATACATGCGTTTTTAGAACAGAGTATCAAAATTAAACACAAATGCGTATACAGCAGAAACATATACTGCCCTGCTCTGCTATAAATACGCTTACTTTTCTGAGTTAGTTTGGAATTTTAGTTGCTTAATTTAAGACATTTCACAGAAAACTTCTAAACTTCATAATCTGTAATCTTTAGATGTTTTCAAATTTCACAAATTAAGAATCTAAACCATGAGGCACAGAGCTGTGCCACTCAGAAGGCCTTACCCAGCAGTACAATAATGGAATAAAATTGTTTTCATTACTTAACTGAAAAAAAACCACCAAAGCATTTTCATCTGCAAAAAAGCTTCAACACCCATTTATTACACATACATTTGAAACTAAAGCTGTGAACAAAAGTGAAATCACATGCTGTATTTTCACTGCTCCAAGAAAAAAGATGCAAAACGTAGCAATTTATCAATTCATTAAAATTGAGTAATTTAACACACAACCTGTGACTAGAACAAAATATCACATTTCTAAGTAGCCTTTCATTTTTTCCCTCGAAAATATGAAACACCTCTTAAAACCAGTAGGATTTATGCACATGCAGCTAGAAGAACACTTAGTGTAATTCAGTAAGGCAACCCTTCTCCTTTCTTACTTCTAACCAGTTGATTATCTCTGCTAAAAGATGCAATTGGTTAATTGTTTTAAAAGTTTACTCAAGCTGGTTTTTGAGAAGCAAATCTGCAATTCAATGCACTCTTTAAGTCACAAGCCAGAAATGCTGCCAAGTGTGTTACAACAGGGATGAATAACATTGACCGTATCAAGAGCAGACAGCTGAGGGCCACACACACAAAGTTCTATCAACTATCGCACATACTGAGAAGGTATATTAGGCTCCTAATATAAGGAAATAATTTAATACCATCTTCTTTTAACAGAAATCAGCATTCTATCAATTAAAACCAAATAGCAGAAATGGACATTACATCCCACAACAGAGTACTAGAAAATCCACTTAAATAAAACTAGCTAACTGTGGAGAACAAATTTAAATCAGAAAATTTTAAGCTGATACATCCATACCAAGAAAATTAAATTCATTTATAGTGAATGTATAGTGTACACTATGATACATTTTTATGCATTAACTTATATGGCCTTATCTTATTTAAGGTAACAATTCCTCTACAGTAAACTTTCTTCGTTAAAGACAAAATTTGAAAAAAATGTCCTATAGTGCCCAAAATATTTTAAAATGTAATCATACCGGAGGAAAAAAGTGACACTATATTTTGACAGGCATTACTTTCCCAAGTAGCTCTGCAATTATAAATTACATTATGGTCACATTGTACATCATTTTTCAATTGTATTTTTAACATGACTCAAAATCTGAAACGCTTATTTTTAGAGACAGTACATTACGGGTGTCTCCAGATAAAATGATTTGTGCAAACTTACTTGGTTCAGCCCTGGCACCATGTTTTTGAAGGAAGTCAACTATCTGAGCCAGAACCTTTTTGTTGCAATGTGTTGACAGCTCTTCATCACATTCATAACACCTAAACAAAAGAAGAAGCAAACTGGAATTCAGGGCTATCTGCATGCACATCCCAGCTCTAGGAAATCTCCAAAACAACTTTACACAAATTACTTAAGCTCTCAGTTTCAATTTTTCACACCAAAAAATGGAATAGAATTGAATTCCTTCATCTCATATATGCTCTTCTATAGATCAGTCCCAATTCACTGTGGTCCTTGCAGATTTAAGTAATTTCAGAGAACGCAAAGGACAAACATATTTTGCCTCCAGAAAGCCTGCCTCTCCTCTACAGAAAATATTCATTTCATCTGTCAGAATCATTCTTTATCACGAGAAGAAACTGCTTTAAGTTATGTGAAGTCCTTACATACAAGCGCACACAAACACCTGCAGACTGATTCTTACCATATGATCCATGTGCTGAGGTTGATAACGATGCAGTGAGGTTCTGTGCGTGCAGTTTGGAAGTGTTTCAGAGAATGCTGGCCTTCCGAATTCTTACTACATCCCTAAAAATGGAAACATCAACCCAGTAGGAGGGGGAAAAGGGAAGAAGGAAAAGACTATACTATTAGTGAATAAACTACAAAAACTCTACTTTTCAAAATTCGACAGGAAGCTATTCTGTCCTATTCATTTAGCATTCTTAAGGATTGAGAGGATTTAACGTTCTCACCTTTTCTACTTGGAAAAATCAGTTAAAAATACAGAGATTTATTAAGTTTGTTCTAACTGAATAGAAGTAATTCCTGGCTTTTGAATAAGTATTGAATAAATATCAATAGACAAAAAATTATACCATTCATAAAAGCAAGAATGCTCCAGTAATTGTGAATGAAACAACTACGTGGCATATTTGGCCCACAGAATATCAAGGAAAAGGACAGCATAGGTAACCCTCACTGCTCAAGAATGTCAAATGCATTCCAGATGGCAAATGAAAAAAGGTACATGAAGTGCTTTGTACTACAAAGCTGCTCAGAACACACCATTTATGTAACAGCAATTTCAAGAGAAAGCATTTGCAATTATCCAAGTATGAACAGAGGGGGACTTAGATTCAGGACTGGTCTCTGAAAGAGCCATGAATTTTAGAGGCTCTTAACAGCACGAAGAAGCACACAGATTTTAAAAGTCCTCCTTAACTAGAATTTTTCAAACAAGATATATAAGTTCTCCTCAGATCTAGTTAACTATCTTCTGAACCCTGTGAATAGCACGTTTCTTTGCAAAATCAAATCTGTTCATATTATACTGGTAGGAGCTGGCTTCTGTCCTTACTATAGTAAAATCGATTGAAAGTCCAAGGAAATTGTGAAATGCTCTGTTCAGGCAACTATTGACGGAGTCAAGCCTGACACTGCCCATAAACTTAATTTTGCTGTATCAAGCTTTACTTCACTCCCAGGGCAGAAACCTGTGCAAGCCCTTGGGGTCAGGAACTGCCATTTTAAACTCTGAGGCCAGGATTTGACGTTATAACTGATCCAGTCTAATGGCTAGCTGCCACAGAAGCAGCATTCTCACTCCGACACAGTCCTTTCTCCCGGGTTTCAATCAAATCTAGCAACTGAGTGTCCACAGTACAAGCTCATTCAGCAATATACGTTTGGTTTTTCATTCATTCCTATTTGTGGGAACTTCTGCCAGAGGAGCCAGCTGAACGGATGCATTTTGCAGCCACATAGTTCCCAGAGCCAATTCTCTCTAAGTGGCAAGAGGATGCAGACAAGAACAGCGAAAAGGCAGGACTGTCACTTACTAATCATGATGCCACACCGCACCATGACACATAAAGCTAACCCTAAACACTGCCAAAAACAAGACAAGAATGTGAGGTCACATCCCACTTCCCGACGAAGCTGAAGCATGGACTCTCACAACTAAGCACTTATGTCACACTGTTCCTCTGGAGGCAATGAGATGCCAAACAGACAAGGACCCACAACAGTCGTTTTCTTTAGAAACTCCACCTCCGCAAACTGAGCGCACCTGCTTACCTGAGAGCCACACTTGAGACACAGCCAGATGTCTGAAGGAGCCACGGGCTCACCATCGCTCATCCGCCTCTCCTTCAGGCATTCCGCACAGATTGACCACACGCTCTGAGCCACCGCTCTCTTCACATGATGCACGTCCACTGCTTGGCTCACGTGCTGGCAGGTTAAGCCTACAGAAAATAATGCATACTCACTTTCATCCATCAAAAATAATAGCTATGAAAGGGAGCACATGTACACTGAAAGACCATAATCTTCAACGAAATCAGCATTAGGAAAAAAAAAACCAGCAAAGAATTAAAGTAGGAAAGATCAGCCAGCTGCTCCCCGCATACTGAATTTTATGGAGGAATCTCTTTCAATCTTTCTATAATGGAAATTCTTTTCAACTCAATAAATGCCACCTCTTAAAACCAGATAAACTACTTTGTACAAAAGTACAAGGATTACTTTTGTACAAAACTAATTTCCCCATTTTTTGAAAATAAAATAATACATAAATCTATTTTTGCACATAACAACACAGGCTGTTGACCTCTTTTCAACCCCTAAAGAAAGATTTTCAAATACCCATGCATCCCTACTACAACTGCTCATTCTGATTGCGAATATCAACCATTCTTCTCAGTCATATTTTTTTGGACAAATTCCACTATATCACAGAATAAGCTAGGTTTGAAGTAACCTCTGAAGGCCTTCTTGTCCAAGCCCTCATTTAAAGCAGTGCCAAATACTAATTTAGATCTGTTTGCTCATGGCTTTGTTCAGCTGAGTGTTGAAAATCTTCAAGAATTGAGATTTCACCAACTCACTAGAAAATCAGATTTCTGTCTGACCACCCTCAGAGTGAAAATAAAACAAATTTCCTCACACCTAGTCAAATTTTCCATGCCCTAAATTTGGTCTGTTGCCTGTAGTCCTCTCATTGTGGACCTCCTAGAAGAATCTGGTTCTGCCTTCTCTGTAACTACCATCAGGCAGTCAATGAAAGAAATTATACTTCCACTCCTTTGGCTAAACAAAGACATTCGCTTCAGCCCCTCGTCCCACATCATATTCTCAATCTCCTTAAAAACATGCAGGGGGTGAACCACTGGCCTCACTCCGACAAGTCAGCCTTTCTTGTAAGAGGGGGCTCACAACTGGACACAGTTCTCCCAGTGAAGTCCCACAGGTGCTGAAAAGATGGAAAGAATCACCCGCCCGCCCTGCGCTCTCATTGATACAATCCTGCCTACAGTAGGCACAAACAGCACAGCTTGGTTTCATTCAGTGTGTGCATTAGGACACCCAGGACCTTTTCTGCAAAGCTACTTTCGAGCCATTAATTCCCACCCTGTAACTGCATGTGGTTATGCCCAGGTGCCAAACTCTCCACTTGCCGTTGATGAACACTGAGAAGTTTCTGCCAGCCCATTTCTCCAGCCAGTCTAAGTCACTCTGAATGGCAGACCTATCCTCCTGCATATCAACTGCTCTCCTCAGCTTGCTGCCATGAAGAGATGGCAGAGCATAGCCTCACGATGACATTAACCAGTTTTCTCAGCATCTTCACATGCTTCCCATCTGACCCCACGGATTTCGAGTCTGCTTAACAGTTCTCAGTCCTCTACTCTGGACAATGTTTATATCCCAGAGTCTGCCATTAAGGTCAGGAGCCAAAGAGGATCGAGTGCAGAGCTTACATGTGAAGACAGAAGCAAAGGAAGAATTGAGTTCCTCAGGTTCTTCCCACATCCTGTGTCCCTAGGACCCCTGCCCCCTCACACAGGAGGTTTGCACTCCTATATGAAGACCCTAGTTTTCATTTTACTGTCACTGTATCCATACAGGCTCATCTCACTCTGCACACTCCTCATCAGATCCAACTCTAACTGAAGCTGCTTTACCTAATCCATAATCCTGCACACTCCAGACCTCTGCAAGGGCAGCCCAAACCTGCCTCCACCCTCTCTGCCCTTCCTTTTCCCCTCTGCGCTCAGCTGGAAGCTCCCTGTCCAGCCAAGCAGCCTCCTGCCACACGTGCTTGACCTTACACGAAGAGGAAAGGACTATTCTGCTTTGACGAGGTTGTCATTGAAGATCAGCCAATTCTCCAGCCCTTCAGGGCAGTCATGTAGTGTAACAACCGATCATGTCATAAACACTGGACTGGGGATATTTCCATTATAAATTCAAGCAAGAAAAATATTTCATGGTACCAGTGATTTGTGGTTTTCATCAATCAATATGGAAGTTATCAGTCCTCAACCTCAGGACAAACATCACCTAATGTACTTACCTGAAATATCATCTGAAGAGTCCTCATCCTGTGGCCTGTTAGGCCTTTTGCTTCTCTTTGGCTTCTCAGGGTTGGTTCTTGATGGATCTTTCACCCGCATCTGTTGCTTACTAGGAAAGACAAACAGAGGTTGCTTTATTGTTATTGCTATTGAAATGTTTCAACAAATGTAGCAAGTTTGAACTCTAAAAGCACAATATCAAATCACACATTCGAACCTGGCGAACGCAGTTTTAGGCTTGGTCTACTGTCAGCTACCGTGTAACAAGGAGTATGAATGTGTCAGGAATGAAGTCTTAGGAATGTCGCTAGATCAGTTATGCTACAGGACATTATGAATTGTATCTGTAGGAAAACGGGACACTCACACATTCACTTCTAAGCAGTGGTGTTAAATATTTGAGATATCAAGATTTTCTTTATTTTTGCTATTGCAAAGTAAGTTATTACAGAGCTACAACCATAACATACCAGAAAAACTTTATCAAAATAAATAACATAACATACATCCCTTAACATATATTCCTTAACATATATCCCTTATGAAAGGTTTCAGTCATCATTTACCCTTGGCACATTCCCTAAAAGTTTTTGAGCAATTTCAAACACTTTAAAAAACTTTTTAAAAGTCTTCCAAATCTGATTAAAGTGTTCTATCCTGTGAGGGACAACAGATTGGAGTGCAAGCTGACTCCTCTACTAAACACTGGAGAATCCATAAAGATGAAGTCTCTCATAGGAAATTTGTGTCACTAATCAAGGAGTCTTATGAGTAACAGAATTAAAGCATAGATATTTGCCAGCAAACTTTAAAAAAAAATCCTCAGAGATTTCAGCACACCGGTCATTTGTGTGCTGAAAATCAAAATCCAAATGTGAATTCACTGAAGGAATGCAGTTGTGCATCATATAGACAGACGCTGGGGCTTAGTTTACAGTTTGTCTTTTAACAGTGTAGTTCATAAAAACAGATTTTTGTTTTCACATACAAAGCATATGAATGTAAAATAGCCAAATATTCAGACACCGCAAACATGTGAGCCATTCTGTTCAGAAATAAAATGACATCTTGTTGTGTACCAGAAACAGGATAGTAATGTCACCTGAGCCACCAGGACCAAAGATTTTCAACTGTGCTACTGCATTTAAGTACGGGAAACCTCTAAAATGCCCTACATTTGGGAATACCAAAAGGTATATTCTTCCTACAGATCAATTACTTAGGTTTGCCAAAGTTTAGCAAGTTTGTCTACTTAAGGTTTTTTAATCTTTTCTGTATATGCATTTAGACCTTTGTACTACTGAAGCTCTGAGAGACACAGGAATCAACCAGTATATTGAATTCAATATTCCCTCTCCTTACTTATCCATTAAGCCAATCAGCAGAACAGTCATCAATATTGACATCAGAGCACCACCACCACTGGTATCCAAACAGCCTTCCCTGAAGCGAAGCAGGGAATTTGTACCTCAGAGTTCCTGTTCCCGGTTCCTACAGATTTGGATAGATGTCCCTACATCTGCCACACATACTAATAGTGCTGGAGGTTTTCTGCATGAACCTACCCATTAGGGATTTGCTTTGGACAAGTAAAATTTTTGTAGAGCATAAAAGAAATCTTTACTCGCTGCTTCCTTGCATCAACAGCTTCATGTCTCCTCAAGCCTTCAAAATACAACACATTTTTTGCAAAATGCTACATTTACATAGAAATTAGCTTATACTATATTAAATACCATGTTCTTAAATCACAGATTTCAAATTCTCCTATACTTATGGTTATAAAGCTTAGACATGCAAGTGAACAGTGCCACTGAATTCAGCTTTGCTGATTTCATGGGTTCACAATTCCTGTTCATACAGTAAGAAAGATCTAAATATTCCAGTTCTTGATTATATATTATCAACAGATGTTAGCACACCTAATGTCCATCAACAGCCATGCAACCCGGCATCCCTAGAACATAAAGAGGTTCAAACAACTTCAACTGTGTCTTTCTGCCTTGGCAGTTTAGCATATATACCCAAGTTTCATGTGAAACTACCCATCACCACTTGTTGCGCTGCCACTTAACTGAGCACAAAATTCATCGAGACATTCATCAGACAGTAAGGCCTATAGAGCCTAAGAGTAAGAAAACACAATATCCTACACTAAATTACGTAAAGAGTCAATAGCAAAGACAGCAAAAATGTCCTCCCTAAAGGAACATGGTTGTGTTTAGGTGATCCAACACTGACATAAACAATCTGTGAGTTCATCTCCGCATAACAGTTTTGATCTCTTTGGACAGATTACGTAAGACTGTCCAAACCACAGACTTCGCCCCAATGAAAGTCTCTCCGTATCAGTACACTTAGAGAGCTCGAATAAATAATTGTGGGCCCAACCAGCTGAAATACAAGCAAGTCTTTACCACCTGTGATATCCTGTGGCCCACAGCACAGCTGATACGACCTGGATCAGGGCACACATAGCCCACTGCTAGGGACCCTCAGGACACTGGGAAAAAACAGTGCCAGCTGATGCCCACAGTGACTGAAAACATGGCACTTCAAGCCCAACATAATCAACATGGCATTAGAAATGAACACTGGCATAAGAAGCTGCATTCACACTGCACAGCCCAGACACTTTTCAGTCTCCTTTCACTAAGAGCAGGCAGAGGAAAAGACAACACGGACCATTAGGTTAATTACTTTTCATGGACACACACATAGATGGACATCCATCAGACAATGTTTACTGACCTGTGAGCTCTTGGAAAAACCAGAGCATATCAAGGACTTAGCCAGCCAGGGTTTGTGCCTGATTTTGAAAAGCACGGAAGTACGATGGAAGGGTAAGAGCAATGAGCTACTCCACACGATCTACGATGCAAGTAGCACAGTATATATGGAGTACTGCCTGCCCTGTTGCAGTATATTCAGGGACTGAAAACATTACAAATTAAAGATCCCATTTAAAAAAACATGATCAACATCAATCAACATAATTTCAAAATCAAAATGTTTATGCCAGGAATTTGATTATTATATTTAACTGAGTTAAACAAGGAAGAAACTTAAGATGCTTCAGAAATAACTTCTCAGAAATATTTCAGTTTATGGGAAAGAAAAGATTTGAGATTTTATTGGAATGAAAATCCTGAACAAACATAGACTCAAGAAAGCATAAAATATAGCTAAGAAAAAAATAAAAGGGATGCTCTATAGCTTATTGCTGGCCTGAGGCACAAGCCATTCAGGAAAAACAGGGAAAAGAGAAAACAATAATTCAGACAAAATGAACTCGACACACTGAAGATTAAAAACCTTGGCAGTATCCCCATGATTTGCCTCTTTCCAACCCATTTTCATATTTTTTTAATCTGTCCAATGAGTATTTTGTGTCTACAGCCACCAACTATGGAGTATCCTAAAGAGGACAGACTCTCCTCCTTTTCCTATGCAGAAAGAAGTCACCACAAATCCTGGTTTGAAGTTTCCTTTTGTGATGGAAAAACAAATATATTTTTCATTTTGTACACATAAAATCAAGTCACGGTGCACACAATATTTGACTAATGAATTTGACAAATAAAAAGACACTGATTTTTGCAGTAGAAAAACCTGAGTTCAGAGGGTATATTAGCTCTACCCTCATCTCTATTTGCATACAGTAAAAGTCTTAAGCAGAAATTATGTAGTTTTGTTGGGAAAAATAAAAAAATACAAAAAGTTAGATTAGAAATACCTAAACCTTTTCCTTTTAAAAAAACATTTCATACAAAACTAAGAACTAGTCCTTGCCAAACATGTTCAGATTCTTCGAGCTCAGCATACAAGTGTTTCAAGTGTACTCATCACCACCACCAGCTATTCTCAGTTGACTTTTTACTTCTTAAAAGACTCCTAATGTCAGTCTTCCTACAAAAAGCTGATTAAGATCAAAACCTCCTCACTCAACTGCTCATTTCCACCATTCTAGAAAGAACAAACCACTTCAAAAGCAGCAGAATGATCTATCTAATTTTAAAAGCTTCAGATTTGACAGAGTGCCAAAAATCAATGTGCTGAATTTGTTAAGCTAAATCTACAGTGTGCCTAGACTATTTTAAATGTAAGATATGCTTGAAATAGTCTATATTTAACAGCATTAATATTCCTATATTTAGAAATTGACCCTCTTCATAAAGTATGTATTTAGATACTTACAAGAGTTGAATGTAGATCCTAAAACAAATAACTGCTATTTTTAAAAAAATTTACATTTTACAGTAATTCAGTAGAGCTAAGACCAATAAAAGTTAAGGCTAACAGGAACTAAAAATCACTTTTCTGTGGGAAACCAAACCAACCCAACCCAACCCAACTAACCAGGTTATTCTGCTTCACAACAGCTTTATGCAAGAGAGTTGGAGAAGCAAACCATCTTCACTTCCCAAAACCTTTTCCCATCTTACCATCTTGTACTTCTTACTTGGAAGCTGAGTCCCTCCTCCTAGAATGTCTACAGTTCACTTACTAAATGCTGAAATGTGTCACCTTAGTAAGTTTTCCCATCCTGCACCTTCACCATGATGCTTGTAAGAAACACAAACCAGACCACCAGTATGTTTCAGAAACAACCTGCTGCACTGATTAATACCATATCACTGCTTCCATCTGTCTAGATTTACTTTTCCCCTCCTCTTATAATGAGGGTGCGAGCTCTTTCAGGCAAGTGCCACATTTTTGTTCTTATTTGTGTAATATCAACTACCGTACTTTACTGATTCTTGATTATCTACGATTACAGTTGCACTACTAGAATGCAAACAAGATAAAAATTATGCAAAACCCACCAGCCTATCTAAGCATACTTACCCTACGAAATGTAGCCAAGTGAGTCTACAGATAATCTCCAGGTACTATTTTGGATATGGGTAATGCTCTTCCAGTAGGACTGTCCATTAACCGTGAAACCAGTATTGTTAATTATTTCATCAGTGAGCACCTAAATGATAAGAAGCTGCGGCAAATACATTTACCTCAATCCCTCAATTCATCTGAGGTATCCTAAATTCCAGCTGTCTCACCACTTGTTGTCAAACTTTCAAGTTAAAATTGTATCATTTTACATTCCTAAGGTGAAGAAAAACCTGTGTCACACTGAAAGGGCAGAGCACACACTGAATACTGAGAAAAATCAGCACTTTCATGTGAAAGACAGAAACTTTCACATTACCAGAAAGACAGCACTTTCATGTTAACAGAACTGTCCAGCTGTCAACAGCAGCCTTGCACCAAAGGGGTTAAGGAACAGCACAGATGTGCAGATTAAGTCCAAAGAGGCTTCGAAACACATCTGTGAAAGGTCCCTGTACAGATCAGTAATGCCAGATCCTCTGCAGAACTGCTACATGTTTTGATGTAAGCTGCAAGTTGATACATTTTGGATGTCTGTTCCGAGCGTTACCTGTGGCATTTTGGCTTGCTCGCCACTAGACCAAGTGTCACGCAATCAAAACAGGCACCACATCCATCACGGTCAGCAGCCGGGCAGTGTCACCCATCAGCGGGCTGGGAAGCTCAGCGCTCTGACAGCAACCAAAACCTTTGTGGAAAACAAGCCCCTGCTGCCTGCAAGAGCAGTAAAAGGACCAGAATTGCTGACTGGTAGTGGCAGCGAAGCTTCTTCCCCTGGAAAATGTCATCTGAAATTCTGAAAGCGTCATCTCCAAGATTTCCTAGCCCAAAGGCACATCACACATCCTACACCGTCACTGGAGCTCAAACGCCTATCCTGATGTCATGTTACAGTCCTAAAAGGGTGAGACACTGATGTACTTTTTGAGCAAGGAGTGAGACGGAGGCTTTGGACCCCTAGATACTTTCCAAGTGACAGTAAAAATCTCATAGCATCTCTTTACTTTCATGAATCCACTTTATCCAGCTGCCCACGTTAAGCATGTTCCATCAACTTTCGTGTTTGTATCCCTCACAATCTCCCTCAGATTTCCTTCTGAAACCACTTGCCACAGAAAAAATACCTCTAAGGATGAACGGAAGCCAGACATGTCCAGAAACAAAAATGAAAAGACTCTGTAACTGGGTTTATGACTAGAGTATATTAAAGCATTGAGTGGGTAAAGAGAGTAGTATTTTGATGACATATTTTTACTAGTATCTTATAGCAAAGGTCTTATGGAAAATTTCAGATATACCTGTCAATATCCAGCCCCACGAAGCAAACTGCAACTATTGTTTATGTTTGCTATCCCACATTAAATGTTCAGGGTTTTTTTATAACATATCAAAAGGGAAAAACATCTGGGTAGCATTCGTGGTCCAACATAGGTCTTCCTAGAAAATTCATCCTTTAAAAAGCAAAACACCTAAGTACCATAAAAAGAGCCATAGCTTATAACTAATGACACTGGCTTGCAAGTGAAAACTTTGTATGTGAAAAGGCAGTCAGATGACAGACTGTGGACTCCCATGATACAAACACCAACATTACTGTGCCATTACCACAGAAAATCTGAGGGCGTAAGAATTGAAACAGCTGGAGAGTAACCAGTGAACCCACAGTACTTTGCCAGGATAACCATGTGGCCAAAAACTAGGGAAAAGGCAGTCCAAGACGTCATAACAGAAAAGAAAGGGCAATATGAACAAAGGATGAACTTTCAAGAAATGCTAATTCTGTGAATTCAAAGAAATAAAAAAGGAACTGTGGTTGCAGCATGTGTGTGAGACAGAAGGCTGAAACCCACACAAGACAATACTTTAACCTAAGACTCCTGCTGTACCTCTGCCTAAAGGGCTGAGTTGGAGCAGATAAAGGAAGACAATGGCTGCACATAACTTCCCATCTACTCTGGAAGAGTTTTGTGGGAGTTGGTTAATCAGTGAGGGTAGAACAGATAAAACAGTGAGTTACTACTAGTTTGAGCTCTTTGAAAGCCTAAGTCTTGTCACCAAGCACAAAAAAATTCATTCTCCCTTCCTCCACACAGACTGCCCCAGTTTGCTTTGATGGCATGTCTGAAGTGGAACAACTTGTCCTCGATCTACAACTGATGCTCAGAACAGAACCCCTGAGACGCTAGCTGCAGTTCTGTGAACCTCACAGAAATAAAGCTACAGAGCACCAGGTCTTCAATATTTCATGAAGAAATCTGACAAAATATTTACAAATGTAGTAAATACCAGAATGATTTCACAAAGGCATATTTTGCTTCAATCTTGCACATGCTCGTGCCATTACTATGCTTCTGTTTAAAAAGCTAGAAAATGAGAGGGGAAAGAATCCTTTAAATACAACTCTGCTCTTCATGCCTGTATGAGAGGATTATTTTAATACAATTGGGAAATCTTGTAGTTAAAGACGACATGCAACTAGAATACAGTGCTATACCTGCAGCTATTGCCATCTGCTTCTATGTTCTTGATGTCTTCATTCTACTGCACCTATGTTTAATATGCTATCGTGCATATCCTGTTTAATAGTGCAAGTAGTAACACAGCTATAGCAAGGGCAGGACAAAGCCCTAAAGTAAAGGACGTGACAGCAAAAAGACAGAAGGGGGAAAAAAAAAAACAGGAATCAAATCAGAGAATCCAAATAATAAATAAAACGTGGAGAGTCGCAGCTATGGGTCTAGAATACCACGTCTCAGATTAACCGCGAGGACCAGCACCGGGCTGTCATCTTATCACCGGGCTGTCATCTTATCACCGGGCTGTCATCTAATCCCCCGCGCCCGCCGAGCACCAAACCTGAGGCCGCGGCGGCGGCAGCTGCAGGCCGGCACACGCAGCGCGGGCAGCAGGAGCCGCGCAGCGCGCAGCCGGGCGCCCACCGCAGCCCCGTGACTGGTATATTCTACCCGGCCTAAGGCGCTGCCACCGACTGCCCTCAATCTAACACACCGAGAGACGCGCTGCGGGTCACGGAGGCGGCCCGGCGCTGCCGTTCTCATGTCTCGGCAGGGTTAACCCGCTCCACACCGACAGCGGGCGGTCGCCACCAGCAGCGCGTCGCCGGCGACCCAACACGAGCCGCACTTGGCCACCAGCCCGGCGGGAGAAGCGCCGGGCAGCGCTGCCGTGCGCACCGCCGGCAACGGGGAGGAGCGGCCCGCCCGGCCCGGGGCCACGGCGGGGCAGAGCTCCCTCCGACCGCCC
>VZTD01002135.1:1276761-1299852 GCA_013397725.1 Rhagologus leucostigma
TTGGCCGGCGCCCGGGGCCAGCTCCGTGTGGCCGCGATTGGCAGCGCTGCCCCGCCCCGAGCGGGTCTGACCGGCTGTGCCTCCGCCCCAGGCCCCACCTGCCGCAGCCTCTGCGCCGCCGGGGAGCCGAACCTCTCCTACCAGGAGCTCAAAAACTTGAAGAAGGGCAACGTCCTCCACATTGACGTGCGGGAGAGGTGGGAGATCGACAGGTTTGGAAAAATCCCGGAGTCCATCAACATACCGCGTAAGTTGTCAACGCGGCTGTGTGCAGGCGTCGGGTGTTCCGTGTTCCTCCTGGCTGGAATGGCCAAGGCTGCGGTCAAGTGGTGGTGACTGAGCAAAGAGGAACGGTGCTAGAAAGCTGCTGGCATGTAATGAGGCTGAACTTTTCCTCCAGAGGAATTGGAAGTCTTGCAATGTAAACCTGTCTATGGATGGAGAATAAACAATACCTTGTTTTCTGTATTTCCCAGTGGGTGAATTAATGGAAGCTCTACAAATGGACCCAATGGAGTTCAAGGAGCAGTATAATCAAAAGATGCCATCCAAGTCAGACCCTGTGGTTTTCTCCTGTTTGGCAGGAACAAGAAGTAAACAAGCACTTGTTTTTGCCATGTCCTTGGGTTTCAGCAGGTATGACTTCGTGTGCAAGGATGGGATTAATGCTGCTTCCCTCCATGAAGCAGAACATGTACTCACCTTGTGGGCAAGGGTAAAAATTTACATGTGAAATATGAACAAAATGGTTGGTATTTGAGTTAGATACCTCCTCTTGTCTTCACTGAACCTTGAAAGATGCCATTGGATGTTCCAGCAAAGTGAGGTGTACCACCCTCTGAAACAACCCCTCAGCAGCTCTGCACATGTGCTGCTGGTGACACAAACTGCTCCAAGACCACACTGCCACCGAAGGGTCCTTCTGCCTGTTAGGGGCTCCCTTGCTGAGATGCTTCTTCCTCATACAGCTTCATAAGTACTAGTTCTGAGATGCAGGAAGATTGGAAAGGTGGAGAATTGCTTGCTTTGGTAGAAGTACAATCTTAAATTAAATAGTTTATGAAACCACATCCTTTGTTGAATTGCAGTTCTACTGTTGACAAAGGACGCCTTCACTTCCTGTAAAGCTTTGGATTATTTGCCGGGAGTAAAGCAGTGAAGGCAATAGCTAACAAAACAATGAGATTATGATGGAGTGAAATCAAATGCAGCATTTGGTTTGCAGAATTTTTAAATCTACCTTTGGAAGGTGCCTCACTGTCTTGAAGACTGCAGATAAAATCTAAGACATTCGTTATTTGCTCATGTTTTCACTGAACTGCAATTCATGAACTGGAATATTCCTATTAATTATAGTCAAAAGCATGAAAGCATGTTCTTGTTTCAAAGTGCAAAATATCCTCCATTACCTGTTTTTCATGCTGCCTAATTGAAGGAGTCAGTATTGTTTTGCATGGTGGGTTTTTGTTTTCCAGAGTTTAGTTTTGCGCAGGTTTAAGTCAGACCTATAGAGTATGTAGGTGTGCAAGGAAGTAAAGATCAGCGTGCCAGGTTTATTTGGTGACATCTGAAGTATAAGACATTAATAATAACATGTAAACCTCCCACTGCTGCGAGTCTGTTCTGACTTTTTTGAAAAAGAACTGGCAACTGTTTCATTGATCCAGCTGCTATTTCCTGCTTGATGTTTGAACTCCAGCATTGTCATTTGGAAGAAAAGAGTTACAGAGCACACTGCATGGAAGCAGGCAGTATTAGAGTACAAGGAATGTCCATCTGGCTCATTGAAGCTAGGTACAAGTGTATATGGTTGCAGAGAATTTCTGTGTTTTCTTTTTTTAATCTGTTTTTTGTAGGGTTTTTTGTTTGTGGGGTTTTGGTTTGGTGTATTTTTTTTTTTTTACTTTTGGTTTTGTTTTTTTTTGCTGTGTCCTCTTAAGAGACAATATTAAGAAGGACTCTTCTTGAGAATGGTATCTTCTGCATATTTTCAGAGTTCAGCAGTATGCTGGTGGCTTTGATGACTGGGTGAAACATGAACCTCCAGAAACGAAATGAAGATGACTGCCCCAACCCTTACCCGATCAAGGCTTCAGGATGGTTTGTAGGTTTTAGCAAACTGCATGCATTCCACTTCCATAATAAAGCTCACTACTGGCTTATTGTGTAAATGGACATTCACCTTCAAATAGCCATGCATATCAACTGCTTGGTTTAAATTACACCCAAAGACTACAACACGAACAGAGGACATTAAATTTGCTCAACCTTTCAACCTTTACTTTGGGTTATGGTTTTAGTGAATGCATGTGAAGAGAACCTAAGTGCTGATTATGTTTACTTTTTTGTATGATGTAGTTTTTGACTGTTTAAACTAATGATGATAGGACAAATAAAATTATTATTTCTCAAATACCTGTGTCGGGTAGTTTGTTTAGAATAGTCAAACTGCAGATATTCTAGTGGAATTAGGGTGACTGCCCTAAGCACAGGTTTATTAAACTTCACATGTAGATAAAGTTTTAAAATAGTTGCCGTATCATCAAAGAATACAAGTAGAGTACAAATTTTTAGGTTTGTAATATGTGATTGTAAGGCCAAAACATCATTACTGGTCAGAAAATACTAAACAAAACTGTCCTGATGCTAAAATACTCACTGTTGAAAATGCTGTATGATTCCTTATTTTATAAGTATATCCACTCTTACATGTAGATCTCCTTCTGAGCCCAGAATGCTATGAGATGCAGTGAGCAACTTCTGTTCTCTCAGCAACTCCGTATCAAGTGAGAACGTGCCTATAGTTGAAGTTATTATTACAGAGATGTAATCGTTTTAGGCTGGAAAATTGGAGTTGTCCAAGGAAATTACTAAACTCTCTTCCTTCTTTTAGGTACAGTAAGTTTCATGTCTTAACTTTAAAAAACATAGCAACCTGTCCCCACCTAAAAATTTGCATAGTCATAACTTTAAGTTTGGGGTTTTTTAAAATTTATTTAATGCTGTAGCAGCTCAGGGAAACTTGCAAAGGTGAATTCCTTTGACCTCTAGAAAGCTAAAGTTCTAGCACAGAAGATACAGACTGTGTAAGATGTCTGGAAAAAGGAATGAAATTTCTGGTATTGGAAGCAATTTGTGCTTATCCTACAGCTCTTCCATTCTGGCAGTGCAATCTGCATGGTTAGAAGAGGACCTAAAAAACACACCCTCTCAAGTCTAGAGGACTGAGAAGCAAAAGTAACAAATGTTACTAGAATTTTCTCTTCAGTCATTGGTTTATAGAGGAGAACCCCTGTAGGTGGCACAGCCAGCTGTGTTCACTGTGCTGCCCTGAGGGTGTCTCTTACAGGGGTTTCTGTGCTCTCATCTTTGCTGATAAGTAGAGACCCTTTGGTGCAGCAGTCACAATAGTGAGTCATGAGTGCATTTTGCTTCTAAGTATCACTGACTTTTTAGAGGTCTTATTGCTATACTTTATTCCAATCCATTAAGAAAACAAACAACTTTTAGAATTTAGACTAATTTCCAAAATATTGGTTTAGTTTAATTGATGAATTAATGGGAGTAAGATGAAATTAAAATGCCAGGATAAGCGTAAGTATTACCTTGCTGAGGTCAATTACTCTGCAATTTTGCTATCTTACTCTCAAAAGATCTTTTTCAGACTGGATCTGGAGGAGTAATGGATGCCAACAGTTTCCTTGGAGTTAGCCAAATCCTGTGATCTATTAATTCTGCCTGTTTAACATGACCTAGACTGTCAGTTTCACAGTGCTACCGGCACGTGGTCAAGGGAACAACAGAAACCCACTGCTGGCTGTGTTGTGCCAGGCTTCACCAAAATCATTAAGGTCAGACTGTGTGGGAGCCGGTGAAAGAGACAGACCCCAAGAGAGCTCCCCAGGTTAAAGTGACTAAAAAAGCCTCCCCCAGGATGCCCTGTTCTGTTATGGAAATGTATCCCAGTTCTGCTTCCCCAGTTCGCCTCTCCGCGCCCTTATACCTTGTCTGCTCCTTTGGAAAGTTCTCCCTTCCCCACTCTCCCATTGGACCTTGTTCCCTGCCACTCACCCGGATTTTCCCATTGGCTCCTGTACCCTAATCCCGCCTATGTACTACCCCTGCCGCTTTCCCTGCCCCCAGATATGGGCTGGGATTTTCCATCCCCCTTGGTCTTTGATGCTTGGTCCCTTCACAGATGGGGGTCGAATAAACCTCTGCAGTGGAATTCCACACAAAGACCCTTCCTGCCTCCTTGCCGTCGGTTTGTCGAAGAAGCTATCCGGAGCGTGTGTGTGTGTCTGTGTGAATGCAGTGGCTGCCGAAGCGACTTTCTGTTAAAGTCGGATCCGGAGGTCGCAGCACCCCACCAGAACACCCCCCGGATCACGACAAGACTGTATAGAGGATTTCAGAGCCACTGAAAATATTTAGCTAAATGTGTAAGTCATCATGCTTAGCTGTATTGATTAAGCCACCAAACTTCAGCATACAAACGAACAAAGCAAGGCAACCTAATCAACTAAACAGTCAGTACTTAGTCATGAGCAGCCAGTGCTTCCTTGGTAGCTACATTAACATTTGTTGGGAACACCTAAAACTACATAATCACAAAAAATGAACAAGTTATACTGTGTTACACCAGGATCTATCTAGCCCATTATTTTCTGTTGGCAGCAACTGGGAATAAACATCTGAGGAAGAGCATAAAACAGGATTCGTATGTAGTTATACAATCTCCAGATTACTCTCATTTACAACTCAGAGTGCTTCAGGCTTTGCATGTCTTAGTATATCTGGGTATTTGTAAATTTTCAACAGACACAGCAGGGATGAAAAATCTTTCCTTTTGTTGCTTCCCAACTTGCCATGCATTCATTTCATTACCTGCGCCGGCTTCTGTCAGAAGGGAGCAGCTGTCACCTGGTAAGTCTTAACACCACCCATGATTCTTCTAGACTGTGGCTGTCTAGAACTCTTTTCTGAAGAGTTGTGGGGGTTTTTTTCATAATTGGAAAACAACTGTATACCTCTTTTTTATTTTCCTTTTTTATTAATCATGGTAGTTTTTTGCAAAATGTTTCTCAAACTATTTGTAGCTTGTCAAATTAGATGATTGTTTCTAATTTCCTTTTCAAATTACGGGGTTTGAGTTAAGTAACTTGTCTGATCCAGTTTGTTTCCTTTGAGATTTTTCCTTAAGTCTTTTTGGCATAGATGGCTTGTGTTTGCTTTGACACTTGAGTCACCTGTTGCCATACAATCTGTGAAGACTTTCAGCTACGTCTCTTTCAATGAGATACCACATTTTTACACACCTCTCCTTTGAAATGAAGCACAAGAAAGGTGATTTTTTTTCTGTCTGCTTAGTAGCAAGACTGCTGAATTCACATTATGTTCCATTTCCTGTTGTTCAAAATTACATCTTTTTAAAACGGTCTTCACTGAATCCAGCTCTTTTGACTGCACTTTATTGCCTTTCATTCTTTTTACTGGAATCAGGGCTGATAAAATTAGCCTCATCTTTCCAGTAGAGAAATTCCTTAAGAAACTTCCACGTACCATCAAGAAGTGCCCGATATTCTAGCTCTGAGGTTTAGGTCCCATTGTGATTTAGGTGTGAAGTAAAGCCTGCAAAGGCTCTTGAACAGCAAGAAAAAATTTATTCACTCTAGCCAGACTTCTTCATTAACTCGCCAATTCCAAAACATGAACTTTCTTGGCAGGTAATGCGGTGTATGTGAGAAGACTGATGCTTACCTAAAGAATTGTTCCTGTTTAAGAACTCCACACAACAGAGGTCAAGTTGCTTTGATTTATTTCTATTCCCCAAGTCCACATTACAAATAGCACATTTTAGACTTCAAGAAATGAAAGCAAAATAGCCAAATTCCACTTCATCAATCAACTGTCTATAAAAGGCATAGATCATATGGCAACCAAGTAGCAAAGACCAAAATGTACACATTTCCCACCTCACCAAAGTGTTTTGGGGCTGGTTCACCTAATGGTTTATGGAAATAACCTGAACAGAAATAAATGCTAGTAGCCTAACGGGCTACATACAAAAACACTTCAGTTATATTTCACTGAATGACCAGCCAATTACAAAGACAGGTAGTTGCAAAAACAGGTGGGGTTTTTTTAAGTGGCCAGTTTTTTGAACCAAGACGCATCACAGAGCACATGTTTTCAAGAATCTCCCTCCAGTATTTCAGAGCAGTGAAATGTGTTGTTTCAGGAAAACAAACAAAAAAACGGGAACAACGTTACTGAACTTTACCATTCAACTTTTATACTTGGGCAAGTTGGCATTATCATTAAAAGTAAAGTTGTACAGAACTTAATTAAAAACAAAGTCTTCTAAAAAATCAAGAAATCAATTTAGGCCAATTCCTGTCTTCAGTGGGATATCTGCCTGAGTAAGGAACGCAGGATATGGCCTTCTGTTTGAAGGAATCTCGTTTTCTCCAGCACAAAGTTAACCAAGGAATCCCATTTCAGTTATTCTAGAGTTGCTCCTAACATCTCAATTAAAATTAGCCAGTATGAAGCTCACCGAACACTTGATCCTCTTAAATAAACTCTCTAATGAACCACACAAATTCACACTTAACAGTGAAGGCAGACTAACAGTGTATATCTTTTCTACAAAAAAAATCCACCATAAAAAATAGCAATAATATCCAGATTTGTACTTGATTGTGAAGTATCCCGATTGTACTATACAGTACATTCATCTGAAAAAAAAAAATCCTAGTATTTTGGGTTTTCTTAATTTCTAACACTTGAAATGTTTCAGAAAACTGCAAAATCACTATACATATTGCACTTCTCTGGTAAGCTGGGCTACCATGTATCATGGCAGAAACAACCAAGTAGATCTACTGAGAAATACAGCTTTATAAAATCCAAAAATAGAAACTGACTCTCTTTCCTGCAGCTTTCATTAAAACTTTACCAATATTCTTTACAGGCTCTTTTAGGTATTTGTTTCTGAAGGACTGTGTGTTACTTGTTGCAGAATCTGTATTTATTTTTCTTAAATCAACAAAACTGAAGGTAATAGATAGATTCAACACACAGTGCACTATCTTCCTTCAGTCACAAACAAAATGAAGACAACACAAGTCATTAATACAGTTATGCTTAGGCCTTGGGTTACTGTCGCTCTAAAAATAGTTCACTTCAATGCAAATAAAACCAATAATTAACTATTTGTTTTGAGTGAAAAATGTTAATCTTTTGCAGCTTGGTTTAAAGTTTGATTCCTTACACTGAAAAATCTTAGCACATTTGCTCCAGCGTCAGAGAAAATGATGTAGTTTTAGAGAAAAAGCTTTCAAAATGCTTGACACAAACAAGCTATTTATTCTTCGAGTTCTTTGTCAGAGATGTTACTAAAACCTTCTGTCCATTTCATGAACACAGGAAATATCCCAGGATCTCTTGAGTCAAAGTGGTCCATAAAGAAATTCTTTGGAATGCCTTAAGATTGGCTATAACTAGAGTTCTGGCTACCATTTGGACCCTGTTCTCCTTCACTGTTGAAGAAAACAAAAACATGTCTCTTCAATAAGAAGCATCATATTACATTTTTATACTTTTTTTTAAATTAAAAAACACAGTATTCTGAAAGTAATAAAAACCTTTTGAAAGAAAATAATCCAATCTATACACAAATAGGTCAAATATTCTGCTCAGTTTCATAAAAAAATGCAAAGGTTATTCTCAGCATGCATAAATAACTTCACCATATTTATGTGAATAATAATTTCAGTATATGCCCATGAAGCTGCCTGCTGAATCTACTTCTGAAGTCAACATCGCAAAGTTCACATTACACAAGCATGTGCACAGGAATTTGCATGTGCAGACTCCCAACAGTGATATTTAATCACAGTAATTAAATACGACATTAAGCAGGCCCAGTTCCATTGAATCTGGCCCAGCCACTGAGCCTCACACTGGGGT
This sequence comes from Rhagologus leucostigma, assembly GCA_013397725.1. Classification (NCBI taxonomy): domain Eukaryota; kingdom Metazoa; phylum Chordata; class Aves; order Passeriformes; genus Rhagologus; species Rhagologus leucostigma. The sequence continues at coordinate 1,284,736 of VZTD01002135.1, forward strand.
TCCTTACATTTGCTGAGCTGTATTGATCACACTCTAATCACATTACCACTCGCTGTAAGACAGTGACTGTTAATGCTTCCACTAGCTCCTGAACAATCGGGCTGGTTTTGTATCAGAAACATCTGCACTGTAAAAACATACACTATACCTTGAATTAAAGATTTACACATTCTTAAGATAGTAGTCTAGTTTTTCCATATGAAAGATGTAATAAGGAATTAAAGTACCTGTTTGGAGGCGGTTTTGGTTTAGGCATTTTACTAAGAATAGTAGCCATCTCTTTCCTCTCATCAAAGTTCTTCCACTGCTCATACAGCTTCAGAATAACCCTGATTATTTCTAAAATCTGTATTAGAAAGAAAAGAGATCTTATGGTCAGGCACGATAGTGATTTTACCTTCATCATAGCCAATTTAAGTGTGCAATTAACTAGACAGGCCCCAAACTGAAACCAAACAACCTAATTTTCATATTGTAAACAGAGCCGTCTCACACTTAATCTGGTCACAATAAAGCATTTAATTAGTTTTTTTTATTTAATTGTGAATCAAAGCCTGAACAGAATACTTTCCCTTTCAACTGTATTTACTGCTTCTCTTCCCCTGCAAATTAAATACCTTTTTTAAAATTTATTTATTTGCAACTACTGTCACAGCTTAAAACTAAGCTCCTGGGAAAATACAGACACCGGGCAGCATGACTGCAGCTATATGACCATGGATTATCAATACAGTAATTGATGATTATCAATGTTCTATATGTATTAGGGGCACAGTGTGGGAAAACAAAAGCCCAAAATCACAAAACATTAATCTGAATTCTTTCCTTCCAAGAAACAGAGCCAAAGAGCTTTTAAATACTTCTTATATGCTTAATCAGAATTGTTGACACTTCATATTCTGCTTCTGGAAGCGTAAGCATTCCAGTTTGGACACTTTCTATCTACCTTAATTTCCTATTAAATTTCTAGTGCAATATTCTATATAAAAGCTGGAGAATGTTTCATTCATAATATGTTTCATCATTCTCTAAATTAATAAAGTAAACTTCTTTCTTGTTTATAATACATGAACTTCGATTAAGTGCTAGCTAGAGCAATATATGTCCTTGAAACAAGTCATAGTTGGTGAAGAAGTCCATGGTGTTCATGTGAAAAAACCAAGCTTAGACTTCATCACTGACATGAGAACCAATATATGTAAACATTCAAATATGTTCAGTATCATGCTTACGGTAATTTTATCTATTAAATATAGGTTGGTTCTCCTTTGCTGTCAATTTATTATCACCCTGCCTTTAAATGCATGACAGCATAATTCACAGAGCTCTTGATGCAGCATAACATCTACGTTGTGTTTAAATTTCAAGACAAATCGTGGAATACAAACACAATGCCGTAACATCAGTGGGATAAAGGGCAATACCAAGGGCACAGTGGGAAATGGTACATCTCATCCATAACAGGCTATTTAATTCCAGACACTCAGTTTCAAAAAAAGACAAAAAAAAACGTGCTAAGTGAAACAGTGTGATAAGGAATATGAGTACTACTTTGATTTGCTTACTGGAGCTAAACAAAGGTTGAAGAAGCCAACCTAAGAAGTAAAAGAAACTAGTGAAAATAAAGAACATTGTTAGCAAAGGACAACTGCACCCTGAAACCTAATAAATTAATGACGGGGATTATTTGACATGGAATTTGCATTAGCAGGGAACTCAGCTGAATGATCTTGGTGTCTTCCTGTTTAGCACTGATTGAAGTCACAGTGCTGGACATCCTGAAAGTGTCAAAAATGTTCTACACTATGCTATACTCTGCACATGTACAGGGAGAAAATGAATATGGTATGTTGGCATAATGCCGAAAGGTGAATCACAAAATCAGATGCACTTGAACTCAAAAGTCAAACTCGTGCTGGCAACCTTGTATGATGGAAAGATGCTGGGAATTCTTTTTCTGGAAAACAGTGTAAAAGATACTGTCTGCAAAAATGGCAACACTAGCAATGCTCTTCTGTTATGCAATGGTTTTGTCTTGACTTTCAGAGCAGGGCGATAACCAAATAACCTAACATTGTCTCCCTTCCAAAGAGATCTGCCTAACTGCAACAGCATCTAACAAGATCTCTGAATTAAGCTCAAATCAGTGCTGCAGATGTGTAAGACAACCACGTCTACTATTTCTGGTCAGTCCATAACAAACGGTGGGAATAAAAACAGAGTACCTTTTCCATATCAACAGACAGCTCAGCAAACCATTGCCTTGCATCCTTCTGCTGGACAACACAGGCCACGTGTAGGCAAGCTGCAAAGACCAGGTGACATGGATATTGAACAAAGATACACTCCTGATACAGTTAGAAACATTCAATTTTTTATAAACCCTATAGAGTTCAACAGAGAAAAGTTGGGATTAATTATCTGACTTTTCTTTAAGACTATTTAAGTTGCAAGGCTACAGTGTCAGTGCTGTATGAAACACAACCTGAAGCACCTTACAAGGGCACTCTGAGGAATACTTGTGATGGGACAGCGCACAGAATACATCCAGTTAAACATGACAGGAGACACTACTTGTTACTTACCTAGAGCTATCATGAAAGGAGGGTACAGCAGACAAAGATCAGTTCTATATGTGTCATTCACTATCCTCCTGTGCAAAAAAGAACTTGTAAGTATCCTCCTATTCACCTTTAGACTATATTACTTCCAAAACTGCTGTCAGTTTGCAAATATTTTGTCAGTTTTCCAGATGGTCACAGCAATGAGGCTGTAGGGCAAAACATCAAGGAAACAGATCTTTTCCCTTGTAAAAATCTCTTAAAGCCTTTCTTTTTTTTTCTTGTAGTTACAGCAGAAGTTTATTTGGAAACACTATTTTAGTACCATAAATGTCTTCCTGCAGCAGATGTTGATGTATACCATAAAATAAAATCTTTTTCAAAAATAAGTAAGGGCAAGCATAAAAGTAGTACTTCTACTGTCTTTCTGCATTTGAAACAGTTCAAGAATATGAGTTCTGCTAACACAGCTAGAAAACCCTATATATTGTTTCTACCTCCTATGACAAGCTACAACAGAAAAACAACGTTGACAGAAAGAAATTTCCTCTACTCACAGTCACCATTCAGTAATGTTAAAACTGTGCTATTAGAGCTAATCTAAAAAATAAAAATTAGACCATTGCAAAGTAAAATCATTACAGGGTTAAAGACAGAATAATCTAAGTCAGGGACATATACCTGCACAGGTTAACTAGGGCACTCTTTGTATTCAAATATGGCTAAGCCTGCTTGGTTCAGCAAAAGCTTAACCACCTTTGAAGCATTAACTGTTAAACACTTGCTTTCTTGATGAAAGGAGGAACTATTTCCATTGTCTTCATTACCATGCAAGAGGTAGCAGCATGTCTTCTTGGCCCATATCTTGCACATATTGGAGCAAAGGTCTATAAGGATGATATACTATCAAACAGCAGTCCTAGGAAAAATGTCAGTGGGATAGAAGTTACATTACAACGCAGAGCATGTTGTCAGTTCATATTAAAACATTTGGTTTACAAGTCAATTACTTATTATTTTTTTAAGCAGCATTCTGACACCTAGTCATGCTCTAATGAGGGCAGTGCTCTCTCTAGAATACCATTACACAGCACAGTTGCCAGTCTGTCAATGTCCTTCCCCTAAGAGACACAGAAAGCCACATCTGCAGCACACTGAAACCTCATTTGCTTACAAACCCGTAATTCCCACTTGGAAATACAAAATGCTGCCAGAAAACAGTCTGTTACTAAATACCATACATGGAAAGCATGCCAAAATAATTGACACTGGTTTGGAAAGAAAGAAAAGCAAAATTCCACTGCTCTCAAATCCCCTCGTTTCAGGTCCAGGTAAACAAGAAGGAATAATCCTCTTGCTGAAAGCAGCCAACTGTATGGATACTACAGGGAAAAGCTACATTAAGTTACATGTGCTGAACACTTATGTGAAACACTGTTACTGCACACACTATATATTGCACAGCATACTGGAAAAGTAAGTGAATCCCTAAAACATAATTTCTTGTAAATGCAGTTGCTTGTGCTAAAACTCCTGTATACAAAACTCAAGAGTTACTGCCATGTACAGCAGAGGTATCAAGGACTAAATCTAAATAGGAATCTAAAAAATGTATTGAAACAACCTGTAGGCACAAACAAAAACTGATCTGACCTCCTCTGTGTTCAGTTCCCAAAATATATTCTCTCATTTGCTGTCTAACTCACTAAGCTGCTCCCTGGTTTCTCTCTCCTTTTCTCTGCACCTGAGCAGAACCACTCCAGTGGAGTAGTACTAGAGTTCAGTGCTTAACCCATCCAAGTCCAAGCCATATGCAGAAATAAGGCACCACTTTACCCAAGCCTCCTAAGAAGCCTGGGTTGCATCCTTTCAGCTACTCCAGCAAACACAGCAATGGGATAGCTACTCTCATAAAAAGCAGGTATGGCTCCTTTCTTTGAAAGGGTCTGGAAGAAAATGTCCCACTGTGCTCCTTTCATCCAACAGCCTAATAGTTACAGCACCACCTCAGAAAATGGGAAGCCTGAATTCGGTTTCTTCCTCACAGGATTCAAACCCACGTCTCACTTCCTAGAAGATTACTCTAATTATTAGATTGTTATAGACTAGCCTGAATGGGATAGTACCCACATCTTCTCCTAGAACACACACGTGTAGCCCCAGATTCTTCCAGGCAAGAAGAAGAGAGCATAGAAAGAATACAACTCTTTAGGGTCATGACTGGCCATTCCATCTAGGGAAAAAAGGACACTGACATCCCAGTCTCTGCATCAGGACTTAGATACAATTACCTCTCTCCCAAAAACAGAAGCAGTTCCACCAAAAAACCCAACCTACCATTAATTCTAAGAGATAGAATTCACATTCTAGTATCTGTAAAGAAGCAAAATCACAGTTAATAAGCAGCATGTTTAAGGCAACAGAAAGAATTAACTGACATACAGTTTAACATCACAAATGCACAGGAATTCTCAACAACTATTTCCAACAATCCTAAATGCACTTTATCTGAAACGACAAAACCAAACAAAAACAAAACTATTATTGACTATTGTCTTATCACTGTTATAACTTAACTCCAGCCATAATAACAATTAATTTAAATATTTTGCATCAAGTTTGCTCTGAAAGACTGCTTCACTGGCAGCACTTGTTTGATTTCTTTCAACACCTGGTAGCCGCAAATTGTTCCCAGTGCATAAAAACTTCACAGCAATAGAGACGTTCTTTTGTAGAATTAGAGCTTCTGCATCAGGCCACTAACATGCCAAATGGCCTTCAAAGCATTTTCAGATTTGATTTCAAATGAAATATTCTGTCCAATTGCAGCAGTTAAATCAGCCCTCACTCTCAATAGAGGTGGTGATGTATTAGTGATATCAAGGAAAAGACTGGACTGCCTTGGCTATACAAAAGCAGTACGCCAAAATGTATTTTCATTTGCCTTTATCTGTAAAATAGCAGTGCAGTTTTATTGTAAGGTCTTAGGTATTTTATATTCTGATGTATCATTTGGCTTTCTAGATTGGGTGAAAAGCAAACCAACAAAAAGTAGTATTTGTTACAGTCAATCTAAAACTACTTAGATATTTAACTTTCAAAATTCTACAGCACAGGTCAAAATTGGTTTTAAGAAAAACTAGAAAACTTCTCAGCATTGTGACTGAGAATACCTTGAAAACCACTGGTAAATTTAAATTTTAAGTAATAAATAAAAACTATTTTCCCAGAGCCATTAAATTTTACAGGCAAAAATAAAACTGCTTTCTACAAGCCAGCTGCTCATGTGTGTGAGCTTGGAAGCATTCCAGGTGCAAAGGCCATTTACTTTCCCTGGAGCAATGTATTTGTAACCAAGAATATTCAAAAAAAACCTAAATCTCTTTTATCATCATGCTATAGAAAAACTACCATTTCAGTCACCCTATCACATTACTTGTCTTTCCTGTCAACAATTTAAGGAAAGGAGGTTATGCAAGATTTTTATTATTTTTAAAAGGAACTTTCTCAATATTCTGTATAAAACTAGTCATGAACAACCCTGACATACGAGTATGAAAATATTTCTTAGAATTTAAAAGACAGAATTTCCTGCTAACAATTATTAATTTATTTGATCGAGTTATATTTCAAATAGCATACTTACATGGTTCATCCTATAAGGAAACTCCTTTGGAAAGGCATATGAAAACCTAGTTTTCACTACAGTAAACAGAAAAAAGTATATTAAAAATAATGTAATTAATACTTTTACTTCTTTCCCTTTCTATTCATTCATCTGTATATAGCCCTTCAAATCTATCTGGCAGCAAAACTGCTTTCAGTACATAAGGTTTGTATTTCAAAGAGAAGAGGTAAGCTACAAGATTTAAGATCCTGAAAGGGAAAGAGAAATACACCTGAAACACAGATTTGCACAGACATTCAGCCAGACATATGACTGCCACTTCAGACACCATTAAATCTTCTGGTTAACCACCAGCAAGCTCAGGGACATCTAACTTCCCACAAGTCATCATTCACAGAGCTATCCAGCTACTGACGTTCAGGATCCCAGTTCCAACACTAAATCCAAATGGAATTTTCACATGGGATTTTTTACATAGATTTGAGCCTTCAACATGCAAGATTTTAAAAGAACTAACGAAGTCTTAAAGAAGCAAGCCCAAGGGCAGGGTGAGGTAGCTCAGCCAGACTTCTTACAGGTCCACAATGTAATAATGATCTCCAGTTGAGATATCTAATTAATCTTCATGTATTTTACAAGAAAAACGAGGACAGTTTGTGCACTGGTAAGCAGCATGTTAATAGACAAAACAAGAATGATTTCATGTTAGAATGCTGAACAAAGAAAAACAAGAACACTTGAAGACGTGGATTTGAGATTTGTACAAAGGAAGCATTTAAAAATCTGTTTTAAGTCCTCGTCCTCCAAGGAAAACAGGTAACATTTAACATCCTGGAAGTAAACAATATTCCTTACATTAATGACAGACAGTATATTATTAAATTATATCAATACTACTTCCAGAAAATCAGTATGACATTCACTTCGAAGAAAAGACAGCATCAGTCCTCTGGACCAAAGAATTCACCATTCAGACCTATGGACTCTGCTAGGAAATTTGCTGTAGGACACCAAGACTGGGCTACTGGTTGGAAATTTTAATTATTTCAAGAAAGAGAAAAATTAATAACAGGGCTTCTCAAGATGTATGCAAACTGAAGAGATACATGGTAAAAAAAAATAACAAATAATTTTTTGAAAAAAATCCCACAAAGCAAGCTGCAGACACAACCACTACCTGGAGCTGTCCTTTTAGTGAGACGTGTAAACAGAGCAAAAACCTTTTGAAGAGGTTGTTGAAAACCAGTCTGAGATTATCTTCCTTACAATGGAAGCAAGCGTTACTAACTCCATGTTTCTACCTAGCTAAAAGTAAGCAAACCTCTTAAACCAGCCACTATTACATCACCCCTTTGTTAGCTTGCTTTTGCTTTTACTTGTCTTGCCTCATCTTTTCTTGCCTTTTGTATTAAGAGCTACCAAAAACTGCTGTGTGCTACTGAAGCAACTCTGGTAAAGGAAACCAGGTAGAATAAAAGAATAAATGCTTGGAGAAAGCCTGTTGCATTTTGCCCTCACTTCCATGAAATGCACAGTACTTATCAGTGCTGACAGGACTTCTAGTCTGAAGGAAGACCTGTGGGGAAATCTTCTACAGGATCCTGAGACTGGGATTTTGAGAACCAGCATAGCTAAGAACTAGATGTCCAAGTAAAATCAGCTGCTGCATATTTACCAAAATCCATCTAACTTTCTCACTGATGCCTCAAAACTTCCACACAATGACGCTTCTGATGTAAAAATAGCAACTCTCAGTGCTAAATCCAGTACTAGTCTTGGCCATGCTGGCACTGAAGATGTGTTTCAGTTCCTGGTGGCAGAACTGTCACACGGCCAGCCCCATGGACTGATACACTCTCTGCATGTGGAGGCTACAGATGCAGCCAGTCACCTGTCCCCTCAACGGCTACGAGGGATTTTGAAAGCGCTGACCTACATTTGGAAGAGCACAGCCAGAAATTGCCCATTGAGAGCAGCTGGACCTTCTGGGTCAGAGAATAGCATTCAGCTAAGGAAGACATCACTTCAAGACTCTGATGGATGAGATGTAAGTTGCACGAACCGAGAAATACAAGGCAAGTGGGAAAGATAGAGAATTAAGTAACTACAGTGTAATTTTACTGAATTTATTGCAAACAATAGGTTATAAAATGTATTTTTAGAAATAAATATCATGTGCAAAGACTAATTTTATGATGGGGGAAAAAGGATTAAAAAAAATTTGAAGGTATACAGCCTACCAAAAATTCTTAAATCAGGTAATTCCATAGAGCCATACCTTTTATTAAACAGACAAAGCTGCACGTTTCCAATTCTATCTTTGAGTAGTTCAGAATTCAATTTACTACTCGAGGCTGTTTACAAATTTCAATAGTTTTATTTTATTACTTGTTTTCACTTATGCGTGGCATAAGTTCCAACCATAATCAACCAAAACTAATACAGGAAGGACCTTTCTGTTTTTGTATTTGGAAACAGAAGCTGTTTATTCTAAACAGTTTTAACTGCCTCTTATAGTCCTCCATGATTTGATAAAAAGCTACCTTTCAAAAACGAGCAGAGAAACCAACTCATCTCCCTATAGAAATACCTAACTAGAGTGTAATGAAAACTACTGATACTTACATACAGAAGTAGCAGCAGAAATCAACCTTGTATTTGAAACAACACCAAATTCCTGAAGAAAAAGAATGGTAAATGAGGTGAACCACCTGGAACACCATACTCACTTGTATCAATTTAATTTGTTATCAAATTTAAATAATGGCTTCTCACTAAACTGGGCTTCTTTTTGCAGTATTGTAGTATTTCGTTTTTTCCCCCACCCCCTTTTTTTTCCTTTGGGTGACCAGGGTTAAACTCTCTACCTAAGAGTTATTTCATTGATTAGTTTCTTGGTTGTTTGTGAGGAACAGTAAAGATTTATGAAAGGTACTAAAGCCACAAAAGCTCAGCTGGCTAACATTCTTCATATAAAACAGACAAGAGGGCTTCAAGAAGGTATTTTTTTCCTTATCCCATTTGGAGAGAAAACTGTCTTTAGAAACCTGCCATTAACTACCTTTTTTAGTTATGTTTTTATGAAGTCTTAGCTCCTGTGCTGAGACAGTCAGCAATCTGAAAATTTTCTGTATACAATGTTCTTTCAGATAAGTCCATAGCTGAATCAACAGTGCTACATCTGCCCTCTAAAGCTGCAGAAGCTTTACCGTGAGGAAGGCTACACGGACTTCTAATTTAAGGTACATCTATGTATATACATTCTATGTCTCTACACTCTATGTCTATGCCTTCTTAAAGGCTTATTTAACAGGTTGATAAAAAAGCACTCTCTTCAACACTCCCTCTCTTTTCCTTCATGTCTTCCAAACACTGAAAAGTGTCTGTACTTGTACAGACAACAGTATCGCATGTCAACACTGGTTTAGTAGGACTGCTTCTACCATCCATTAAGTATTTGAGTGCCTTCTGTAAAATTCCTTAGTGCTGACATATCACAAATTGTCCAATCTGACTTTTTTCCATTACACAGACACTTCTCAAACAGCTGTAAGACTTGCTGCATAACAAAGGGCTAACAGCAGCACCAAGCTGATGCTAACTCTTGGCCATATTCGAAGTGGAGTTCCAATGGTGGAGGCATGGAGCCCTCTCACCACTATCCCTAACGGGTCACCTCCTTATGATAATTTCTCAAGGACAGCGCATGAGCTGCAACATACTTTTAATTCAAGTATTGAAAGTGTGGTAAACTCTGAGGATCCCTTGCTATATGAAACAGAACAAGATAATTAGGAAAAAAATTCCAATTATGTTTTAACATTTGAGTAAACATAAATAAGTAAAAACACACTGGAAAGGAGACACTGCACAATTTAAGATATAGTGTATATAAATATGTAAGCACTGTGTCACAGTGAAACAGCTATTTAAAATGGTTTTTTTCAATTTTCAGAGGCACTTCAGGGTTAGCAATTCAGACAAATTTTGAAGGCCTTCTCTGTCTCCTTTTCTTAAACGCTATAGAAATCTACATAAAAAAGAGAAGGTTTCAATCCCCAAAGCATGAAGAAAGACAAAAAATTTAAAAGTCCTAAACGTTTTCTTTCTCTCATACATCACATAATTTTACATTAAAAAATTGTAATACTTCATACCTCTACTTTGGATGCCAAAAACACACACGTAGGAGCCATTAATACTGGATCTATACTTTTTAGGGAATATCTGAAATGTTACAACAAAATTATAATACGTTGTTTCATACATGTAGAACGATTAATCTATTAAGAGCACCACACTTCCTTTTGAAAAAGCAAAGCTTAAGTTAACTTTATTAAGGCATAAAAGCTTTACACCATCCAGAAAACAAAAGTGGCACTGTTTTTAATACAGAACTGCATTTTTAAAGGGCTACCAAAATGTGCCTAGCAAATGTTTTATTCTTGTACCATCATAGTAAACAGTCCTACCTGGCATAGAATCTCTTGAAGTAGACTGTAGCAGTGGCAATAACTTGTTGTCTTAATTTAAGATGTTCACCTAAAGCCTGGATAACTTAAAAAAAAATGAACAAAAGCTTGAGTTGAGTTTTTTTAAACAATTTGACACCAAATAGCAAAGGGTCTCAAAACATGACTAGTGCTGGGGATTCTAAGAAGCAGCACCACAGTCTTCTCCCTCAGTTCAGTTGCTCTAGTGAGACAACACACTGCTGTCAACCTACAGACCTGCAGGTGAAGAACCGCTGCCTCCTGAAGCTTGGGGACACCTTCAAAAAGGGAAAGGTACCTTGACTTCATTGTGTACAAAGTGAGTACGACCTTTAAGAAGATGACAACATACATCTCAGAAGGGTAAAGCTCAGGTATTCCATTTTAGAGCAAAACAAACTCAGACACAAGAAATACAAATCCACGGCTCTTCAGTGCCACACAAAATGGACGGATTTTTTTCAAACAAGTAAAGCTGCCAACACAAACACGGTCATTAAATTTGGCAGAGGCAGCAGGTGTTAAAAAAATGACATATTTAGTCTAGGGAGAGGGGGTGGGAGACCAGAGGATGCAGTCAGCTGCTCCATCACGGTGGTCCTCTGCCAGTTGGCCAAGAAACAACCCTGGTGTCATCTGTGCAGGTAGCTCTTGTTTGGCCTCCCAGGCAAAGGAAAGGTGCCAAGCAAATTAGATGCATCAAGCTGGGATTAAGAGCAGGGGCTGGATATAAAGAATGGCACAGTGAAACATAAGGTTGTTACTTGTTATTTTTCCCATACGTCTTCACCGCCATTATTCTGAGCACGGCTCGGCTGTGTGAAGATTCCCTCTTCTTTTTTTCCTCCCTCATGAGAAATGTCAAAAATAATATTTTAAAATACACTTAAGTAGATATTTAAAATATGTACAGCAAGACCAAGACAGTGACCACTGGTGGGAAAAGCAAACAATTCTGTTGTCAGTCATCACTAAATTCTTAGTCTCTACTTAAACACTCAAGTAGAGAGTTTTTTACCCATGCTCTTATCACATAACCCCTGCAAATAGCCAGGGCACACACCTGTCACCCACTGGCAATGCCCAAAGCAACATTAAATCCCTGCCTGTGTCACACCATTCTCTTTCTAGAGAAGAATGCCAAATTGGGACTAGTTTGCCAGTGACAGTAGGACAAGCAATACTTTCGAAAAGGGTGTTAAACCCAGGATGCAATGTCTGTACAAATATGAAACATTTTATCAGCCTGTCTTGGGAGATTTGAAAGAATTTTTGCCTTTAATTTGACCATGGGGCTAAAAAGCTGTCCTACTACCAGGGCATCAGAAAAATTCAAGTATTAGGCTAAACAGAATTCTCCAAATATGTTTCATAATCCCATGGGATTTTCAGGAATGGTTAGGCCATCTGCTGTCAGAGAAAAATCAAGTGTGGTTTAGGAAAAAAAATGGACAAGAGCCTAGAGAGACTTAATGAAATGGAAGCTTGTATATGCTGGGAAAGTCCAATACTTGTAATTATTTTTATAATATTCGAAAAGAAACTATAGGATCATTTATTCCTGTATGTTTACAAAGTAAGTGGTTGCAGTGCTTTGGGTTTTTTTAACAGAGATTGTTTTAAATCTGAGTATTTTGAGCAGCCTCTAACACAAACACTACAGCTTCTGCCCAAAACCAAAAAGGGAAAACAACTAATGACTTCTCAACCAAAAACAGTTAAGTCTTGGTAATCCAAATAGAGAAATCAACATCAGTTTCCTTTTCCAAGCTATGTTAGAGCGTGATCTTTCTCCTTCTCTTCATAGCTGCAGGGAGCCATACAGTCAGTTAGTGATCTACTGTACTTGTTTTCCAATGAGGAAGCAGCAGGAAATTGCCCCTCTACATGCGGATTTTAATTGCTTTAGGGAACAACCATCTCCTGGGCTGACACACACTGAATGTGACATGCTGTGGCCAAGCCTCATCTGCTCTCAGGTAGTGCAGATGGGAGACAAGGGGGGACCCAAAGCAGGGTCCCTTTTCAGAGGCAGGCGATGACAGAACGCATCCAGGGTTTGAACACGGCGAGCTGTGCCTGAGCACAGGGCAGCTCCTGACCGTCCTGCCTGTGAAGAGGCCTCTCTGCTAGAGAAGGGGAGAAAGCCCAGCACCACTCTCTCCTCCAGGGTAAGCTGTGTTCGTACGTGCACAGGGGAGACGCTGGCAGAGCTGTTCTCCAGCTGCCCCCAGTCACTCACCATACCTTCAGGGGAGGCATGGAGCGCCAAGGAAAGGACCCTGGGAACCACAAACCAAAACTAACAAACTAACTTGTTTACTTTGGAAAGCTTTGTTTACTCAAGAAAAACAATGAAGTGAAACATTTAAAAAAGCATATTTCGTAGTTCAAATTAATACTAGTGAAAATTAGCATAGCAATACAGTTTTAGACGTATCCATAACCCTCCTTTTGTCTCTTTTTGTGTTATGAAGTTATGACACCTGGTTGTAACCTCAAGAAATTTCAGAAATGGATCAAATGGGTAAATCACTGCGAGCTTGATTTCCTGGTGCCCTATAAGCAATAACACAGATGTATCCACAGCGATCATGTTTATAGCATATGCAATTGTAACAAAAATAACTAAGCTAAGAGAGAAGCTGGGATAAGTATCTTTCACAGATATCATTCCAACACTGACATAAGATCTTCCAGCAACCCTGGGAAAGTCACTTCTCTGTCTCAAGTCTGGCCAGATAGCTGAAAAAATAAGCATTCTGTACTTTAAAGGACTGCTGCAAAAAAAATTTAAAGAGCTGCTAGCCAACAAGTGACTAGTTAGCAATATCCATTGCAAAAGGGGATTTTTAAAAATATTGGTCAACTGCACAGAGAAAATTTTAAGTGCCTTTGTAATCTGTTATACTCAGGTGTGGCCATTCATATGGATAGTTACACGCTTTGCAGGATCAAGTAAATCTTAGACAACTTCACATACAAGTCCCACATTCTTTGGGAGAACAGGCTGCCTGCCAAGCTCTCAGAAACTCGTGGACAATTTGAGAGGCACCTAGTGCTGGGAAATCAGACAGAAGACAAAACACGGGCTGTGTTGCAGGTTTCAGGGAATCTAAATGAACACAAATAACAAGTTTCCAAACTCTGCTGTTTAACAGGACAGCACAGATCACCTAAAATACCTACCCCGGGCTAAGAACCCACCAAAAGCCCAGGCTGAGTACTAATGCTCGCCCTTGAGCCTTTAATACACTAGCTTAGCAGTTGCTGCTTCCTTCTCCTCCTCCTATGTTTTTGATAAGAACCTCTTGAAAATAAGAAAATGTACTGTTTTGTCCTATCACAGGTTAAAATGTTATATATGCAGCTAATCAGCCTGCAAGTTCTCCTAAAATTGTGTTAATATAACAAATAATGTTAGCTATACTCCAATTCTTTGTTAAAATAGGCTGTGAAAGTATATGTAATACCACAATGAAAACATTACATTCTCTAAGCAATTCAAACCTCCATTTAGACATGGCAGACATTGCACAGATTTTAGGCAGAAATAAAAAAAAAGTTTTACCATTAGTAAAAAATATCTGTAGCTTCCAATATTCTTCTTCAGTAAGAAATTTCAAGTCTTTCTGGCGTTCTTTCAATAGATCTTGTTTATCCAAAATCCATTGTAAGCTAAAGGAATGGAAAATAATTTCAGCAACTCTTTATCAATATTATACTGAGTCTCTCCTATACAAACAGACTATGGATTAAGGCTCAGGGCTAAAGGGCTTGTGGCCTTTAACAACGCCACAGTCTTCTCAAGCAACTGTTCTTCAGGATTTTCAAAAGTTAGACAACTGAAAAAAAAACCCAACAAAAACCAAACAACAAAACACGAACTACCGGGGGCTGAGATTAGCCTCTACCAATAGCAAACTGAGCTGGCTGTACAGATCTTAGACCCTGACAGTCACTAACAAGGTTTATGTTGCAGCCATTACATTACACGCACCATTCAAACCTTGACGCGCTCAGCATGAGGTGTTTTAGGGCAGAATCACAGAATCAATTAGGTTGGAAAAGACCTCTGAGATCATCGAGTCCGACCCACGACCGAACACCACCCTGTCAAACTACACAGTGGCACTGAGCGCCACGTCCGGTCTTTCCTTAAACACCTCCAGGGACGGTGACTCCACCACCTCCCTGGGCAGTCCGTTCCAGTATCAATCACACTTCCTAATGTCCAACCCAAGCTGAGCCTCGGCTGCCCCACCGCTGGGGACAAGCCGGAGCCCGGGGCCGCGCGGGCACCGACACCGGGAGGGGACCCCTTTCCGGGAGCTCCCAGACGCTTCCCAAGCGCCGGCTGAGCGGGGCCGGCTCGGGCTGCTCCCGCACCGCAGCCCGGCTCCCGCCAGAGTCCCCGGGGCGAGCAGGCCCCGCC
>VZTD01002135.1:1299879-1313313 GCA_013397725.1 Rhagologus leucostigma
AACACGCGGCACTGGGAACCGTTCCCCCGCGCGCGGGTTCCGCCCGCCCCGCCGGCCCCCGCAGCCCGGCTGGCTGGCACAGGGACACGGTCCGGGATGGGCCGGGAGGCACCTTCCAAAACCACCCAGTCCAGCCCCGCCGCCGTGGGCAGGGACACCTTCCACTAGACCAGGTTGCACCGTCCAACAGGGCCTTGAACACTGCCAGGGATGGGCCAGCCACAACTTCTCTGGGCAACCTGTTCCAGTGCCTCACCACCCTCACATGGAAAGAATTTCTTCTTTATATCCAGCCTAAACCTGCCCTCTGTCAGTGTAAAATCGCTGCTTCTCCCAATAAGGTCCCAATTGTAAGCACCCAGGAAGATCCAGAGCTCACTTGTCTTGTGCTGTCTCCACCTCACCTAAATTTCCCTTTAACTTACCTGTTCCCAAGTCTTCACGGCTCAGCTTGCTCCGTGCTGGAATTTTCCTCATCGGAGAGACCCTCTAGAGGTATTTTCTTAATAATTATATAACAATTATAAATTTAAAATATAAACAGGAAGTACATGGGCCTGCTTTCTTTCCATGCTCTTTCCTGTGGTGGCTCTCAGCTTCTGAGTGGGATGGGAGATGTATCACCACCTGCCATGAGAGGTATCAATATCGTGCACTAAGATGTGTCAGTCATCTGAGATGTATCAGGCCACGGGGAGGTTGGACCAAGGCAGGAGCTGTGGGTGCCGGTACCTGCACTGCCGCGGGATGCAGTGCTCCTGGCAGGGTGAGCAGGGAGAGAGGGTTTCATTTCTTCAAGCAGCAATGGCGCTAGGGTGAGTACACCTAAGTTTTGGAGCAAGATTAATAAAAATGGACCTTGTCATCACCTCCCAGGTGAGCAAGCCTGCCTGGCATTTGGCATGGCTGGGAGTGCATGGCCACTGACAAGGAACCCTGGGCAAGGCTGCTGGGACTGATGCGGCTGGAGGTTAAGTGTCCACACTCATATCACACGCTGGCTAGCACCCCACTCCACACTGAAACTGGGGGTTCATTAATGCCATTTGGCAGCATGCAGCAGTGCCTGATGGCCCTGGAGGCCTGAGAATGGGTTCTGGGCAAGATGAGGGGAGCCCATGGGGGTGGGAAGGGACAGCCAGGGCTGAGTGCGCTCTCAGAGACCTGGTTCATAGAGCTGGTGTATGGTGTGCCAACATGGATGCATAAAAAGGGACCTTTTTGTTTCAATATGAATAAATATATCATCCAAGCTCACTTGTATTAAAGGTGCTATCTAAATCATTAGGTTTTTCACTTTATTGCCTCAGCTTTCCAGAGCAGTCTCCTAATTTGCTGATTAACCGAGAACGTTATAAAGGTGAAACTCCAAGCTTTTCAGACACAGTCCCACAGGACTCTGCAGTGATCTGTTGCTGGCAGTGTAGCTAAGATACTGGAGTTTCGCTGGAAACTATGAAGCAGAGAGGGAAGATGCACAGGGTAAAATGGTGTCATGGTTTAGAGATTATATTCTCGAATGTCGTGTTCACACTGAAACTGCTCCAGACCCGAACATGACTCACACACTTCACCATCCCCTTGTCCATCTCCTCTGGGTGGCTGGAGAGCAGAATTGGAAGCATAAAAGGTAAAGATCATGGATTGAGAGAATAACAATTTACTGGAAACAGCAATGAGATAAAAAAATGAACAGTAACAGCAACAATATTAATGTCAGAGTGTACAAGAAAAGAAAAGTTATTGCTCACCCCGTGGAAACCCCCAAAAATGCCTGACTGCTCCCTCTGCAATGCTATCCTGGCCTGCAAGCAAGCCTTTTCCCTGCCCTGTCCTTGGAAAATTACATGAGGTGGTATAGAATAACCTCTAGGTCCTGGCCATGGTCCCTCCTGGCTACAGCAAAAAGTAACCCTGTCCTGGCTGGAACCAGGACAGATGGAGACAGTGGTGTTTCTAAATGCCTTTGCTGGCAGAATGAGACACCATTCTGACATGCCAGAGAGAATCCAGGTTTGACACCCTGTTTATACATAGGAATGTGGAGGAGGGAGGTCAAGAAAAAATATTTTGCATACCGTTTACTTTTCTCTTCTCATTGCAAGGAGATATGATGGAAACCACAGGCTGAGTTTTGTGGGGAGTCTGTGGAGGCTCTCTGACCTGACACCTTTCTCCAAAAAGCCATCCAGACTTTGCAGGGTATGGGAGAAGGAACTTACTCCGCTGTGTCAATGTCACAAAGAGGTGAACCAGAATGCCAGCAAATGCCCTGGATCACAGCCACCCACAACTGCATCACACACAGCATAGCGCAGCACCAAGGAGTCAGCAGAGAGAGAGGGAGAGAGAGAGAGTTTCTCTGTAACAGAGAAGCTTGTCATCACCTCGCTGAACATACTAGAGCAACCAAAATAGCAGCAAACCTCATGCTTCTGGTTATCACATCAAGTGACCATCTCTTTTGTTTTCACCGTCTTTCTCTACCTGACCCCAGCCTTTTTCTTGCTCTAATTTAGTACCTGTGTTTTGTTACCTCATGGTGGTGATTTGGGCTTCCTCACAGTCAGCAGCTGGAGGAACATGAACCAGCTGCATGCCCAGTTGGCCGAGAAGGCCAATGGCATCCTGGCCTATATCAGAAATAGTGGGGCCAGCAGGACCAGGGCAGAGATCATCCCCCGTACTCAGCACTGGAGAGGCTGCAGTGTTCAGTGCAGAACACTTGAGTTCTTTGTTCAGTTCTGGGGCACTGAGGTGCTGCAACTTGTCCAAAGAAGAGCAACAGAGCTGGTGAAGGGTCTAGAGCACAAGTCTTATGAAGAACAGCTGAGGGAGCTGGAGTTGTTTAGCCTGGACAAAAGGAGGTTCAGGGAAGACCTTATCGCTCTGCAGCTTCCCTGAAAGGAGGTTGTAGCCAGGTGGTGTCAGTTTCTTCTCCCAGCAAACAAGAGATAGGACAAGAGGAAATGGCCTCAAGTTGCAGAAGGGAAGTTTTAGTTTTAAACTTTCTTTACCAAAAGGGTTGTCAAGTGTTGGAACAGGCTTCCCAGGGAAGTGGTGGAGTTACTATCCCTAGAGGTAGTTAAAAGATATGTGGATGTGGCACTTGGGACCATGGTTTAGTGGTGGACTTGGCAGTGCTGGGTTAACTTGATGATCTCAAAGGTCTTTTCCAACCTAAACGATTCTGTGATTCTACACTGCAGCATGGCAGGAAATAATTAGTAGGGACTGGGCAGGAGGCTTCACACAGCCCTGATAAATACCATTGCTGCACTGCACCCTGGGCATGGGAAACAGCTCTGCTTGTCCTGTATCTGGCACCACGGGGGCTGTCTAACACTGATGGAACGGGAGCTCTTTGCACCGCAGATTCTTGCCAGCTCCACTCCCAGACTGTCTTTCTCCCAGTGGGACAGACCTCATATTGCATGACCCCATTTCACAGCACTGCAGCAGGCCACACCAGTACCAGAACTATGGAGAAGGAAGCTCTCCCTGCTCCACAGACTCAAGAACAGAGAGAAACAAAGACTCCTTGGCGTACCCATTGCCCTGCTCAGCCACCATCCTGGTGCCCTACAAGGGAGCATCCTGCCATGCTGGAGATCCTCCTTGCAGAATGGCACCCAGGGGGCTACCAGTGCTTTGGGGGGTTATTCTCAGCCCTGCAGCATCCCTTGAGCGAAAAGGCAAAGGTTCCTCTAGACTGAGGTGTGCTGGGGATGCCTGTTGCCAGGCCAGGAGTCCTGCAGCTGGTATGGACCCACAGTGCAGGGGGGCTGATTGCCATGTGTGGAGGCCACTACAGCTCCATCTCCCTGGAGACCCAGCTGGGAGATGCTTTCTTGGGCAGGGGCATGGCAGGGCACAGACAGGGCAGAGCTTTTTCCCCTTGACATTGCTTTTGAACCTTTCTTTTCCAGGATCTGTGTGGATGATCACTTTATTTACCATGTCCTCTCTGTGTGTTTGTGTCAAAACAAGTAAATGAAGATTTCATGAAACAGATGTGCACTGCTGCTGTGTGTGCTGATGTCTCCTGCTCAGCCTCAGACCTGGCTGCTGCTCTGAGGGACATCCAGATATAGGATGAAAAAATCGCAGCCAAGAACCTGCAGGTAAAATTATACTTTGTCGTATTTGTGAGATGAAATTATCTGTCAGCTCTTGCTGATCTCTTCCCCCTCTGCCCCCCTAATAAAAACCGTCACAAACATATTGAATATACTTAGTCGTACATTGCTAGATATAAATATACACAGGATAGTTGGATAGATTTTTTTCCCCTATATAAATGCTTCTTCCAATCCACATCTTATAAGTAGCATGATAAATAGCATGATACATGGTCAGTTTTTTGTTCATGGGCCCTCCTCCACAATTGGAAATACAATATTTTCTTTATCTCTTTCCCTTAGATGCACACAAAAACAGTCTTTACTGATACTCTCAGGTTTTTCACATGTTTACATATTCATCTAATAACTGAAAACAGTACATATCTTTTCACAAATCTGACAATAAGCATTCTTGTTTGCCCTCTGCTGTTTAATATCCCCTCAGGAGATGAATGAGTGGTACAAAACCAGATTTCCTGACTTTAATCAAGCTTCCACAAAACATGCTGAGAATGTGAGACATTTCAGGGAAGGAACAGGGAAAAGAAGTGTAAGTGGAATTGAAAACCCCTTCCAGCTTATGTTATGTCACTTCTAATGGAAGCCTTTGTTATGATTTCACTAAGTTAGGTAATGTGACAGTTGTCTGATATTTTTCCCAATAATGGTGGTCTTTTAGGCTATATTTTGCAACAAGCGAGGTGGATTGGAGGAGTGGTGACCCTGGATGTAACCCCTTGTCAAACCAGCAGGAAGTAGCCGCAAATAATGTTTATCCATATGAAATAAAAATTCAGCTTCTCAGTTATGCACGTATCTGAACATAAGGATCACGTTGTTCTGGAATGACAATTTCAGGGGTAAAGGATTTATATTGGAGAATTTTTTATTTGAAGCACCATCACACACCTTTGCCCTCCCACCTCAAACACACAAAGCAGACTCCTGCAGAAGCAACCATTTAATATTTTACGTAGAAGACATTCAGGATAATTTCATTAGGTGAGGAAAAGACTTTAGAATAATGAGGGTTTGGTTTACAACATGAGGATAAATAACAAGAGACAGAGGTGTTATTAAAACCATCAGCTCTGTTGTGAGAACCTCTTGATGAGGATAGATGGTTCAGCCACCTCCTACTGACCTTTGCTTTAAATAATTTTTTTAAATCGTCAGCATTCCCACATAGTAGCCTGTTATTTCAAAGGTTTTTTGTTTCTGGGTCACAAACACTCTGGCATTTAACCCCACCTCCTCTCAGTAAAACATACAGCAGGAACATATACAGGATGGATTATCATATCAATGTTATGTTGGTTTGATTTTTTTCCTGCTCTGGTCAGCTTGAAATGCATCCTCCACTCCAATGGCTCAGGTTTTCCATTCAGGGAGTAGCCTGTGGGTCTGGATCCTGAGCAGCACACCCTGCCCACGCTGAGATGGTAATTCAGGCTGTCTTTCAAACCCTGGAAGCCACACAGATCAACCTTCAGGCCAGACACCCATTCACATGGGGCATGTGTCCCATCAGGGAGGGCTTTGCCTCCAGGAAAGACCAAGTTGCCAGGGTCACTCCATTGGGGACCTCTGCTGGGACACGAAGAGTGGACTGAGGGTCTCTTAGGTAGCCTGCACCACACGAGGAGAGTTTTCCCCTCTCTCATCTCTTCCCAAACATTCAGTTAAACAAGCGTTAAGCAGTTACGGACAGTGAAAGGCTTCCTGAGAAGTCAAGGAGGCTGAGCACAGCTGCTGCCCAGCTGGGACAGGAGACCTGTCTACCCTGTGTGCATCCCTGCATGCCTTGGGGGACCTCTCTGCACCCTAAACAACTTTGCATAGAATCATAGAATCGTTAAAGTTGGAAAAGACTTCCGAGATCAAGTCCAACCTTTGACCAAACGCCACCATGTCAACAAAACCATAGCACAAACTGCAACATCCAGTTGTTTCTTGAACAGTTCCAGAGATGGTGACTCCACCATTTACCTGAGCAGTCTGTTCCAATGCTTAACCACCCTTTTAATGAAAAAATTGTTTTTGATGTCCAACCTGAACCTCTCCTAGAGTAGCTTGAGGCCATTTCCCTTTATCGTGTCATTAGTTGCCTGGGAGAAGAGACCAACCCCCACCTTACTTCTACCACCTTTCAGGTAGTTGTAGAGAGTGATAAGGTCTCTCCTGAGCCTTCTTTTTCTCCAGTCTGAGCATCAACCTCTCCTCATATGATTTACTCTCTAGACCCTTCACAAGCTCTGTTGCCCTTCTCTGGACACACCCCAACATCTCAATGTCCTTCTTGTAATGAGGGGCCCAGAACTGAACAAGGACTTGAGATATGGCCACACCAGTGCCGAGTACAGGGGGACAATCACTTCCCAAGTCCTGCTGTCCACACTATTGCTGACACAGGTCAGGATGCCATTGACCTTCTTGGCCAACTGGGCTCACACTGGCTCGTGTTCATCCAGCTGTTGACCAGCACCCCCAGTTCCTTTTCCACTGGGCAGCTCTCCAGCTGCTTTGCCCCCAGGCTGCAGCGCTGCTTGGGGTTTTTGTGACCCAAGTACAGGGCTCAGCACTTTGCCTTACTGCACTCCATAGAGTTGACCTTGGCACATCAATCCAGCCTATCCAGATCTTTCTGCAGAATCTTCCTACTCTCCAGCAGATCAACAACTCTCGCCCAACTTAGTGTCATCCACAAACTTACTGAAGGTACACTTGATCCGAAAGTACACTTGATCGCCTTGTGCAAATCACTGATAAAAATATTAAACAGGACTGGCCCCAAAACTGAGCCTTGGGGAAACCCCACTACTGACTGGCCACCAACTGAATGCAACACTGTTCACCACCACTCTCTGTGCCCAGCCAACCAGACAGGTTTTAACCCATCAAAGAGTGCACCTATCCAAGCTGTGGGCTGCCAGCCCTCCAGGACAATGCTGTGGGAGACAGTATTGAAATCTTTACCGAAGTCTAGGTAGACAACATCCACAGCCTTTGCCTCATCCACTAGGTGGGTCACCTGGTCATAGAAGGAGATCAGGTTGGTTAAGCAGGGCCTGCTTTTGCTACATCCATGCTGACTGGGCCTGATGCCCTGGTTGTCCTGTACGTGCCAAGTGATGGCACTCAAGATAATCTGTTTCATAACCTTCCCTGGCACCAAGGCCAGGCGGACAAGCCTGTAGTTTCCCGGATCCTCCTTATGACCCTTCTTGTAGATGGGCATCACATTGGCCAGCCTTCAGTTGTCTGAGATCTCTCCGGTTAGCCAGGACTGATAATAAATGATGGAGAATGGCTTGTCAAGAAGAGAAGGAGAAAGTGAGTCTGCCCTGAGGGCGTAGATTTTTGCACTGAGCTCTTGGCCCTTCCAGAGGAAATTATACTGCTGTGAAATGGAAGTGACTTGCAGCCCACCCTCCTGCAAAACACCAGGGATGCTCCTTTGCCACCCCAGGATTGCACAGGGGCTTTTCCCGCTTCTGCAGGACCTCTCCTTCCTTTCTCGCTGTTCCTCCAGGTTTTCACACAAAAAACCTGCGTTCTCCCTGGAGAGCAGCTCCTCCACCTTCAGTCCAAGCCTCCCACCATTGCAGCAGTTGTGTTGCTTTTATTAACTCGAATAAAATGAGGAACACTTATTTTCTTGCTTGACTCGGTCCCGTGGGACCTCGGGAGCCGGATTTTCTGCACGACTTCGCGAAGGTATCGGGTAACCTTGAAGCAACCCGGCAGGCGGGAGGGGGTTGCGGCTCCTGGTGAGCACGGCGAAGCCTGGCCCGAGGAGAATCCCCCCCCTTCCCCGACAAGCCTCTGACATTACAGGAGAGAAATGAGCGGAAAACAGAGAAGCGAGTTAATTAGTTGCATCTTCTCCGGATCACGCTTGAGAGACGCTTTTACAAGGGCAGGCTTCGCTGCCTTGCTCTATCTGGTAACGAACGGTTTCTCTCCAAGCCAGAAACTCAGAGGGGGTTTCTGGATCCATATAAATAAAGAAAAACTATACAGCCGAAGAGAGAAAATACATCCCTGCCCCATTATATAATTCCGTGTCTCTATTCCCCCAGACAGGTTTCATATATAAGAAATACACATATATATCGTATGCACATCTTTCCCACCCGGTTTTGCGGGCTCCCAAAAGGAGTTTGAGAAACTGCCATCTTCTCGCCCCCGGTTCAAACGCTTCCTACACAAGCCGCCTCTGGGGCCGGCCCGGCGGGGCCGCGGGACAGGGATACCGCAGCCTGCCCCCCGACAGCATCCCGCAGTCTCTCCGCGCAATATGCGCGGCTGCGCTGCGGACCCCGCGGCTCCGGGCCGGCTTCTCCTCCCACTGACAGACTGCGAAAGGAGCGCCGACAAGGTTGATATTTATAGGAGTTGAGAGACACGGAGAGCGGGGCTCGCTTTGACCACTGGCACAACGGGGTGGGGTGACAGCTTCAGGTGGGCTGTGATGAAAATCTAGATTATTTCCTATCCTGGGAGCTCATCCCTAGGGACAAGCGTATTTTTGATTTCCCCGAATTCGGAAAAAATTCTTTTTTTTGTTTGCAAGGTTAAGTACTGGAAAATCTCAGCACACCGGCTATGGGGCACACAGACTGTAGAAGGGGCTGTCCTTTCCCAAATAAAAGCTGTCCGGAATTTCAGGGTTTTCCACAGAGAGGGCAGGGCAGCGGACTTAGCCCTCAAGCCGCAGTGCCAGCGGGTGCGGACAGCTTGGTGTGGCGCTGGCAGCTCGGTACCTGGGGGTGCGGCCACCTCGGGGGCTGCCCGAAGGCTCATAAGAGATGACTGGAAGTCAAGTATTCCTTCTGTGAGGGCTTGCGTTTGCAGAAGGTCCAATCCCACACTCATCCGAAAGCAGTTTCTGTACCTGGGGGTGAGCTATAAACCCCGGGGGGCTGCTCTGGCTGACACGGACTGTTGAAAACATTCTCTCATCGGTAACTGAATGTACACGATCGACTATTTTTTTTTTTTTTTTTCAAATACCTCGGGATACGGGTTTAGAAACAATAGTGGCAAGTCCTTTCTCAGGCAGAATACCTATACGGCGGGCGTCCTAATTCAGCTTTAAAAACAATGACTCAAAAGAAGGGGTTAGTTCGACTCTGATATTTTGAGCTGAGCAAAGCTTGATTCAAATCCGATTTTAAGGTTTCATTCAACAAATAATTTAAGGAGGTCAGCTTATTAAAAAGACCCCCACGCCAAATACCAAGCTGTGATAGAAATATTCAAAGATAAATAAGATTTTTCCCTCCTGGCTGTGGAAGAGCTAACCCTTCTGTATGTGTGTGCCCGAAGTGTGCCCTTGTTTTTCCGTGTGAGAGACGCAGAGTGAGACAGAAACTTTGAGGTTAATCTGTCTTCTTCTTCTAAATGCGTATTTGAATATTTAGGCTGAAAGATGATGACAGTGGGGAAGCTAAGGGCAGCAGTCCACAGGCTATTGGGCAAAAAATACTGAATAATTTTATTTAGATTTTATTTTAATAGCACAAACAATGAATAGAAAGAACAACATTATATCTGCAGGCTGTTATGAAAATTTGTTTTTGACAGATGACACCTACAAGTTTCTTTGGTCTTATAACTCCGGATCTGTCAAAAATTATGCATATTTCAGCGTCGGAATATACAATGGCAAAATAAACAGAAGAAAAAAAGCTGTTCTTCATGAAGTACTTGATAAGCCCTAGATAGTGTGAGTTTAATCCACATTAATACTTTCTTGTATCGCATATCTTTACTGGGTTAAAGAAAGAAAAAAAAAAGAAAAAAGAAAAAAGAAAAAAAAAAAGTCAAGTCACAGGGACCAGAGAAAGACCTTTCAGTTTGTCATATTCATTAATTAGAGAGCTGCACATACTAGAAGATGCGTTTTCTTGCTCTGCTTCCCGCCCCCACCAACAATTTTACCATGAGGGAATGTTTACCAGAGTGTAACGAACAGTTTCCGATGGCTGCATTTTTGCTTAAGTTCTATTTTTTTCTTCTTGCTGATAGTCGTATCTTGAAAAGTCGTATCTTCAGCATAAAGCGCTGAAACCCTTAACAACATTATATGCGCTCATTAGGAAGTCAGCTCTCTTATAGCCCTTTCTCCTGCTCGCTGGCAAAACCGATCTCTTTCTCCATTTACACAGTTACCAGCCAGCCAGCAAGCTCTGCCCTGCTCCCTGGTGCCACTGCACTGAGAGATCTTCCTTCCAGCAGCTACCATTTTTTCATCTCTTTCTCTCTTCCGTGCCAGTGATTTATTTCCCCTGCCTCTCCTCAGATCAAGCGCTGGAATCGGCGGGAGCCCAACAGGCGAAACCACCACCGTTTGCACCTCCCGACTCCCGAACCGAGGGCATCCGCCGCGGGAGCGGGCATGGC
Source organism: Rhagologus leucostigma (assembly GCA_013397725.1). Lineage (NCBI taxonomy): Eukaryota > Metazoa > Chordata > Aves > Passeriformes > Rhagologus > Rhagologus leucostigma. The sequence goes on from VZTD01002135.1 coordinate 1,310,412, forward strand.
GCCTTTTCTCCGCCGCAGCCGGCTCCGCGCTCCTGTCCCGGCACTGATGGCACTTGTTTCTCCCGAGGTCTTTGGTATCCACCTATGAAACAAGCTCCAGCTGTGTCGTTGCTGTTACCGTTCTATAACTGCCCCTCGAGGAGAAGATTTACAGAAATCAAGTGCCTTGTTTTACAGCTGCAATTCTTCTGTAAACACGGAGCTGATTTTAAAAGAGATTAACCCTCCCTACCCCGCTCCCCCTCCCTCCCCGTAAGCTCTTCAGGAAAATGCAACAAATTTACAGTCTGCATAATTCTTTTTTCGCCTTGAGCCGAGCTGAGCACGGCAGAGAAGTCCTCTGAGGATGAGGAGGGGAGTTCTGCGGAATGGGCTCTCTGCCTGCGTGCTTTGGCTTCCCCTGTCGCTGCACAATTTCATCTCTGGAAGAGATTCAGGGTCTGCCTGGAATCTATCAAGCTGTCAGAACGGATAGAGACAGTCTGTGGAAATACTCAGAGAAGAGTACTCCCACTGTATATTTAAAACCCCAAACAATTAAAGCCTAGGCTGAAATAAAAAGTCAGTGCTAGCTTCCCTGCCTAGAGGTGGAGGGAACCTGATTTAAGTGTTACAACCGCTGTCTTTAGAAAGCCCGACTCAGAGAGAGCTCAGATCAGAATATAGCTCCATGAATGGGATTCCGGGGGATATTTGATGCTGGAGGACGGGGAGGGAGGGAAGCACCCTCTGTTTCCTCACCCTGCTACTTCCCGGAGCACAGGAGCAACTCGTCGCCACGCAGACTTTTGCAGATGTTTCCTAAGGCATTGGTCCTGCATACGTTCGGTAACCTTTGGTTTTTCCACATGCTTTTCAATAAATAACAGCCCTGTCTCTCAGGGACGGTCAGGAAGGAGAGGAAGGGCCTTCACCCCTGCGCCTCTATCACGAAAGCCATGGAAAAAAAGGATCACAGTGACTCCAGCACGTCCATTTATGAATAAATCTCTGTGTATGTTTACACATAAACATGCTCGGGTGCGTGTGTACGGACTCACAGGCAAACCTTGCTGCCTCTGAGGTGCCTGCGACACTTATGGATGCTGTAGCTGTAGACAGCTGCGCGTAGCTCTGCCTGTAACCGGAGGAGCAGCCTCCGGGCGGTGGGGCCTCCTGGACATCCCTTCCGCCGGCACCTCGGGAGTACCGGGCAGCCGGAGGCCGAGCGCCTGTTCCCTGGCCCTGGCCCTGGGCCGCCTTTTTCTCCTCAGGCACGGGCCAAGGTTTGGCTCGGCAGGGGCAAACACGGGGCGCCCCGGCCGGGCTAGGGCTGTGCTGACAAACCTGCCCAGTCCTCCGCTCCGAAATCTGGGGCAGCGCTGCCGGCTGGCGGGGGATGCCCTTTCCTTTTTTATTTAAATATCGTAGCCGTCTCGGGGCGGAGACATGTCAGAGCTGGGCTTTTCCTTTTTCCTCCGGCCCTTAGCCAACCGTAGTTGCTGCGGAATTATGTCAGGGGCTTCTCCCGGGCTCAGCGGCCGCCACCCGGCGCGACCGCTGTGCCCCGTCCCCGCACACTGCCACGCACGACCGTGCCCGCCGCTCTTCGTCTTGCAGAAATACGAACGTCGGGCACCCGGCGGTGCGGGAGGAGACTGGGAGAAGCGGGGTCTGTCAATCTCCTCTAAACCAGATCTTCCATTTTCCAGGAGCGGTGTGCAGGGGCAAACTCACCCAAGAGAACGGACTTCAGTCCTTCATCTGAGACTTCAGCAATATCTGCTGTTAAGAGTCATAGCGCTGCTTTCCAGGCCAGCCGAGCCTCACGTGTCGCATACCAAACCCTGTTCAAGGCTGGAAATGGGGCACCATGCCCAGGAGACTCACGGAACACTCCCCATTTCCTCTCCCCACCCGGCCAGACCTATGGGGTGTGGGAAGGTGCCCGCATAAGTGAACAGCGTGATCAGGTGACGGGGGGAAGGACCCTTCCCACAGCCGCGGACAAGCCTACAGGTAGTGCCAGGACATTTCCCGCACGGAGGGGACAGCCACCTCAGCATCACCACAGAAAGTTGTGTCTGTACCGCCCCGGGGTTGCCGACCTCAGCCAGGCGCTGCGGGGACACGGGCTGTGCCTCCAGCCGGGTACTTTGGCGCAAAATCGCCCCGTCGGGACGATGGCTGCTTTCCGGAGGAGAGTGGAGAGGGTGAGAGCAGCAGGCGGTCACCAGCTCTTCATCATCACATTGGCACAGAATAGCCTCTGCAAACAAAGGCCCCTGTAGCGGTACAGGCTCTTTTCTGTCTGACTGTGATGAGGTTAAACATGGTCTTTCTGGTAACTGACCGCGGAGTTCGGAAATCACTAACCTAATTAATGATTTTCTCACCACGTTTTGGGCTACCGCACCCAGGCGACCTCACACACGGGATAGTTACAGTGTGGAGGCCAGACCTGAGCTTTGGAGGTTGCCTCTCGCTGTGGCTCCACAAGCACAGAGTGCGCAGCAGCGGCAGGATGCTTTGCAGTGCCGGGGCTGCCAGGGAGCGGCTGACATGCAGACGGACAGACTAACAGGCAGGGCAATAGGTGGATATGGACGTGAAGTAGCTTTGGGTTAAAACCACAGACTGACAGAGTGGTTTGGATTGGAAGGAACCTCTAAAGATCATCCAGTCTGGGCCGTGGCATCTTCCACTAGATCAGGCAGGCCCGAGCAGGGAGTACAGCCCTCAGCCATCCCTGCTGCAACAGGACGGCATCCCAAAAAACCTCATTTCCTGATGCCAGCCTGGCCTGGACAGGCAGTGGTGTCTGCCTTAGACTCGCATCTCCTCTCCCTGCCTCCCTTCCCCTCTGGGAGCCCGTTCATTAGGCTAGAATCACCCAGGGAAGTTTTTCACGGGGTTTTTCACT